>CM053034.1:124397100-124937513 GCA_028564925.1 Lithobates sylvaticus
CCCCCCCTTACCCCAGCCCATTACCAGCCCCTTTGGGTCTTGTATGGATATTAAGGGGAACTCCGCACCCAAAATAAAACCCTATACCTACAACCTTATAAACTCTGAACAGCAGTATACAGGCGGTGCAAACAAGACAGGGACTGTAAGTTACTTAAGTAGAATCTGTTTGTAATTTTGAACAGGTAAATTTTTAAGTGTAGCTCCATCCAAAAAAATCTATTTTTAAGCTTTTTGGAGAACATAGGGAAGGGTTATCACCCCTGTAACATTTGTTTTGCTGTCTGTGCACCTGTTCAGAACATTTCACATCACTTTCCGTCCCAATGACAAATGTTTTTGGAAACGTGGGTTTTTTATTGAAACAAGGATTGGTGATAAAGCATCAGTAGAGAGGAGATACCTTTTTCACAAATTAAATCTAACAGGATAGAATTTCCCTTCCTAGGGGTAGATTTCCTCTCACTTCCTGTTTTCTCCTTCTGTTTGCAAGTAGGAGTCGTTTTTAAGTTGGATGTTTGAAAGTAGGGGCCTGCCGTATATACTCTGCAGAAATTTGCCCCATTAGATGTTGGTGTTGCCACAACACTGTAAGCCCTCACAGCTACTCTTGGTGGGCGCTGTGAACAATTATATAAGGAATTGCAATTACATGCCATTGTTGAACAGTGGTAGGAAAAATTGGGCCTTTGGTGGTGTTGCTGGTGCTACAACACTGTAAGCCTCACAGTTACTCTTGGTGGCCACAGGAATGGGCCCTGCTGTGAATTATTAGATCAAGAATTGTAATTGCATGCACCTGTTGAACAGGGGCAGACAAATTGGGCCTTTGGTGGTGGTGGTGGTGGACGGTGTTGCCACAACACTGTAAGCCCTCACAGTTACTCTTGGTGGGCACAGGAATGGGCCCTGCTGTGAATTATTAGATCAAGAATTGTAATTGCATGCACCTGTTGAACAGGGGCAGAAAAATTGGGCCTTTGGTGGTGGTGGTGGTGGTGGACGGTGTCGCCACAACACTGTAAGCCCTCACAGTTACTCTTGGTGGGCACAGGAATGGGCCCTGCTGTGAATTATTAGATCAAGATTTGTAATTACACGCCCCTGTTAAACAGGGGCTGAAAAATTGTGCGTTAGGCACTGGTGCTGGTGCCACAACACTGCAACCCCTCACATATACTGTACTTGGAGCACAGCAATGAGACCTGTTGCAAAGCATTGCATAAAAAAATTGTAATTACACGCCCTGTTAAACAGAGGCTGAAAAATTGGGCCTTAGGCACTGGTGCTGGTGCCACAACACTGCAACCCCTCACAGATACTGTACTTGGAGCACAGCAATGAGACCCGCTGCAAAGCATTGCATAAAAATTGAAATTACACGCCCCTGTTAAACAGGGGCTGAAAAATTGGGCCTTAGCCACTGGTGGTGGCACCCAGAAACAAAAAAGTTCTTCCAAGCTATCATCAGGATCATTGAGGAGGAAGAGGATAGTCAGTCAACATAACAGGACAGTCACTCAGCATCGGCATAGGCAGTCTTGAAGGGAAGTGACATTTCAAAATAAATTATTCAGTTATATCAGCTTCAGGTGACTGGTAGCTGGTGGTGCTCCAAGACTGATTCATCTTTATGAAGGTCAGTCGATCAACCGAGTCGGTGGACAGGCGCACCCTGTGATCGGTGACAAAGCCCCCAGCAGCACTGAATGTGCGTTCCGAAAGAATGCTGGATGCAGGACAGGCCAGTAGCTCAATTGCATACTATGCAAGCTCTGGCCATTGATCCATCCTCAAGCCCCAGTAAGCCAGAGGATTTTCGGTGAGAAAGGTGTCCAAGTCTGACCTTGCCCAAGGTATTCCTGCACCATGTATATCAGACGCTGGCGATGGTTGCTGGAACCGATCATACCTTGGGGCTGCGGACTAAAAAATTGTCTGAATGCATCGGTCAGACGTCCACCTTCCCCACGTCTCCTTCTGCTACTGACCGAAGACTCAGCAACTCGTCGTCCAGGACCAGGAGTTTGTAACCTCCCAGTCTCTGGGAACTCGTTGCATAGACCATTCTGCAAGGCCTCCCAGAGATGTCTCATCCTCTGCTCCCTCTGTGACGGCAAGATAAGGTCCGCAACCTTACCCTTATACCAAGGATCAAGGAGAGTGGCCAGCCAGTAATGGTCCCTCTACTTGATCTGAAGAATACGAGGATCCTTCCACAGGCTTTGCAGGATCAGGGAGGCCATGCAACATAGGTTAGCTGAGGCATTCGGTCCAGAGTCTTCTGGGTCACTGAGGACGACATGATCCGCAGCCACCTCCTCACAGCCACGTACAAGTCCACTGTAGACTGTAAATCATCCCTAAAAGACTGCTGCTGCTGATGCAGAGTGCCAGGCTCCACCTCCATGCTGACACAATCCTCCTCCTCCTCTTCCTGTGTGATGGGTGGGAGAGAAGGAACACTGTCTGGATAAAGGGGGCCTTGAGAGGCAAGGAAGCCCTCCTCTTACTGCCTCTGTTCTGCCTCAAGTGCCCTGTCCATTATTCCATGCAGCGTATGCTCCAGCAGGTGGACAAGAGGTACAGTGTCACAGATGCATGCACTGTCACTGCTCACCATCCTCATGGCCTCCTCAAATGGTGACAGGACAGTGCATGCATCCCTGATCATGCTCCACTGGCGTGGTGAAAAAAATCTGAGCTCCCCTGACCCTGTCCTGGTGCCGTAGTCGAACAGGTACTCATTGATGGCCCTCTGCTGCATGTGCAGTTGCTGCAGCATGGAAAAACGTTGAGTTCTACCTGGTGGGCATGTCACAAATAAGGCGGTTCTTGGGCAGGTTCGACTCCTTTTGCAGCTCAGCCAGCCGAGCACTGGCATTATATGATCGGTGGAAATGCACACAGACTTTCCTGGCCTGCCTCAGGACATCCTGTAAGCCTGGGTACCTGCCCAAGAACCGCTGCACTACCAGGCAGGTTAAGGACGTGAGCCATACAGGGCACATGGGTCAGTTGTCCCTGTCGCAGGGCGGAGAGGAGGTTGGTGCCATTGTCACAAACCACCATTTCTGGCTTAAGCTGGCGTGGCATCAACCACCTCTCGGCCTGCCCCTGCAGAGCTGACAGAACCTCTGCCCCAGTGTGGCTCCTGTCCCCCAAACACACCAGTGCAAGCACGGCATGGCATCTTTTTGCCTGCGTACTTGTGTAGCCCCTTGGACGCCTACGGAGCACCGCTGGTTCTGAGGACAGATCACTCGAAGAGGCTATGGAGGAACAAGAAGAGGAGGGGGTGGAGGAGCGAGGTGTGTCACAACCAGCATTTTGGAGGCGTGGTGGCGGAACAACCTCCAACACTACTGCACCTTGTCCTGCATCCTTCTCGGCTGCCAAAAGATTGACCCAATGGGCCGTGAAAGATAGGTAACATCCCTGTCCATGCCTGCTGGACCATGAGTCAGTGGTAATATGCACCTTACCGCTGACCAACCTGTCCAGCGAGGCCAAGACATTGCCTTCAACATGCCGGTAGAGAGCCGGAATCGCCTTCCGTGAGAAAAAGTGGCGTTTGGGAACCTGCCACTGAGGAACCGCACATTGAACAAATTTCACGGAAGGGGTCCGAGTCTACCAACTGAAAAGGCAGCAGTTGAAGTGCTAGCCATTTAGCCAAGCTAGCATTCAACCGCTGGGCATGTGGATGGCTGGGAGTATACTTCTTTCGACGGTCCAGCAGCTGGGGCAGGGAAATTAGCCTGGTACAATCGGACGCCGGTGTACTACTAGCAGAGTGCACGCAAGTACTTGGCTGTGACACACCTAATTCTACACCTTCATTCCTCTCAGTGCAGCTTTCAGAGGACTGAAGGTATAGTGGGGTTGGAGACCCCAGCTGATGAGGAGCGAGGAGAGGTACGCTTTGTTCTTTGGTGTGGGTCTTTAAGGTACGCTTGCCGATATGAGGGAGCGATGCGCTGAGGATTTGCACCTGACGGTGCCCCTTGCAGACTTGCGCTATGGATCCAACGCGATCTATCTTACCCCTATGTGGATCTGTCACAGGATTATCTAACTGCCTTAGGAACACTCGATCCTGGTCTGCCGGCAGCACACCCGGACAGTATTAATGTATCCGACCGTACGGAGACGGTTGCCTAAGTCCGTCTGAATACTCCTGCTGACTACCGGGAACGAGAAGGGGTATTAGATGCCCCCAATCTTGTGTTGCTGGAGGGGACATGTGTTTGAATGGGTCACTGTTAAATGCATAATGGTTTGTAACGTTCCAATATATTTAAGCTTGTGCCCTTGGTCACCCCAAGTGAACTATGACTGTAAGCATACTACCCTTGACATCCTGGATGTCTCTTTCCTCCTTTACAATACTCAGGTTGGGAGCGGCTGCACTGGGTCAGAAAAGACTGCATTACTCAGTAGCAGCGTCCCCAGGTCGCTAGTGTTTTCTCCTAGTCCCCATAGGAGACAATCCTTGTGGGTTTTTCCTTGTTCTGGTTTTGGGAAATGGGCACTCCGAGTTCCCCAACGGTGGTGCGGGGTGGGGGGGGTGGGGGGCGGTTTCAAGCAGCTGAAGGTTGTGGGCTGCATGGTTTTTGTTTTCAGATTTTTTATTGTTTTATGGTTATGTACAGTGACATTCTCCAATGGCTCATACCTGCTATACCTACATGTGACTATGTGACCTTTCCTTGCAGGTCAAGTTCGCTATGCTTCTGGGAAAACTCAGATCTGCCTCCGGGTCTGCTGTGTTCACCGTGGTTGGCTCCCCCGACGTTCATGAGACTGATTACCCTTCATGGCGCAGGTTAAACTAATGTCCTGGAACGTCCGGGGACTCAACGACAAGATTAAGCGCTCTCTAGTTCATGCATACATTAAAAAACACTCACCCCACATTTGCATACTACAGGAGACCCACTTGGTGGGTAGCAAAGTGTTGAGCTTGAAGAAGCCATGGGTGGGATACTCCTATCATGCCACACATTCGTGCTATGCCAGGGGGGTGAGTGTTTTAATACACAAGTCTCTTACATATGAGCTGCTGGAGGTGAAAATAGACCCGGAAGGGAGGTATGTTCTACTACATGTTGTTATTGATACGGTTGAAATGGTAATCTTAGGAATCTACATACCGCCACCAGCCACGGTGGCCCTCTTGAGACACCTGACCCCCCTCCTCTCCACGTACCCCACCGACAATGTAGTAATAGCAGGCGACTTTAACATGGCCCCTGACCCGTCTATGGACAGACTGTCTCATGGAACTAGCGCGGTATCCCCCCTTTCACAATGGGCATCCCTATATGGCCTAACTGACGTCTGGAGGTGGAGACACCCTGTGGACAGAACATACACCTGCCACTCCACATCCTATAGAGCTATGTCACGCATTGATCTGATATACGTTAGTGGAGGGTTACTGCCGAAAGTGCAATCGGTTGGGATTCTACCTCGAGGTATATCGGATCATGCGCCCGTTATCTGTAGCTTCAAAACCCAGACTCCCCCCTCTGATAGACTCTGGAGGCTATCTCAATACTGGATAGCGGACCCACTTATCGAGGCGGAGATCCCTATACATATGATGGAATTCTGGCGGACTAACGTGGACACTGCCCGGCTAGACATTACCTGGGACGCCTTCAAGGCTTATGTCTGAGGTTGCTACCAGACCTCTATCTCCCGTGCACGAAGGGACGCTGCCACTACCATAGAGAAGGCCGAAGCTAGGGCATTAGAACTAGAAACCGACTACGTTAGCACCCGCAACCCAATCACCTACCTAGATATGCAATCTGCCTACAGGGAGGTAATGCTTCTCAGGGTAGCGAAGGCAAAAAAATGCCAGTTGGCACAAACTCAGCGTATTTTAGAACAGGGGGAAAAGACTGGGAGACTGCTGGCCTGGTTAGCTAAAGAACAACAACCTATTACCTCGATTGCACGGATACGAGACGCGAACGGGACAGTAATCACAGACCCTACCGCCATCAATACCCGATTCGCTACATATTATCGGGAGCTATACTCCTCGAGAGCCAGCTACTCAACCGAAGAGTTGGTCTCCTTCCTTGACACCCTAGACTTCCCCGCACTCACTGATAATGCCCGTGAGCAACTAGACAGCACTATAACCCTAGAAGAAGTCCAACAAGCGGTGGGAGAAATGCAGGTGGGGAAGACCCCAGGGGTGGACGGTATCCCCCTGGAGTTCTACAAACAGTACAGTGACTTGTTGACACCCAAGCTACACGAAACCCTAACCAAATCGCTGAAGGAACAAAAACTGCCCTCATCTATGGCGGACGCAGTAATCGTAGTTATACCCAAACCGGGCAAGGACCCCGAGATGTGTGCCTCGTATAGGCCAATTTCCCTGCTTAACACAGACGCTAAGGTCCTTACAAAAATCCTGGCCAACCGCCTTAACCTGGTTATACAGTCAGTGGTGCATGAGGACCAAGCGGGGTTTATGCCTGGTAAGGGCACAGATATTAACTTGCGACGGCTTTATACGGTTTTGGGTGCGGGGGCTTGTCTGCATCGCTCCGACGCAGTGGCCTCCCTGGATGCTGAAAAAGCATTTGATTCCGTTGAATGGGGATATCTCTGGGAGGTCCTGCGTCGGTTCGGTATTGGCCCCAGATTCATCTCATGGGTGCAGACTCTATACCAGGCCCCGAGGGCACGGATACGTACCGGACTGGTCCTGTCATCCACGTTCAATTTGTACAGGGGCACCAGACAGGGGTGTCCGTTATCCCCAGCCCTTTTTGCCCTTGCAATTGAGCCGATGGCGATGCTTCTACGGTCTGCACCTGCAGTGAGGGGTATCCCCATTGGCCCAATGAGGGAAAAACTCTCACTTTACGTGGACGACACCCTTTTGTATCTCAGCGACACCACTAACTCATTGAAGGAGGCCCTCCGACTCATCGACGTTTTTGGCTCCTACTCGGGGATTAAAATTAATTGGGGAAAATCTGTCCTGTTTGCCCTGCACCCCTCGGAAAATGACTTGCCCGTAGATACCCCTCTACAGAAGGTCTCACAATTTAAATATCTGGGGGTAATTATTCACAGGGACATTGCTCAATTCACCCCTCTCAATCTTGCCCCGGTGATGACCCACCTAACCCAGAGATGCGCGGCTTGGAAATCCCTCCCCCTTACGCCAGTAGGAAGAGTTAACTTAATTAAAATGGCAGTGCTCCCTAAATTTGTCTATCTCTTTAGACAAACACCGGTCCCGATCCCTCACTCATTTTTTGTCAAATTAGATAGTCTACTCGTCTCCTTCATATGGAACGGAGGCACCCCGAGAATCGCTAAAGCTACGTTACAGCTGCCACTGTCCCTGGGTGGGCTGGCAATGCCTTGTTTCATAAAATATTATTGGGCGGCGGTGCTAGTGACAGCTAAGTGGTGGCTTGCCAAAGAGCCAGTGAACCCTGCGGCCGCGACGGAAGCGGCATTGCTGGGCTCCCATCTGAAACTCAGACAACTGATCTACCGAGGACCTAAATCTAACTCTAGTTTTACAGGGTCGATGCGTACCACGCTTCGGGTCTGGGAGACGGTCAGGGCTAAGGTAGAGCAACCAAATAGCTGGTCCCCACACACCCCTCTATGGGATAACCCCAGACTCCCGCACTTTAGATCCATTCCGGACCCGCACCTGTGGTCTGGACATGACATCACGACACTAGCTGACATTGCCTCTCCAACAGGGATCTGTACATTTGATGATTTAAAAAGGGACAAGACAGTACCCAACTACATGTTCTTTCGTTACTTGCAACTTCGCCATGCCTATCGATCGCAATTCACACACCCAATTGTACTAGTGACCAATGGGATAGAAAAAATACTACTTAGAGGAGAGGAACAAAAAACTTTGTCAACGCTCTATTTTGAACTAGCTGGGATAGATACCGCTAAGGTATCTCAGTTGTTCGATAAATGGCAGAAGGATGTGCCCTCCCTGGCGGATGACGACTGGGAGGAGGGGATCCAACAATACCTTCCTCTCATGGTCTCGGCGAGGGACAGGTTCATCCAACTTAAATTCATCCATAGGGTGTACTACACCCCGGAAAGGCTGGCCAGAATATACCCCTCTCATAGCCCGCTCTGCCCCAAGTGTACCACCGAGATAGGCTCCTTTCTACATGTCACGTGGTCCTGCCACCTCATCCAGGCCTTCTGGGGAGAAGTCCTGAACGACATCAATAGGATTGGTAAGCTACATGTCCCACGAGACCCAATCCCACTACTCCTAGGCATTGTCGACACTTTGGCAGCAAAGCAGTCCAAGAAACTGTTTGTATTCTACTCGGCTTTCTATGCTAGGAAAGCAATATTGCTGAGGTGGAAGGATCCTTCCCCTCCCACTGTTCAGCAATGGAGGTCCTTAGTAGATGGGGCCCTCCCCCTATACAAGCTCACGTACATGGGACGTAATTGTCCCCAAAAGTTTGATAAGATCTGGGGGGCCTGGGTGGAGCGGAGAAACCTGGATCTAGATTAAATCTGCACCCCCCCGCACCGAAGCCATGGGATATGTTACACACAGGGTGTTGACGGGGGTTATTTATGGTCCTCCATTAGTGATAGAGACCTCCTTACACGCTACACAATGTTCCTGATTGCTCGATGAAATGACCTTAGGTTACCAACTGCGATAAGATATGCATAATGGTTTGACTTGTTCTAGAAGGGTTACTCAAGGAATGTAAGCTAAGTTGATTGTAACATCATCTCCGAATGCTATGTATACCATTGAAGATGTACCACTGTACTGGTTGTTTTATTGTTTGTTTTTCTAAAATAAATAAACTTTACGTTAAAAAAAAAAAAAAAAGGTACGCTTGCCAACGAGCTGCATGCCAGGTCAACATATGTCTGGTCATGCTTGTGGTGCCCAAGCAGCTGATGTTTTGGTCACGCGAGATACGCTTGAGACATATTTTGCAAATAGCAGCGGTGCGATCTGATGCACTCATCTCAAAAAAGGCCCACACCAAAGAACTTTTGTAATAACGTGCAGAGGCAGCGCCCTGCACAGGCGGAGCTCTGCGGTGAGATACAGTTGGTGTGCTGCCCACAAGCTGGCCCCCCAAGGGCATCCTGCCTCGTTGGAGATGTTCCGCCTCCTCCTCTCTCTGTTCAGGCACCCACGTGGAGTCAGTGACCTCATCATCCCCTCCCTCTTCATCACTGGAGCAAACCTGGCAATAAGTTGGTGGAACATGACTGCCAGATTGCTGTCCTTGAGCATCCCCTCTCTCTGCGCTCATGCTACTGCCTTCCTCTAGCTGGGTATTATCATCAGAGCCTTCAAAACGCTGGGCATCCTCCTGGAGCATGTACCCAACACTGTGCTCAAACAGTTCAGGGGACTTTTCAGGAGGACATGGTGGGTCTAGGGAAGGGGTGACTGATGACATTGAGTACACGTCGGCAGCTGCTTTGCCAGTACCATGAGCCTGGGTAAGGCAGGAAGAGGAGAATGAGGAGGGCTTGGTCATCCACTCTACCAAGCCTTCAGCTCAACATGTCCAGCTGCCGAAAATAAGGACAAGCGTGTCCCATGGCCACGTGCTGATGACGATGCACCACGTCCACGACCAGCACTGTTGTCTCTAGACACAGAGCCTGCATGCCCTCTTTTCTTGGCTCATGACTGTCTGCCTCTCCTTGTTGGCCTTCCAGACATTGTAATGGCCTGCAGGGAGATGGGAAAAACAGCTATTGGGTAGTGTATATTGTGCTGTAGTCACACAACACACACACTAACTCCTGCAGATGGCTGGATTAGATTAACCAGGGCAGAAGGGCAGATACAGGTGCAGGTTGTATACTGTGCTGTGCTAGACTCACACAACACACACACTAACTCCTGCAGATGGCTGGATTAGATGACACCAGGGCAGAAGGGCAGACACAGGTGCAGGTTGTATACTGTGCTGTGCTAGACTCATACAACACACACAATAACTCCTGTAGATGGCTGGATTAGATGACACCAGGGCAAAAGGGCAGATACAGGTGCAGGTTGTATACTGTGCTGTGCTAGACTCACACAACACACACACTAACTCCTGGAGATGGCTGGATAAGATGACACCAGGGCAGAAGGGCAGACACAGGTGCAGGTTGTATACTGTGCTGTGCTAGACTCACACACTAACTCCTGCAGATGGCTGGATTAGATGACACCAGGGCAGAAGGGCAGATACAGGTGCAGGTTGTATACTGTGCTGTGCTGGACTCACACAACACACACAATAACTCCTGCAGATGGCTGGATTAGATGACACCAGGGCAGAAGGGCAGATACAGGGATTTATACTGTGCTAGACTCACACAACACACACACTAACTCCTGCAGATGGCTGGATTAGATGACACCAGTGCAGAAGGGCAGATACAGGTGCAGGTTGTATACTGTGCTGTGCTAGACTCACACAACACACACAATAACTCCTGCAGATGGCTGGATTAGATGACACCAGGGCAGAAGGGCAGATACAGGTGCAGGTTGTATACTGTGCTGTGCTAGACTCACACGACACACACACTAACTCCAGCAGATGGCTGGATTAGATGACACCAGGGCAGAAGGGCAGATACAGGTGTAGGTTGTATACTGTGCTGTGCTAGACTCAAACAACACACACACTAATGCCTGCAGATGGCTGGATTAGATGACACCAGGGCAGAAGGGCAGATACAGGTGCAGGTTATATACTGTGCTCTGCTAGACTCACACGACTCACACGACTCACACACTAACTCCTGCAGATGGTTGGATTAGATGACACCAGGGCAGATACAGGTGCAGGTTGTATACTGTGCTGTGCTAGACTCACACAACACACACACTAACTCCAGCAGATTGCTGAATTAGATCACACAAGGGCAGAAGGGCAGATACAGGTGCAGGTTGTATACTGTGCTGGGCTAGACGCACACAACACACACACTAACTCCAGCAGATGGCTGGATTAGATCACACCAGGGCAAAAGGGCAGACACAGGTGCAGGTTGTATACTGTGCTGTGCTAGACTCACATGACACACAAACTAACTCCTGCAGATGGCTGGATTAGATGACACCAGGGCAGAAGGGCAGATACAGGTGCAGGTTGTATACTGTGCTGTGCTAGACTCACACAACACACACACTAACTCCTGCAGATGGCTAAATTAGATGACACCAGGGCATAAGGGCAGGCACAGGTGCAGGTTGTATACTGTGCTGTGCTAGACTCACACACTAACTCCTGCAGATGGCTGGATTAGATGACACCAGGGCAGAAGGGCAGATACAGGTGCAGGTTGTATACTGTGCTGTGCTGGACTCACACAACACACACAATAACTCCTGCAGATGGCTGGATTAGATGACACCAGGGCAGAAGGGCAGATACAGGTGCAGGATTTATACTGTGCTAGACTCACACAACACACACAATAACTCCTGCAGATGGCTGGATTAGATGACACCAGGGCAGAAGGGCAGATACAGGTGCAGGTTGTATACTGTGCTGTGCTAGACTCACACGACACACACACTAACTCCAGCAGATGGCTGGATTAGATGACACCAGGGCAGAAGGGCAGATACAGGTGTAGGTTGTATACTGTGCTGTGCTAGACTCAAACAACACACACACTAATGCCTGCAGATGGCTGGATTAGATGACACCAGGGCAGAAGGGCAGATACAGGTGCAGGTTGTATACTGTGCTCTGCTAGACTCACACGACTCACACGACTCACACACTAACTCCTGCAGATGGTTGGATTAGATGACGCCAGGGCAGAGACAGGTGCACGTTGTATACTGTGCTGTGCTAGACTCACACAACACACACACTAACTCCAGCAGATTGCTGGATTAGATCACACAAGGGCAGAAGGGCAGATACAGGTGCAGGTTGTATACTGTGCTGTGCTAGACGCACACAACACACACACTAACTCCAGCAGATGGCTGGATTAGATCACACCAGGGCAAAAGGGCAGACACAGGTGCAGGTTGTATACTGTGCTGTGCTAGACTCACATGACACACAAACTAACTCCTGCAGATGGCTGGATTAGATGACACCAGGGCAGAAGGGCAGATACAGGTGCAGGTTGTATACTGTGCTGTGCTAGACTCACACAACACACACACACTAACTCCTGCAGATGGCTAAATTAGATGACACCAGGGCAGAAGGGCAGGCACAGGTGCAGGTTGTATACTGTGCTGTGCTAGACTCACAGAACACACACAATAACTTCTGCAGATGGCTGGATTAGATGACACCAGGGCAGAAGGGCAGACACAAGTGCAGGTTGTATACTGTGCTGTGCTAGATGCACACAACACACACACTAACTCCTGCAGATGTCTGGATTAGATGACACCAGGGCAGAAAGGCAGATGCAGGTGCAGGTTGTATACTGTGCTGTGCTAGATTCACACAACACACACAATAACTCCTGCAGATGGCTGGATTAGATGAAACCAGGGCAAAAGGGCAGATACAGGTGAAGGTTGTATACTGTGCTGTGCTAGACTCACACAACACACACACTAAATCCTGCAGATGGCTGGATTAGATGAAACCAGGGCAGAAGGGCAGATACAGGTGCAGGTTGTATACTGTGCTGTGCTAGACTCACACAACACACACAATAACTCATGCAGATGGCTGGATTAGATGACACCAGGGCAGAAGGGCAGACACAGGTGCAGGTTGTATACTGTGCTGTGCTAGACTCACACAACACACACACTAAATCCTGCAGATGGCTGGATTAGAGGAAACCAGGGCAGAAGGGCAGATACAGGTGCAGGTTGTATACTGTGCTGTGCTAGACTCACACAACACACACACTAACTCCTGCAGATGTCTGGATTAGATGACACCAGGGCAGAAAGGCAGATGCAGGTGCAGGTTGTATACTGTGCTGTGCTAGACTCACACGACACACACACTAACTCCTGCAGATGGCTGGATTAGATGAAACCAGGGCAGAAGGGCAGACACAGGTGCAGGTTGTATACTGTGCTGTGCTAGACTCACACGACACACACACTAACTCCTGCAGATGGCTGGATTAGATGAAACCAGGGCAGAAGGGCAGATAAAGGTGCAGGTTGTATACTGTGCTGTGCTAGACTCACACAACACACACACTAATGCCTGCAGATGGCTGGATTAGATGACACCAGGGCAGAAGGGCAGATACAGGTGCAGGTTGTATACTGTGCTGTGCTAGACTCACATGACACACACACTAACTCCTGCAGATGGCTGGATTAGATGACACCAGGGCAGAAGGGCAGATACAGGTGCAGGTTGTATACTGTGCTGTGCTAGACTCACACAACACACACAATAACTCCTGCAGATGGCTGGATTAGATGACACCAGGGCAAAAGTGCAGATACAGGTGCAGGTTGTATACCGTGCTGTGCTAGACTCACACAACACACACACTAACTCCTGGAGATGGCTGGATTAGATGACACCAGGGCAGAAGGGCAGACACAGGTGCAGGTTGTATACTGTGCTGTGCTAGACTCACACAACACACACAATAACTCCTGCAGATGTCTGGATTAGATGACACCAGGGCAGAAGGGCAGATAAAGGTGCAGGTTGTATACTGTGCTGTGCTAAACTCACACAACACACACACTAACTTCTGCAGATGGCTGGATTAATAGAGAACTGCACAAAATGGTAGATACAGGTGCAGGTTTATACTGTGCTGTGCTGGACTCACACAGCACACACACTAACTCCTGCAGATGGCTGTATTTGTAGAGAACAGCACTTTCCCCACACCCACATGCAAACGGCCCACAGAGTTCTGGACTCGACGAGCGGACGAACGACCGATATTCGATTCGAACATGGGTTCGAATCGAACACCGGGCCCATCCCTACTGGCCATGTCATTGAGCCACAACGTGCAGAAGAGTTGGTGGAGTGGATAACTAAGCCGTCCTTCTCATCCTCTGTCACCCAGGCTCATACTAGTTTGCCTTCCAACGCAGCTGCCAAAGCAGCTTGTTCCACTGGCTCCTTGTCCACAGTTACTCCTTCCGTAACCCCACCATTATGCACGGAGGAGTCACCAGCATTATTCGACCATAGTGTCGGTTACATTCTGCTGGAGGATGCACAGCAATTTGAATGCTCAGATGTTGGTTCCCAGGTTGGGGAAGGGAGCAATGTGAGCCTAGAGAGAGGGGGGTGCCACAGAAGGACAAGAAACTAGCAGTCCTTTTCCCCCAGCTGCAGCATACTGCCAAGATTGCTCTAGTGACAAGGAGGGAGGGGATGATGAGGTCGCTGACTGTACTTGGGTGCCTGAGAGAACAGAGGAGGAAAGTGAGGAGGAGGAGGCACAACTCCAATGAGGCAGGATGTCCTCTAGGGGCCAGTTTAAGGGCAGCCACCATATTGCATCACACCACAGAGCTTCACAGGTGCAGGGCACTGCTGACTCCCCTCTAAATTCCAAAAGTTCATTGGTGTGGGCTTTTTTCAGCACATGTTCAGTAGATCGCACCCTTGCTGTTTGCAATCTCTGTCTGAAGCAAATCAAGCATGGCCAGAACACCACACGCTTGGGCACCACATGCTTGACAAGACATACGACGACCTGCCATGCATCCATTGGCAACAGCACCTGAAAGACCCACATCTTAAAAAAAGCACATTTCACCTTGCTGCTCATCTGGGATCTCAACCTCTACTATACCTCAAGTACTCTCAAAAACCTGCACTGAGAGGAATAAAGGTATAGCAACAGGTGCCACAAGTACTTGCATCCAATCTGCTAGAGGTACAACACCTGTTGATTTGAGCATGCAAATTTCCCTCCCCCAGTTGCTGAACCATAAAAATAAATACTGTCCAAGCCATCCACATGCTCAGTTGTATAAATGTTAGTTTTGCCAAATTGCTAGCACTCCACTGCTGCTTTTTCAGCTGGTAGACTCTGCCCCCTTTCATGAATTTGTGGAATGTGCTATACCACAGTGGCAGGTTCCAAAAATAAATTTATTTTCACTTATGGCCATTCCAGCTCTCTACCATCGTGTGGAGGGCAATGTTTTAGCCTCGTTGGACAGGGCGGTCAGCAACAAGTTTCACATTACCGCTGATTCATGGTCCAGCAGGCATGGTCAGGGACATTACATTTCCTTCACGGCGTACTGGGTAACTCTGCTGGCAGCTGGAAAGGATGCAGGACAGTGTTGAAGCTTGTTCCGCCACCACGCCTCCAAAAAGCTGGTGGTGATTCTGCCACATCTGTCTGCTCCACCCCCTCCTCTTCTTCTTCTGTGGCCTCTTCTGTTGAATTGTCTTCTGAACCAACAGTGCTCCCTAACTGTTCAAGGGGCTACACAAGCAATCAGGCTAAAAGATGCCATGCAGTGCTTCAGTTGGTCTGTCTAGGAAACAGGAGCCACACTGGGCCAGAGATTCTGTCAGCTCTGCAGGGGCAGGCTCAGAGGTGGTTGACGCCATGGCAGCTTGAGCCAGGAATGGTTGTATGTGACAATGGCACCAACCTTCTCTCCGCCCTCTGACAGGGACACTTGACACATGTTCCAAGCTTGGCACACATCCTGAATTTGGTGGTGCAGCATTTCTTGACCAGGTACCCAGGCTTACAAGATCTTCTGAGGCAGGCCTCATTTGTGACATGCTCACCAGGTGGAACTCAACATTGGCGATCCTGCAGCGGCTGCACACACACAGCAGAGGGCCATCAATGAGTACTTGTGTGAGTATGGCACCAGGATAGGCTCAGGGGAGCTTGGCTTCTTTTCACCACACCAGTGGCTACTGAATAAGGATGCATGCACTGTCCTATCACCATTTTAGGAGGCCACAAGGAACTTGATCAGTGACAATGCATGCATCAGTGACACTGTCGCTCTAGTCTTCCTGCTGGAGCACACGCTTTATGGAATTATGGACAGGGCACTTAAGAACAGCGGAAGGAAGAGGAGGACTTTTGGGGGTGTGGTTTGACCTTGATGGAAAATGGCTGTGTAAAGCCAGAACTCCCCAAATACAGGTCCTCTACAATCTCCTCAGGAGGTATACACCACCCTAAACTCGCAATCTCTGATCTGCGCCTGGACATACATGCACTGGCTGACAGGGTCCACAAGGTGGAGAGGGTCACCACACAACATGATATGGTCCTCTGCTGGGTGACCCAAAAGGTAGATGCCCACACCTTACAGCTTAGAGACCTCCAATGCCACAGAGAGGATTTGGATAACAGGGGATAACAGGGGCAGGCGCCATAATCTGCATGCCTGTGGCGTGTCTAAATCGGTGGAAGCTGAGCTCCTTGATCAGCCTGCTCAGACAGCAATTGAGATGGAAAGGATTCACCGGGCTCTCAGACCTAAAAGGCAGAGACACCAATCCCCCAGGGATATCATCTGCTGCATGGTGGATTATAAGCTGAAGGAGGAGATACTCAGAAAAGCCAGTAATAGGATTCAGCTCTTATATGGGAAAGCAGACATCAATATTTACCAAGACCTATTCAGCATCACACTGCAACACCGTAAAGACCTGAAGCCTCTGCTTGACGTCCTTCACTCCAAGGGCATTCATTACAGATGAAGTTCCCCTTCTGTCTCTCTGCCACCGCACAAGGCTGCACTGCGTTGTTAAGAGTTCCGAAGGACCTCCACCTTTTCTGCAAAACCCTAGGCATTCCGATGATGTCCCAAAACTGGTATACTGAATTTTGCCACACCACCAACAAGAAGGGACATGTGCAGCGAGGAACCCATGAATGTGCTAGACACTCAATTCCGCAGACGGAGATCCCCATCGGAAACCAGATCCCACAATCTTGTCCAAGGCATTAACACTGAAACAAATGTGAACAAAAAAAAAATTTTAAAAAATGCAGCGCTACCGTGATAGACTTGCTGTGACAAGTGAATCAAAAACAAATAATTAGTGACAGTGTTACAATTGGTCAAAACGACCAAAAAGTGAAATGACATTCACAGTGTAACAACAGTGAATGAAGAGTGTTCATATATTAGACACTTAAAAATAAAACATGTGTGAGGTCCGCCTCTCATCATACTTGCTATACTGAGTGAATCAGAGACAGCAAAAAAGGTGAAAGCATAAAACTAACCACCTAAAAAATATATAACAATCACAATGTAACAACAATCAATAACAAATGTTACTAAATAGAAAATAAAAAATATAGAAATATATGCAAAGTCCACCGTGAAGTGTTGAAACATACATATATAATGTGGCATTGAAGTCCAAACCACAGTGACGGGACTACAAAAGACAATGACGTCCTTTGTGTGATAGGTCTAACTCATACAATGCAAGAGAGTATTCCAAACTTCACAGAAATCACATATAATCGCAAACTTGGAGATGCATCTCAATTGGCAACCAAGAGGTGATGACAAGGACAAGGGCTAGCAACAGACGATCCTGCCAGTTGGATAAATTTATTTGGATAAAAAAATTAAAATATTGTCGTACAACAACATCAATCAAGATGTGTGTAAATAAAAAAGTTTAAAAAAGCATGTAAGTCCAGCCAGCAGGCTATGTACCCGACTAGGGATGAGCCGAACACCCCGGGTTCGGTTCGCACCAGAACCTTCGAACGGACCGAAAGTTTGCGCGAATTTTCGAACCCTATTCGTTACAATGGACGCGAACGTTCGAAATAAAAATTGCTAATTACAACGGCCAATATGCATGTTAATATCATAAAACAGGTTTGGGGACCGGGTCCTGCCCCAGGGGACATATATCAATGCAAAAAAGTTTTTTCGGGAGCAGTCATTTTAATGATGCATAAAGTGAAAAAAAAAAAGTTAAATTTTCCTTTAAATATGGTACCTGGGGGGTGTCTAAAGTATGCCTGTGAAGTGGCATGTGTTTCCCATGTTTAGAACTGTCCCTGCACAAAATGACATTTGTAAATGAAAAAAAGAAGCCATTTAAAACCACTTGCGGCTTTAATGTCATGTCTTTTCCTGGCCATATGGCTGAAAATCCTTGCGAAAAATGGCATGGCTACCCCATCACCCCCCCCCCCACCCCAGCCCCTTTGGGTCTTGCATGGATATTAAGGGGGACCCCGCACCCAAAATAAAACCCTATACCTACAACCCTATATACTCTGAACAGCAGTATACAGGCGGGGCAAACAAGACACGGACTGTAGGTTTGTTCTTAAGTAGAATCTGAACAGGTACATTATGAAGTGTAGCTCCATCCCCAAAAAATCTATTTTTAAGCTTTTTGGAGAACATAGGGAGGGGTTATCACCCCTGTAACATTTGCTGTCTTTGCACATCTGTTCAGAACATTTCACCTCACTTTCCGTCCCAATGACAAATGTTTTTGGAAAAGTGGGGTTTTAATTGAAACAAGGATTGGTGATAAAGCATCAGTAGAGAGGAGATACCTTTTTCCCAAATTAAATTTACCAGGATCGAATTTCCCTTCCTAGGGGTAGATTTCCTCTCACTTCCTGTTTTCTCTTTCTGTTTGCAAGTAGGAGTCGTTTGTAAGTTGGATGTTTGAAAGTAGGGGCCTGACGTATATACTCTGCAGAAATTTGCCCCATTAGATGTTGGTGTAGCCACAAGACTGTAAGCCCTCACAGTTACTCTTGGTGGGCACAGGAATAGGCCCTGCTGTGAGTTATTAGAACAAGATTTGTAATTGCATGCACCTGTTGAACAGGGCAGAAAAATTGGACCTTTGGTGGTGGTGGTGGACGGTGTTGCCACAAGACTGTAAGCCCTCACAGTTACTCTTGGTGGGCACAGGAATGGACCCTGCTGTGAGTTATTAGATCAAGATTTGTAATTGCATGCACCTGTTGAACAGGGCAGAAAAATTGGGCCTTTGGTGGTGGTGGTGGTGGTGGACGGTGTTGCCACAAGACTGTAAGCCCTCAAAGTTACTCTTGGTGGGCACAGGAATGGACCCTGCTGTGAGTTATTAGATCAAGATTTGTAATTGCATGCACCTGTTGAACAGGGCTGAAAAATTGTGCCTTAGGCACTGGTGCTGGTGCCACAACACTGCAACCCCTCACAGATACTGTACTTGGAGCATAGCAGTCAGACGTGTTGCAAAGCATTGCCTAAAAATTGTAATTACACGCCCCAACAGGGGCTGAAAAATTGTGCCTTAGGCACTGGTGCTGGTGCCACAACACTGCAACCCCTCACAGATACTGTACTTGGAGCACAGCAGTCAGACGTGTTGCAAAGCATTGCTTAAAAAATTGTAATTACACGCCCCTGTTAAACAGGGGCTGAAAAATTGTGCCTTAGGCATTGGTGCTGGTGCCACAACACTGCAACCACTCACAGATACTGTACTCTGAGCACAGCAATGAGACCTGTTGCAAAGCATTGCCTAAAAATTGTAATTACACGCCCCAACAGGGGCTGAAAAATTGTGCCTTAGGCACTGGTGCTGGTGCCACAACACTGCAACCCCTCACAGATACTGTACTTGTAGCACAGCCGTCAGACATGTTGCGAAGCATTGCTTAAAAAATTGTAATTACACGCCCCTGTTAAACAGGGGCTGAAAAATTGTGCCTTAGGCACTGGTGCTGGTGCCACAACACTGCAACCCCTCACAGATACTGTACTTGGAGCACAGCAGTCAGACATGTTGCGAAGCATTGCTTAAAAAATTGTAATTACACGCCCCTGTTATACAGGGGCTGAAAAATTGTGCCTTAGGCACTGGTGCTGGTGCCACAACACTGCAACCCCTCACAGATACTGTACTTGGAGCACAGCAGTCAGACATGTTGCGAAGCATTGCTTAAAAAATTGTAATTACACGCCCCTGTTAAACAGGTTCTGAAAAATTGTGCCTTAGGCACTGGTGCTGGTGCCACAACACTGCAACCCCTCACAGATACTGTACTTGGAGCACAGCAGTCAGACATGTTGCGAAGCATTGCTTAAAAAATTGTAATTACACGCCCCTGTTAAACAGGGGCTGAAAAATTGTGCCTTAGGCACTGGTGCTGGTGCCACAACACTGCAACCCCTCACAGATACTGTACTTGGAGCACAGCAGTCAGACATGTTGCGAAGCATTGCTTAAAAAATTGTAATTACACGCCCCTGTTATACAGGGGCTGAAAAATTGTGCCTTAGGCACTGGTGCTGGTGCCACAACACTGCAACCCCTCACAGATACTGTACTTGGAGCACAGCAGTCAGACATGTTGCGAAGCATTGCTTAAAAAATTGTAATTACACGCCCCTGTTAAACAGGTTCTGAAAAATTGTGCCTTAGGCAACGGTGCTGGTGCCACAACACTGCAACCCCTCACAGATACTGTACTTGGAGCACAGCAGTCACACCTGTTGCAAAGCATTGCCTAAAAATTGTAATTACACGCCCCAACAGGGGCTGAAAAATTGTGCCTTAGGCACTGGTGCTGGTGCCACAACACTGCAACCCCCTTTTAGAAATTGTAATTACACGCCCCTGTTATACAGGGGCTGAAAAATTGTGCCTTAGGCACTGGTGTGGTGGCACCCAGAAACAAAAATGTACTTCCAAGCTATCAAGGAATGGATCATTGAGGAGGAGGAAGAGGATAGTCAGTGAACATAACAGGACAGTCACTCAGCATCAGCATAGGCAGTCTTGAAGGGATGTGACATTATAAATTATTCAGTTATATCCGCTTCAGGTGCCTGGTAGCTGGTGGTGATCCAAGACTGATTCATTTTTATGAAGGTCAGTCGATCAACCGAGTCGGTGGACAGGCGTACCCTGTGATCAGTGACAAATCCTCCAGCAGCACTGAATGTGCGTTCGGAAAGAACGCTGGATGCAGGACAGGCCAGTAGCTCAATTGCATACTGTGCAAGCTCTGGCCAGTGCTCCATCCTCAAGACCCAGTAAGCGAGAGGATTTTCGGTGGGAAAGGTGTCCAAGTCTGACCTTGCCCCTAGGTATTCCTGCACCATGTATATCAGACGCTGGCGATGGTTGCTGGAACCGATCATACCTTGGGGCTGCGGACTAAAAAATTGTCTGAATGCATCGGTCAGACGTCCACCTTCTCCACCGCTCCTTCTGCTACTGACCGAAGCCTCAGCAACTCGTCATCCAGGACCAGGAGTTTGTAACCTCCCAGTTTCTGGGAACGCGTTGCACAGACCTTTCTGCAAGGCCTCCCTGAGATGTCTCATCCTCTGCTCCCTCTGCGACGGCAAGATAAGGTCCGCAACCTTACCCTTGTACCGTGGATCAAGGAGAGTGGCCAGCCAGTAATGTTCCCTCTCCTTGATCCGAAGAATACATGGATCCTTCCGCAGGCTTTGCAGGATCAGGGAGGCCATGCAACGTAGGTTAGCTGAGGCATTTGGTCCGGAGTCTTCTGGGTCACTGAGGACAACATGATCGCCAGCCACCTCCTCCCAGCCACGTACAAGTCCACTGGTTTGTTGGGACTGTACATCATCCCTAAAAGACTGTGCTGCTGCTGCTGCTGCTGCTGCTGCTGCTGATGCTGAGTGCCAGGCTCCACCTTCATGCTCACACAATCCTCCTCCTCCTCCTCCTCCTCCTCATCCTCTTCCTGTGTGATGGGTGGGACAGAAGGAACACTGTCTGGATAAAGGGGGCCTTGAGAGGCAAGGAAGTCCTTCTCTTCCTGCCTCTGTTCTGCCTCAAGTGCCCTGTCCATTATCCCACGCAGCGTATGCTCCAACAGGTGGACAAGAGGTACAGTGTCACTGATGCATGCACTGTCACTGCTCACCATCCTTGTGGCCTCCTAAAATGGTGAGAGGACAGTGCATGCATCCCTGATCATGCTCCACTGGCGTGTGGAAAAAAAGCCAAGCTCCCCTGACCCTGTCCTGGTGCCGTAGTCGCAAAGGTACTTATTGATGGCCCTCTGCTGCATGTGCAGTCGCTGCAGCATGGCCAACGTTGAGTTCCACCTGGTGGGCATGTCACATATTAGGCGGTTCTTGGGCAGGTTCAGCTCCTTTTGCAGCTCAGCCAGCCAAGCACTGGCATTATAACATCGGCGGAAATGCACACAGACTTTCCTGGCCTGCCTCAGGACATCCTGTAAGCCTGGGTACCTTCCCAAGAACCGCTGCACCACCAGGTTGAGGACGTGAGCCATACAGGGCACATAGGTGAGCTGCCCCTGTCGCAGGGCAGAGAGGAGGTTGGTGCCATTGTCAGAAACCACCATTCCTGGCTTAAGCTGGCGTGGCATCAACCACCTCTCGGCCTGCCCCTGCAGAGCTGCCAGAACCTCTGCCCCAGTGTGGCTCCTGTCCCCCAAACACACCAGCGCAAGCACGGCATGGCATCTTTTTGCCTGCGTACTCGCGTAGCCCCTTGTACGCCTACGGAGCACCGCTGGTTCCGAGGACAGAGCACTCGAAGAGGCCATGGAGGAAGAAGAAGAGGAGGGGGTGGAGAAGAGAGGTGTGTCACAACCAGTAGTAGCATTTTGGAGGCGTGGTGGCGGAACAACCTCCAACACTACTGCACCTTGTCCTGCATCCCTCCCAGCTGCCAATAGAGTGACCCAATGGGCCGTGAAAGACAGATAACGTCCCTGTCCATGCCTGCTGGACCATGAGTCAGCGGTAATATGCACCTTACCGCTGACCGCCCTGTCCAGCGAGGCATGGTCATTGCCTTCCACATGCTGGTAGAGAGACGGAATCGCCTTCCGTGAGAAAAAGTGGCGTTTGGGAACCTGCCACTGAGGAACCGCACATTGAACAAACTCATGGAAGGGGGCCGAATCTACCAACTGAAAAGGCAGCAGTTGAAGTGCTAGCAATTTAGCCAAGCTAGCATTCAACCGCTGGGCATGTGGATGGCTGAGAGTATACTTCTTTCGACGGTCCAGCAGCTGGGGCAGGGAAATTTGCCTGCTACAATCGGACGTCGGTGTACTGCAAGTACTTGGTTGTGACACACCTAATTCTACACCTTCAGTCCTCTCAGAGCAGCTTTCAGAGAGGACTGAAGATATAGTGGGGATGGAGATCCCAGCTGATGAGGAGCAAGGAGAGGTCCGCTTTGTTCTTTGGTGTGGGTCTTTAATGTGTGCTTGCCAACGAGCTGCATGGTAGGTCAACATATGTCTGCTCATGCTTGTGGTGCCCAAGCGGCTGATGTTTTGGCCACGCGAGATACGCTTGAGACAAATATTGCAAATAGCAGTGGTGCGATCTGATGCACTCGTCTCAAAAAAAGCCCACACCAAAGAACTTTTGTGATAACGTGCAGAGGCAGCGCCCTGCACAGGCGGAGCTCTGCGGTGTGATTCAGTTGGTGTGCTGGCCTCTAGTTGGCCTCCATGGGGCATCCTGCCTCGTTGGACATGTGCCGCTGCATCCTCCTCCTCCTCCTCTCTCCCTTCAGGCACCCACGTGGAGTCAGTGACCTCATCATCCCCTCCCTCTTCACCACTAGAGCAAACCTGGCAGTAAGCTGCAGCTGGTGGAACATTACTGCCAGATTGCTGTCCTTCAGCATCCCCTCTCTCTGCGCGCACACTACTGCCTTCCTCAAGCTGGGTACCATCATCCGAGCCTTCGAATCGTTGGGCATCCTCCTGGAGCATGTACCCAACACTGTGCTCAAACAGTTCGGGGGACTCCTCAGGAGGACATGGTGGGTCTAGGGAAGGGGTGGCTGATGATGCCATTGAGTATGCGTTGGCAGCTGCTCTGCCAGTACCCTGAGCCTGGGTGAGAGAGGATGAGGAGGATGAGGAGGGCTTGGTCATCCATTCTACCAAGCCTTCGGCATGATGCGGCTCCACATGTCCAGCTGCCGAAAACAAAGACAAGCATGTCCCATGGCCACGTGCTGATGACGATGCACGACCACGTCCACGACCAGCACTGTTGTCTCTAGAAACAGAGCCTGCTTGCCCTGTGTTCTTGCCTCGGGACGGTCTGCCTCTCCTTGGCGGTCTTCCAGCCATTGTAGTCGGTAGTGTATATTGTATAAAAAATAGAGCTCCTATGTGTGCTCACAACACACTGTAGGTCCTATGGGTGCTGACACAAACACACTATAGGTACTATGTGTGCTGACAAGAAAATATAGGTCCTATGTGTGCTGCCACAAACACACTATAAGTCCTATGGGTGCTGACACAAACACACTATAGGTACTATGTGTGCTGCTGACAAGAAAATATAGGTCCTATGTGTGCTGCCACAAACACACTATAAGTCCTATGGGTGCTGACACAAACACACTATAAGTACTATGTGTGCTGACAAAAAATATAGGTCCTATGTGTGCTGCCACAAACACACTATAAGTCCTATGGGTGCTGACGCAAACACACTATAAGTACTATGTGTGCTGCTGACAAGAAAATATAGGTCCTATGTGTGCTGCCACAAACACACTATAAGTCCTATAGCTGCTGACACAAACACACTATAGGTACTATGTGTGCTGCTGACAAGAAAATATAGGTCCTATGTGTGCTGCCACAAACACACTATTAAGCCCCATACACACGGTTGGACAATCCGCGGACCAGGTCCGTCGGACCATGTCCGTCATACTTTGTCCGATGTTGGTTTTGCGTACACACGGTCGGACAAAGTTGTCGGAAAATCCGATCATTCTGAACGTGGTGATGTTTGTTGCCTACGACGGGACTACGTAAAGGCTAGTAGCCAATAGCTTTGGTCTTGTAATGTGATCTGAGCATGCGTAGCACTTTGTCCGGTCGGACAACCGTACACACGATCGGATTTGGTGTGATCGGACCATGTTGACGGCAAATCTTTCCAGCAGGAGATAAGACTTTGTCCGTCGGTCAAACCGACGAACACTGTCCGATGGTGCATACACACGGTCTGATTTTTCAACAACCTTGTCCGATCGGACAGAATCCATGAAAAAGTCCGACCGTGTGTATGGGGCTTAAGTCCTATGGGTGCTGACACAAACACACTATAGGTACTATGTGTGCTGACAAAAAAATATAGGTCCTATGTGTGCTGCCACAAACACACTATAAGTCCTATGGGTGCTGACACAAACACACTATAGGTACTATGTGTGCTGCTGACAAGAAAATATAGGTCCTATGTGCACTGCCACAAACACACTATAAGTCCTATGGGTGCTGACACAAACACACTATAGGTACTATGTGTGCTGACAAGAAAATATAGGTCCTATGTGTGCTGCCACAAACACACTATAAGTCCTATGGGTGCTGACACAAACACACTATAAGTACTATGTGTGCTGCTGACAAGAAAATATAGGCCCTATGTGTGCTGCCACAAACACACTATAAGTCCTATGGGTGCTGACACAAACACACTATAGGTACTATGTGTGCTGACAAGAAAATATAGGTCCTATGTGTGCTGCCACAAACACACTATAAGTCCTATGGGTGCTGACACAAACACACTATAAGTACTATGTGTGCTGACAAGAAAATATAGGTCTTATGTGTGCTGCCACTAACACACTATAAGTCCTATGGGTGCTGACACAAACACACTATAAGTACTATGTGTGCTGACAAGAAAATATAGGTCCTATGTGTGCTGCCACAAACACACTATAAGTCCTATGGGTGCTGACAAAAAAACACACTATAGGTACTATGTGTGCTGCTGACAAGAAAATATAGGTCCTATGTGTGCTGCCACAAACACACTATAAGTCCTATGGGTGCTGACACAAACACACTATAGGTACTATGTGTGCTGCTGACAAGAAAATATAGGTCCTATGTGTGCTGCCACAAACAAACTATAAGTCCTATGGGTGCTGACACAAACACACTATAGGTACTATGTGTGCTGCTGACAAGAAAATATAGGTCCTATGTGTGCTGCCACAAACACACTATAAGTCCTATGGGTGCTGACACAAACGCACTATAGGTACTATGTGTGCTGACAAGAAAATATAGGTCCTCTGTGTGCTGCCACAAACACACTATAAGTCCTATGGGTGCTGACACAAACACACTATATGTACTATGTGTGCTGCTGACAAGAAAATATAGGTCCTATGTGTGCTGCCACAAACACACTATAAGTCCTATGGGTGCTGACACAAACACACTATAGGTACTATGTGTGCTGCTGACAAGAAAATATAGGTCCTATGTGTGCTGCCACAAACACACTATAAGTCCTATGGGTGCTGACACAAACACACTATAGGTACTATGTGTGCTGCTGACAAGAAAATATAGGTCCTATGTGTGCTGCCACAAACACACTATAAGTCCTATGGGTGCTGACACAAACACACTATAGGTACTATGTGTGCTGACAAGAAAATATAGGTCCTATGTGTGCTGCCACAAACACACTATAAGTCCTATGGTTGCTGACACAAACACACTATAAGTACTATGTGTGCTGACAAGAAAATATAGGTCTTATGTGTGCTGCCACTAACACACTATAAGTCCTATGGGTGCTGACACAAACACACTATAAGTACTATGTGTGCTGACAAGAAAATATAGGTCCTATGTGTGCTGCCACAAACACACTATAAGTCCTATGGGTGCTGACAAAAAAACACACTATAGGTACTATGTGTGCTGCTGACAAGAAAATATAGGTCCTATGTGTGCTGCCACAAACACACTATAAGTCCTATGGGTGCTGACACAAACACACTATAGGTACTATGTGTGCTGCTGACAAGAAAATATAGGTCCTATGTGTGCTGCCACAAACAAACTATAAGTCCTATGGGTGCTGACACAAACACACTATAGGTACTATGTGTGCTGCTGACAAGAAAATATAGGTCCTATGTGTGCTGCCACAAACACACTATAAGTCCTATGGGTGCTGACACAAACGCACTATAGGTACTATGTGTGCTGACAAGAAAATATAGGTCCTCTGTGTGCTGCCACAAACACACTATAAGTCCTATGGGTGCTGACACAAACACACTATAGGTACTATGTGTGCTGCTGACAAGAAAATATAGGTCCTATGTGTGCTGCCACAAACACAATATGGCTCCTATAAATCCCTGCCTGGGATGGGACAGAAGGTTGGGACAGAAGTTGGAGTGCAATGCTGTTCTAACAGCACTGCAATTGGTGCTACTGCAATGCTGTACTAACAGCACGCACACACCAGACTAATCCCCAGCAGCAGCTCTGTGCAATCAGCAGCAATGAATGATCAGTAATGATGAATTGAATGACTCCGGTCAGGAGTTAGCAATGGTTTAGCAAAGAAGAAGAATATCAATCTAGCAAAGAAGAATATCAATCAGCAGACTGCTCTTCCAGAAGCCAGAACACATGTGCCCTGGGCCGATGGCGTGGCGGCCTTTTATATGGTGGGGCGTGTACTAAAGCCCCTGAGCTTTAATTGGCTACAGGCGTCCTGCCTGTAGCCAATTATTGCTCTCCTAGTTTCCGGCGCTGTGATTGGCCAAGCATGCGGGGTCACAGTGCATGCTTGGGCAATTATCAGCCAGCAATGCACTGCGCCGGCCGCAATGCATTGCAGGCCGCTCGCATTACACAAATGTGATGCGAACGGCCCAAATAGTTCTGGGCTCGCCGAGCGAGCGAACGCCCGGTGCTCGATTCGAACGTGGGTTCGAATCGAGGACCGGGCCCATCCCTATACCCGACATGTTTCGTAACAAAGTACTTCAACTGGGGCATAAACCTGCTATGTAGCATGGAGTCTTATAGCCGGTTTATGCCCCAGTTGAAGTACTTTGTTACGAAACATGTCGGGTACATAGCCTGCTGGCTGGACTTACATGCTTTTTTAAACTTTTTTATTTACACACATCTTGATTGATGTTGTTGTACGACAATATTTACATTTTTTATCCAAATAAATTTTGTACTGGAGTGATCTACTCTATAGGGAGCCTTTTTTTCTTTATTCCTTCTATGAATTTGCCTACGAGTGGATGATTGCATGTTCCCTGGAATATTCAGTGAGGACACCCTATATTCAACACCTTGGCTATATAGACCACAGGGTGCCGTTTGACCATCCAACTGGCAGGATCGTCTGTTGCAGATGAGGATCGTTGGTTGCAGATCTCTACCCTCTGCCTGACTGACCCACCATCAAGGTGTGTGGGTCCACATCTAAGGGTAAGAGTATTTATCACCTTCTCCCTACCAGCCATTGTCCTTGTCATCACCTTTTGGTTGCCAATTGAGATGCATCTCCAAGTTTGCGATTATCTATGATGCGATTTCTGTAAAGTTTGGAATACTCTCTTGCATTGGATGAGTTAGACGGTGACCTATCACACAAAGGATAGATAAGTGATAGATGTATATACTCAAGCGCTATTATGAATTTAAAATCAGAGATGCAACCGATATTTAAGATAACCAAATGATATAGCTGCAACCCATATATTAGTGTTCCCACACGTGAAATAGGTTAAGCGTGATGCAACGCGTCGGGAGGAGGAGCCTAGTGACATCACCGAGACTACGAGGACGAGCAGGGCAGAAAGCCCACACACAGTGCCTGACCTTTTTCGGCTACCGCTCTCTAAACACCGGGTGTTTTGTGAGTAGACCGGCGTCTATCTGCTACATTCACACAAACATATTGTAGCAGTGCTGCGCAATGTATTGTATATTTTTTGTATCCACATGTGAATAATTTTGAAGAAGAAAGAAAAGAAAAACGAGAAGAAGAGTGTATCCAGAAATGTCAGCATAAGATAAGGAAAGTGACATTTTGTTTCTTACACATTTTTCCACACAGCAGTGAGCGGTATCTTTCTCATATTAATTAGTGGTGTTCGTCCCTAATTTGAGTAAGAAGGAATAAGATACCCACTGTTTAATTGTTTAATTGTTGGATCATCTGATTATTTAATTAATGAGCAGGTTCACAAACGGCCGTAGGAATCACTTTTAGCGGCAAAATATATCCTGGTTTTATTTGGCTCATTTGTGGCTTCTAATTATTGGCACATTATATCCCGGGTTTTTATCTGTGGCTTTTTATTTATTTATTTAATTAATTTAATTAATTTATTTGCACAAAACACTGGTACACATCATTTTCAAGTAAACTTAAGAAAGGATAACACTCTAAGTTCTACACATCTGTTCCATATTTTACCAAGACTGGTTTGCACGGTTTGATTTATCACACATATTAATTAACTAATTACTAATTATATGAGGTTCATGCCAACTGCAGTCATTCATACCTCATCAACTTTACCCCTTGAAGGAACTTTTAATACACGTTACACTGATCAGTTTACTATATAAAATTTTTTTTTCATCATTTTTATCACATATTTATATATCACTTATTGATAACGTTTTGCACAGAGGTCTTTTAAACAATCCATTTTAAATAATCTACTGTTTTTTAAGGTTGATTTTAAGCGCACCCACTACACATCACACAAAGGATGTCATTGCCTTTTATAGTCCCGTCACTGTGGTTTGGACTTCTATGCCACATTATATATGTTTCAACACTTCACAGTGGACTTTGCATATATTTCTATATTTTTTATTTTCTATTTAGTAACATTTTTTATTGATTGTTGTTACATTGTGATTGTTATATATGTTTTAGGTGGTTCTGATTTAGTTTTATGCTTTCACCTTTTTTGCTGTCTCTGATTCACTCAGTATAGCAAGTTTGATAAGAGGCGGACGTCACACATGTTTTATTTTTTTATGTTTGAAAATTTTTATTAAAGTTTTACAAACTTAACAAAAAGATATCCATTACAACCTCCTAACAATGTGAAGTAAACAGGCATGTCATTGAACAGATAAGTACAATAATCACATTCGCTCGGCAACGCAGCCTTGGATGTCGTACCAGACAACCTGTACTCGTCCCGTGTGGCCAGGGAACAACATGCCCCGGTACCCCAGCTGTTCTTCAAAAGGAAACGGAACTGGGGACACTCTGCGACTCCCAAACTCCCAGGAGCCCCAAATGGGATCCTGCTGCACCCCAGGAGCTGGGAGTACAGAGACGCCCCAATGTTTATATGGCTAGGTCCAGGATCAGAACTGGAGTGGCGGGGTGAAGCTCTTCATATATTGAAATACACAATTCAGATGCAACATATTATACCGGTCAGGTGATGCGCAGGAAATAGCGGTTCGCCAAGAGAGGCGACAGAAAAGGATAGAGAAGGACAATGGGGAGGGAAGAAACGTGTGAGGGGACAGGAAAGACGAGAGGAAGGTGGTGCTCTGTCTGTCAACTTGAACAGTGCGTGATCTAACAGCCCGGAGGTACTCCCGGTATAAGAGAGATATTGCAGAGGGTTGCCCAGGGTTCCCAGATGATTCTAAACTTCTCGGTAGTGTCATTGAGCTTGGCAACAATTTGTTCCTGTACCATGACCCAGGTAACCTTACGTTTAAACAACCTAAAAGAGATGGTATCTGTCTTCCAGGCTTTGGCTATTGTCATTTTGGCTCCTAGGCATAGAAACAGTGCCAGAGCCTGGGCGGCTTTGGACAACTCTGGAATAGGGAAATTAAGCAACGCCCACCTAGGGTGAGGCATAACAGTGGTACCTGTAAGCGAGCTTATAGAATGGAATACTTTCTTCCAGAACGAACGTATGCGAGGACACGTCCACCATACATGGACCATAGAGCCCTCCAGACCACAGCCTCGGAAGCACGCTGATGATGTACCTGGAAAGAGTATTGCCAGCCTGGAAGGGACATAATACCACCTCAGTAATACCTTCAAACCGGCTTCAACAAGGGAGACATTGAGGATACCTTTGTATGCTCTTGTAGAAGCCCGATACCAAGTCGCAGTGTCCCAGGATTCATCCAGGTCGTCCTCCCAGGCCCTTGCATAAGAGGGTTTAGACTGTTTAGTCATAAGTGCCGTATAGATCAGTGAAATGCCTCCCCTCTGGTCTGCCGTGTTGATACACCAGTGTTCAAATGGGGTAATGTTAGGTGGCAGCGGTTTGGTGGTCCAGATGGAGTGTAAAAAGTGGGAAATTTGTGTGAACCTATAAAGTTCTGAGTCGGTCATGTCCAATTTCTTCCGACAGTGTTGCAATGTGATGGGTCCTGAGTGGGAGAAGAAGTGTCCGATACGATACAGGCCTTTGTCAGTCCACCATTTAAAGGCCCCAATGTTCATCCCCGGTGGGAAGTTAGGATTATGGAAGATGTGCATTAGGGGTGTCAGAGGCGAGATTATGGTCTTAAGGGAGAAAAGTTTGGTACAAAGCGCTATGGAGTGCGATAGGGTGGGAGCCATGACAGCCGGTCTATGTTTCGGGGAACATCCCAAAAGGAAGTCAATAGTATGCCATGGTGTAGCCTGTCTTTCCATACTAAGCCAGTCTGGTTTATTATAACTAGAGTAAGCTAACGATATTTGTGCCAGCCGAGCCGCTTGATAATAAGCCCAAAGGTTGGGAAGACCTAACCCTCCTTGCGTTTTTAGTCTGTAGAGCGTAGCCGAAGGGCATCTGTAACCTTTCTTGCCCCAGATAAAACGTAGTAAGTCTGACTGCGTTTTAGTGAGGAAACTTTTGGGCAGGGGTATTGGCAGTGAGCGAAATAAGTACAAGAGTTTTGGTAGCAGGGTCATTTTTTACCGCGTGGATTCTGCCCAGCCAGGATAGACCACATCTAGACCACCTCTCCACGTCCTGCAGACATTTATGCACCATGGGGGGATAGTTTGAACGGAAGAGGCCTTCTACATTTGGGGTAAGCTTGATATCTAGATACGGAATCTGGTTTGGTTTGTAGCCCAGGTGAAGGTAAAATTATCTTTGATTTGTTTGAGGAGTTCCGGCGGAAGGGTTACATTCAGAGCCAGAGATTTGGTCATATTAACGCGTAGTCCTGAGACCCTACCGGCACCGGCATGGAAATCAGTGGGGAGGTGATGAAGAGAAGGAGGTCATCCGCGTATAGCTCGCATTTATGTTCGTGGGGGCCGCACGAAACCCCTTTAATATCAGGGTTTGATCGAAGGACAACGGCTAAAGTCTTGATCGCTATCGCAAAGAGAAGCGGCGAAAGAGGGCATCCCTGTCTGGTACCCCTGTTTATGGGAAAGGACTCTGAGTACCTGCCCAGAAGGCGCACTTGTGCCGATGGAGTGGAGTACAGGGAATCTATAAGATTAAGAAAGTGTTTGCCACAACCCCATCTCCTAAGGATCTCAGACAGGTATGCCCAGTCAATCGAGTCAAACGCCTTGTGTAGATCAATTGACAGTAGAAAACCTTTTTGTGCAGGGTTCCCATCCCAATGAGATTGGAGTAAAGAGACTATGTCCACCGCCCTTCTGATCTGATCCGGTCCTTGTCTCCCAGGGATGAAGCCTACCTGATCTCTGTGAATGTATGACGAGATAAAGCTGGAAAGGCGGTTGGCAAGTATCTTAGTCATTATTTTGACATCATTGTTAATAAGAGATATGGGGCGATAATTGCCAACCTCACTAGTGTCTTTATCTGGTTTCGGTATTACCGAGATGTAAGCTGCATTTAAATCTGAATTTAGAGAGGTCCCATCCCTGAGAGAGTTGAACATTCTGGTTAAATGAGGAGCTAGGCAATTCCCAAATTTCTTGTAATATCCCGTGGAGAGGCCATCTGGACCCGGTGAGGAGCCCAATTTAAGGTTCTTAATAGTATCTAGGACCTCCTCTTGTGTGAAGGGGGACTCCAAAAGTTCTATATGTGCCTTATCCATGGAGGGCAACTTAAGGTTATTAAGGAACTTATCTTTTCCGGCTGCGGATGTGCTAGGGTTCTGCTTATAAAGATCAGAATAAAACTGTTTAAAGGTGTCCATTATCTTGCTCGGGTTCTGAGACAGTTCCCCTGAGGTTACCCTCAGTTTAGGGAAGGCCTGAGTGCGTGGTTTAGGGGAAAGTTTAGTTGCCAACCTGGAACCAATCCTATCCTGTTGTGCGTAAAACTTGGCTCTAGTCCAGTTAAGATGTTGTGCCGCTGACGTGGTTAATGTCATATTTAGGAGAGCCCTTGCTGTGTCTAAGTTAGCTAATGAATCTGGATTGGGGTTACGCTTATGTTCTTTCGCTAATGCCTAAAACTCCTCCGTAAGTCTCACTGTATCAGCTTTGTGTCCCGCCCTGAGTTGCGCAGCTAACTGAATCAGTTTACCCCTGATAATCGGTTTATGAGCCGCCCAAACGATAGACGGAGAAACCCCATCTGTCGCGTTTAAGGTAAAGTACTCTTGGATGGCAGATTCCAGCAGAGTGCATTGAATAGGGTCGGTCAACAGGGTTTCTCGCAGGTGCCAACGTGGTCTGTTACCGGTTCCCGTCGGTTTACATGTGGTCAGCACCACCAATGAATGGTCCGAGAGTGATGAGTCAATGATTGTGGAGTTCCTAATGAGTGGAAGCGTGGAAGCCCTGGTGAATATGTGGTCTATCCTGGCAAAGGAGTTATGTGGAGCTGAAAAATGTGTGTAGTCTTTAGTACGCGGGTTGGTCTCCCTCCAAACGTCTATCAGGCCCGCCTCATTAAGTATTTTAGCTATTTTAACACTCTGTTTAGAAGGGCGCTTGGGTTTAGACGCACCGTTTGCCAGCTTGTCCAGGGAAGAGTCAAAGGCAATGTTCGTGTCCCCGCCCATAAAGACCGTCCCCTTAAGATGTTCCTGTAGTGTAGCGAGCAGAGATTCCATAAAGGATTTTTGCCCCTTATTCGGTGCGTAGTAGGACACAAAGGTGTAAAGTTCTCCATCGATGAAGCCGGATACTAGGACATAGCGACCCTGAGGGTCAACAACAGTTTCAGGTTGGGAGAGGTTTATATGTTTCGCAAAGCATATCGCGACCCCCTTAGTTTTATTCTCCGCGGATCCCAGGAAGAATTGTGGATAACTGTGGTGGAGAAAAGTGGGCTTGTAAGTAGACGGGAAGTGTGTCTCCTGCAGCAGTAAGATATCGGCATGTATCGAGTGATAGTATTGGAGGGTTTTTCTCCGCTTGACTGGGGAGTTAAGCCCCTGAGTGTTGTGTGATATTATCTTCAAGGTAGTGGGCAAGGTGTGAGAATCAGGCATGGATCAGAGGGGAATGATCTATACAACCATTATTGAACTTACCCTTCCATGGAGAGATAGACGGCAGAGTGAAACCTGATGAACCTGTAGCGGGGAGCCCGGGGCCTGAGAGAGACGACCGGAGAAATCCGTGAGACCTGCAAGCATTACTAAGAGCAATTGAGGAGAGAGAGAGAAGAGAGATGAATGGGAGAAGGAGAAAGGGAAAGACAAGAACATTAATAACCTGCTGGTAAAACATTCTGGTACGAGAAGAGTAGCTTAAGAAAACAAAGGGGCCCCCTGGTCCCTTCCCACCCCCAGGTCGGTTTGGAGTCACCAAACCTACCATAAACCCCATGGTTCCGGATATTCCAAAAGAAGAAAATACGGAATAGGATCTAGGTACGCCAAGTGGGTTCCTGATCCAATCGAGGCGCATTGGGTCCACCCCAGCCCCCCCACCTCAAAACTGTAACAACTGAGGGGCAGAAACATCCCCATCAACTATAAGTGCCGGAGTCCCCTGTAGAGACTGATCCCCAGTTGAAGTTAAAGTTCTAGCATTTGAAAAATATGGAAAAGGGGACTAACAATCGCCAAACTTCCAGGGGAAGTAATTGTATGTAAAAAAAAATAAATAAATAAAAAAAATAAAGAAAAATAAGGCGAAAAAGGAGAAAATGGAGGAACAGGCTAGTTAGCCGAATTTCCCCAGGCAGAGGTGACAATTAAAGTATTCAACACATTACACTGCAAGCCCCCCTCATAAAGAGAGTAAAACGTATTCCCTCTACCAGTCAGTCAGTACCCCAATATCCTGAAAGGCAAAAAAATATTATTATCAACTTTTACATGAAAATAGCCACATGTATAGATGTTCGATCAGTTAGTGCATTGGGGGAAGGGGGACCCCCCTTTAACCACCCTCTACAAGGAAGAGGGGGCAAAGAGAAAGCCCCAACTTGTCCTTCCCCCAGACCATCCCCCCAAAATCAGGGGAAAAGTCCAGGTCAAGATTAAACCATAATATAAGCAGATATGCTCAGGGTGGCATGGTTTCCTTCGATCTTTTGGGTCCCTGCTTCAGCCAGGACTGTTGCAGTGGGCTGGCAGGCGGGGGTCTTTTGGCGGAAGAAGGGGTCCCTCGGTTAGCTTGCGCAGGTGCAGGTTCCAGCAGTATCAGACCGAGATGTGTGAGAAGTCGTTCACCTTCCTGGAATGAGGAGAAGCAGAAATTCTTGTTCTTGAAGGAAAAGTTCAGGCGAAGAGGGAAGGACCACTGATATGCGATTTCCTTATCAAGCAGCACTTGCAGCAGCGGTTTGAAAGAGCGCCTCTTCTGAACTGTGTAGGGTGACAGATCAGCAAATATTTGGATTTTGTGCCCAAGTAAAGTGAGATTATCCGAGTATCTGGCTTTCCTCATGACTGCTTCTTTGACAGAATAGTGATGTGGTTTAACAATGATATCTCTGGGCAATCCGTCGGGTCTGGGGGCCTGTAGTGCCCTGTGTGCTCTGTCAAGTTCCAGGTGGTTGTCCGGAATGTCAGGGATAAGGGTTTTAATTAAGGCTTTAACTGCTTTGTGGACATCCTTTTCAGATTCAGGGAGTCCCCGGAGTCTAAAGTTATATCTTCTGGATCTGTTCTCGAGGTCATCGATTTTTGAAAAGGCAGATTCCAATTGATCCTGTACTTCCTGCAGTCTGGCAGAGTTTTGGTTAATCTGGGCCACTGCTTGATCAGCTTTTTGTTCTATGGTGTCCATCCATACCCCTATTTGCTGCAGGTCAGCATGTAAAGATGCAGTAATTTGGGCAGCATTCAGGGCCAATCCTTTATGTAGCATGTGTGAAAAGGCTGTCATCATGGACTGAAAGTCTGTGGGGACTGGAATGTCTGCTTGTGCCTCCCCCACTGTGGGAAACATGCCTGTATGAGGATCCAGCAAAGGGGATGCGGGATATCCTGGGCTCATCCTCCCCAAAAGGGATTCTGTGGAAGTGGGAGAGCTGACAGCTTGCAGGGGGGGGAAATCAGTACCTGCATAAGGGGGATCGGTCTGATCCTGGTCAGCTATGGAGTCCTCCTGGTGTTCTGAGGCCTGTAAGCCTCGTGTGGCCGACGCCATCTTGGCATATGTGAGGGAGCCGTTCGTGGCCGTCATCTGGCCTGTCAGATCCCTCCGGACCTGGGATTTCGCCATAGACAGGTGCCCTGTGAGTTCCCCTATCAGGATGGCGCGGTGTGGGGCGAAAACGAGCGCTCCGGCGGCTCCAGTGGCTATCGATGGGCTGTGGTGGAGTGGAGCTCTAGTAGCCGGCGGCCATCTTGGAGCTGCCGCGCATGCGCCCTTACATGTTTTATTTTTAAGTGTCTAATATATGAACACTCTTCATTCACTGTTGTTACTCTGTAAATGTCATTTCACTTTTTGGTCGTTTTGACCAATTGTAACACTGTCACTAATTATTATTTTTTTGATTCACTTGTCACAGCAAGTCTATCACGGTAGCGCTGCATTTTTTATTTTTGTTTAAAACGTTTTTATTGAAATTGGAAAGGTCATAACAAGAGAAAGAAAGTGCGGTCGCAGCCGCTCAGTACAATATGAATCAACACAGTAACCAATGTGAGACAAAAGTCAACAAAGTAATAACAGTAGGCACAATTAATCTATGCATAGTAAAGAGCATGTTGGTAAAGCAAGACAAAAGGGGTGTCTGACATTCGTAGCAGTGAAAGTGGTGGAGTATAATAAATCGGGATCACCATAACTTGGGGTATCGGAGATGGTGTATGTGAATAGCTAGTTAAGTATTAAATGTACGGTAGTAGGGATGGGAAAAAGGACGAAAGGAAAGAGTATTACCTAGGTAATCATAGGGAGCATCACCAATATGTATTTGTAGGGTGTAGATACAAGGTCCACGGTCCAGCCATAGGTAGGTGGAGTATAAAGAGCAGCATATAGGAAGGGTTGGGGTTACTTTGTGTCGTGGATAGGTTAGTCAAATGTGAATCACCACAGCTCCAATTGGGAAATCAGGAGAGAATATTCGAGTAATCGGGAGTCGTTCGGAAGTGTAGCCAACACGACCAAATTTGAGTGAATTTGTGGGGGGTGTCTCTGGCTTGGTGGATCAGTTCCTCCATTTCAACGATCCTATCAATACGTCGGAACCAGTCCTTCAGGGAGGGCGGGTCTTTAGATTTCCATTTAGTGGGGATACACATGTTTGCCGCCATGAGCATGTGCATGGGTAGAGATCTGAGGTAAGACCCGGAAGATGGGGAGGAAAGGTGCAGTAAGAGTTGTGATGGGGAGAACTCTAAGGTGTATGTGGAAATTTGTTGTGTAAGTCTATGTACGGCTGTCCAGAAAGGTTGGAGTTTGGGGCAGGACCACCAAATGTGTAGTAAGGATCCAGTATCTACTTCACACCTCCAACAGAGTGAGGATGTTGAAGGGTAGATGCGATGTAATGCTGTAGGTGTTTTGTACCATCTGGAAATCAGTTTAAAGGCATTTTCTTGGGCGCAAACGTTAAGGGAACCTTTGTGGATGATTGTGTAAATTTTTCCCCAATCTTTATCGGAAATGGTGGTAGAGAGATCATTATGCCATTTATCCCTGGTCCAGGAATCTGTGAGTTGAAGGCTCGGAAATAGTAAGTTGTAGGTGAATGAGATAAGGTGTCTTTGTGGTTCCTGCATAGTACACATGTCTTCAAGGGGAGTTAGAGATCTGGACCAATCTGCGTGTTCAGCTTTGGTAGTGAGGAAATGTCTGATTTGGACATACGTCCAGAATGGGAATTTATCCGAAGGTAGTGTAGTCGGTATATCGGAGTATAAAAGCAAGTGGTTATTGGCGAAGAAGTGTTGGGCTGTAACGTTGGAGTGGGGCCAAAGTTCCGTAAGGAATGAGGAGTGCATTCCCGGCGGAAAATCAGGGTTAAGTCTGAGTGGGGTCAAAGGTCCCCGGTGAGAGGAAAGTTGATATTTGTGACATGCCAAACGAAAGTAGTGCAGCGTCGCAGAAATCAAGGGATGTGATAAATATATGGGTGGGACGTGGCTTGGCAGCATCCATGGGGTTTGGGCTACAGGAGTAGGGGCTAAAGAATTTTCTAAACGGACCCAGTCTTTGGTGGAATCGTGTATATTCCAGTCGATAGTTCTTGTTAGATGGCAAGCTAGGTAATACTTTTTGATGTCTGGTAAGCCCAGGCCTCCTTTGAGTTTGGGTGTGGTGAGTTTCTCGTAGCTTAATCTGGGTTTTAGTTTGTTCCAAATGAATTCCGTACATAATTTGCGGTATTGTGCGAAAAACGTGTTCGGGAGTTTGATCGGTACCGTTTGAAATAGATATAACAATCTAGGTAAAACATTCATTTTAATTATGGCAGCTCTGCCAAACCAGGAAAAGACTCCCACCGACCATTGTTTCAGGTCTTGGGTTATGTTGCGGAGAAGGGTTAGGTAATTCGTGGAGTACAACTGTGTAAGAGAGGTAGGTAATTGGATGCCAAGGTATGTGAGCGTATTGGGGTTCCACTTAAATGGGAAATTCTGTTGGCATTGTTTAAATTGGGCTTCGGGCAATGTTATATTCAGGGCGTTAGATTTAGCGAAGTTTATTTGGAGGTTAGAGAGTACTTTGAAGTGGTCAAGCGTTTTAAGTAAATTTGGGATAGACGTCAAGGGTTCTGAAAGGAACAGTAATATGTCATCCGCAAATGCGGCTGTTTTGAATGTGCGTCCTTGGACATCTATGCCTTTTATATCTGAATTTGCTCTGATACTTCGGAGAAGTGGTTCTAGCGTTAACACAAAAATCAAAGGGGACAAGGGGCAGCCTTGACGGGTGCCATTCGTTATGGAGAAGGCATTTGATAGGTGGCCGTTGACTCGAACCCTGGCCGTGGGGGCGGAGTAGAGCATTTGGATGAAGTTAAGCATTCGGGTGGGAAGGCCTATAGAGGATAACGTTGCCGACATGTAGTCCCAGGCCACCCTATCAAATGCCTTCTCCGCGTCTAGGGAAAGGAGAAAGCCGTTACTTTTTGTAGAGGTAAGCCAGTGTTGAATGTTGAGTGTTTTAAGAGTGTTATCCCTTGCCTCTCTGCCCGGGATAAATCCCACTTGATCGGGGTGTATGAGTTCAGGGAGTAGAGGGAGGAGGCGGTTGGCTAATATTTTGGCATACCATTTCAGGTCAACGTTTAAGAGTGATATAGGTCTATAATTTGTTACTTGTGTGGAGTCTTTTCCTGGCTTGGGGATGACCGTGATGTGGGCAGTTAATAAGTCTCGAGGGGGAGTAGTAGGGGACGCGCAGGTATCAAAAGACGACAAAAAGAAAGGGGTGAGTATATGTGCGTAGGCCTTGTAATACCCAACAGTCAGTCCATCGGGTCCAGGGCTCTTCCCAGATTTCATTAGTTGGAGTGCCCTGTCAGCCTCTTCTCTAGTTAAGGGCGAGTCGAGTGTTTGAGACGTTGAATCTGAGATTGGGGTGGGGCTGTATTTACGTAAGAAGTCTGTTATAATTTGGTTTCTTTGAGACGGATTTTGAGATGTAGATGGGTCCGATAAATTGTATAATTTAGAGTAGTAATTAACGAATAGTTTGGCTATATCAGGTGTGGAGGTTATCTTGCGTCCCTGTGAGTCAGTAAGGGAATGTATTGTGTTTCTAGCCTTCTTGGCTTGAAGGGCTCTCGCTAACAATTTACCTGCCTTGTTGCCAAATTCATAGAATGTCTTCTGGGTAAGAATGTATTTTCGTCTAAGTTGTTTACCTAGAAGTTCTAACATATCTTTTCTGGCTTGGATCAGTGCGGTTAACGTGGTCTGTGCCCTAGTCTGTTTGTGTGTGTTCTCCAATAGTCTAATTTTGTTGGAGAGGGAATTGAAGTGTGAACGTGATTCTCTTTTACGTTTAGCGGCGGCTGCTAGGAATATTCCTCTTATCACACATTTGTGTGCTTCCCAGTTGATGAGTGGGGATGTATCGATCGCCTTGTTTTCCGCGAAAAAATGTGTGATACCCCGTTCGACTTCAGCAGCTATCGCTGGGTCAGTGAGAAGGGATGGGTCTAGTTTCCAAGAGAAGGGGCGAGAGTGAGTCGAGGGGAATTTAATTGTTAGAGAGATTGGGTGATGGTCGGAAATCATCATCTGGTCAATGGAGGCATGTTGGACAATAGGAAGGTCATTTTGAGTGATGAACAGGTAATCTATTCTCGAGTATTTGTTGTGAGGGGGTGAATAAAAAGTATAATCTTTAGTGTCTGGGTACAAGGTGCGCCATGTGTCATGGAGTAGGAGAGATTGGAGTTGTGATTTTATCGCTCTCAGGGCAGTGTATGGAAGTGAAGAGGTGCTGGAGGAAGAGTCAAGTAGAGGGTTTAGGGGGACATTAAAGTCTCCTCCTAAGATCAAGGTGCCTTCTTGGAAGTCCGTCAGTTTTTGGATGGTGTTGCGGAAGAAAGGAACTTGGTTACTATTTGGGGCATAGATATTAGCTAGGGTGAGCCTTTTGCCATTGTGGGAACCTTTTAAGAGGAGGAATCTGCCGGCATCGTCAAGCATAACGGATATATCCAAGAGGGGGCAATTTTTAGAGAGTAGAATAGAGACTCCCTTGGATTTGGAGTCTGTGGTGGTTGAATGATAGGCCGTTCGGTAGTAGTGATTGTGTAATTTTGGGATGGCGTCAGTACGGAAATGAGTTTCTTGAAGGAAAATGATATCTGCTTTATTTTTCTGCATGGTGTATAGTAATCGTGTTCTCTTTTCTGGGATATTTAGTCCCTTGGCATTCAGTGAAATAATTTTAAGTTGGTCAAGGTTAGATGTGGGGGATTTCGTGGTCATTTTGGTAGTGTTGAGTGAGCAGTGAGCTGGAGGAAACACACAAATAAAAAAGAAAAAGAACTGTATAGGCTGTAGGAGCTGTGGTGAATATTAGGGTCAGATACGGTAAGTTTAGCGAAAAGCACAAATACAGTGGTGGACGTGGACAATGAAAAATTGGGTTACGTATGTAGAGGGGGAGGGGTAAACCCCTGATAGGAATAAGGGAAAAACTCGGAGGGTCAGGGGAGATCCGACTACAGTTGAGAACCTGCTCACCTGTCACAGGGAGGAGGGCGACAGTCGGAGAGGAGCAGTGGCGTGTGGTAGAATGGGTTTGTCACAGGAGTATAGGTCAAAGTCAGAGCCACTTTGTGGGAGGTGGTTTGGAATGAGAGAAGTGGTAAAATAGAACAACCGTCAAACCTATAGCCTGCGTGAGTGGAGTGTATAGTGTCTGCGGAGAAAAATTGGATTGATTGTGAATTCAGGGTCTTAAATATGGTCGGGAGGGGGAGTAGTGGATAGTATCAGCAGGGTATGTTAAGTAAGCGGAGGATAGATTTGTTAGTGTACAGTTAATAAGCTTAGGAGGAGATACCAGGTTGTCTGGAAACGGTGAGTGGGAAGAAGTTTTCCCAAGAGGTATACGTTTAGCGATTCACAGGTATCTCTGGTCTATTGGAGCGCGGTGGGCGGAGAAGTCATGTAGGACCCAAAGCGATAAAAACAAGGAAAGACAAGGTGCCTAACAATAGTAGAATACATGTGGGAGGTCACGGAACATGGGAAGACCCATGGTACGTGAACTCCATAGGAGTCTGATTTAGAGTGTCTAAAGGACAAAATTAACAACTGAATTTATCCATGGAACCTAAAGTAGTCTGAATGTACATATCAAAAATTAAATAAGCTTGACACTATTGGAGTATGTGAAGCATACATCCCATATAGATAATCCAGAAGGAGGCCTGGAGGAGTGTAGGCTATGATATCTGCAGTCAGGTCACAATCTAGTATAGTGTCATTGGGCAACTTATGTAAAAACTATGTAAGCGCATACAGTAACGGCCACCCCTGGGTGACAGCGAGTGAGGCAGCCGCAGCCACAGCCAGGGCGCAGCGCGTCACATAATGTGTCTGCTTCAACAATCAACAACAACAGTCAGAAAAGTATGCCTTATAGTCAAGAGGAAAGCATGTGGGTAAGTGGGGCACGATGACAAGTATCGAGATGCAAACAGGGGCGGTCACGTTGCAATACAGGCAGTGCATATGAGACACTAGAGGCATACACATAAGAAGACCATATCTGGGCATGGTATCACATTCTAAATCCCAAAAGAGGTGCCTTTAAAACCTGTATAGGGAAAAAAAAAACTTTAGTAAACCTGTGAGGCATAAGTCCAGGAGTCCCTCGAGATCATGTGCTCGCATCGTCGGTGATATCAGACTCAGCCTGTCGGTAGTTGAAGCGGGCAGTCCAGGTAGAGTCCAGAGGATGTCAATCGTGTTCAGGGAAGCAGAAGTGGTTTCATCACAGAAGTGGATGTAGTGTGGGAGACTCTTGTGTGGTGGAAGGAAGCTGGAGGAATAATTTATATCTTCTCGTCTGGCGGAGAGTATACGGCAGTTCGGGAGACATCGTAAGCATGCGTATTGGCAGATGGGGAAGATCTGACACCGCAGTATTAGTAAGGCTGTAGATTGCGGGTGTTACAGGCGGGATATGTGTATCGGTGGGGTCCGTTAGTACAGCAGATTGCAAAGATAGCTAGTGGTCCCGACGAGCTCTGCGAGGCAGCGGAGCAGCCGTAGGGCTGTAAAGTAAGGGCTGCGGTCCAGGAGTCATCGTTCTTGTCAGCGATGGGGAGCGGCGTCTTCTGAAGTGGGTGTTCTGCGCGTCCATCATTTCTGCTTGGCGGTGGTCAGAGACAGGGAGGGGGATGTTGAAATCCGCATACCAGTCTGGCAGTGCAACGAAGGGGATGTCTAGGGTACGGCAGAAGGCATCCAATTCTTCTGGCACTCTGAGCAATGCGGAACGGCCGTTGTAGGAAGCAGATAGCCCGAAGGGAAACTTCCAGCGATAGGCTATTCCCTTGTTCTTTAGGACATCTAGCAGTGGGCGAAGATCTCTCCTGTTGCGGAGGGTGATGGCTGACAAATCCTGGTATATGTGGATGAAATGTCCGTCATAGTTAGCATGTCGCTTGATCCTAGCCTGTTTCAGGATGTCTTCTTTTAGCCTGTAGTCAGTCAGGCAGCAGATAATATCCCTCGGGGGGTCGGAGTCTTTCCCGCGCGGCCTGAGGGCTCTGTGGATACGTTCCATATGGATGGGTGTTTGTTCAGGTTGCTCCAGGAGTTGGTTGAACAAGGCTGTCACTGTGGGAATAATGCGGTCAGTCGGTACACTTTCGGGGAGACCTCTCACCCGGAGGTTATGCCTCCTTCCTCTGTTATCTAATTCCTCGATGTGTCTCTGGAAGTCTCTGAGGTGTCTGGTATGAGAGTCCACAGTGCGGTGTAGTGATGTAATGGTCGTCTGTTGAATGGCGGTCGTCTTCTCCACCTCATGTACTCTGCCCGCAATTGCATGGATTTCATGTCGGAGGTCCGTGATAGCGGCGGACAAGGTATCCTTGATGTCGGCCGCTACTGTGCGAAGATCTGCAAGGCTGGGTTGCTGATGCTGAGTTCCCTGCTGTGAGGGGGGAGAGGATGTCGGCAACAAGATGATCCCGTCCTGGGCCTGTGAAGGAGATGAGGGGGACGTCGCCATGTTTGTCCTGCGAGCTCGGAATATCTCCGGTATATTCTGGGGTCTCCGGTCGTTTCGTCCACTCGGGGATCTCGATCTTGAGGTGGATGTGCCCCTGGAGGCTGTGCCCATCATTCGGTGTGAGAAACGAGTTTTAAATCTCCGCAGAGGGTTAACGTTAGGCTGAGGTTCAACGGAGCTGAGGAGTTAAGCTGCCATCTTCCCTCACGGCAAGCCACGCCCCTGCATTTTTTATTTTTATTTTATTTTAGTTCAGTTAAGTAGTTATGTTTTGTTTTCCTTGCTATATTCATGAACACTCAGTTATCTCCAGTGACCCTATGCAACCGATGCTGATAATGGCAGCTCCACTGCATGTAGACACTGCCTGCTAGAGGGCCCGAAAGCTTCACTAACCAATTACCCCTCCGGATGCTCTCCTGTTCTTTGGCTACATCACACTACAAGCTGAAGTGCCTATTGATGCCAACCTTCACCCACTTTACTTGCTTCACCTAGTCTGCTACCTTCCATTCACACTGCAACAAGTGTGGGGGACAAACTGCTAGGGAGTACTGCATGATGGTTGTTCAGCCTCCCACAGGGGATGTGTGTTATGTCCTACTCCCCCCCTTCAACAGCTTTCAGCTGCTAGAACTATAAGCTGATGAACATGCAATCGATATGGTAGGATATGCATTCTGCGACTTTGCAGAGATGTATGCTGTGGTTTCTCCCAATAGAATCAACCCTTCCCTCACAGGGTCTCCATGAATTTACAATTAATGTGAGGCAATAACCTGCAGTTATTAAATCACTCTAGCCTTATGAAATCAATAGTTTCTTTTCTGTAACCCAAGGAAACCCCAGCATACATACATGCCCAGATGTAAGGGGGCAGGAGAGTACCAAAAAAAAACGCCACTACTAACAGCTGATTTCCTGACATAAATGGACTCAACGCCAAGTAATCTGCCCTTTCCACTCCATGCTGGGGAGGTAGCTGTGCTTAGATGGTTAACTTAATGTAGCATGCTTTGGTTTACTGCCTGAGGAGGGAAGGGAGACAGAGCAGACTCCCCGAAAATAATAGCCCCTATAGAGGGGGGAATGCTCTTATGCCGCGTACACATGATCTGACTTTGACAACAAAACCGTGGATTTTTGTTCAAAGGTTGTTGGCTCCAACTTGTCTTGCATACACACAGTCACACAAATGTTGGCCAACAATTACGAACATGGGAACGTGGTGACGTACGATGAGCCAAGAAAAAGGAAGTGCAATAGCCAGAACGGCTCCTTCTGCTTCATTCCGAGCATGCGTGAACTTTTGTGTGACGGACTTGTGTACACACGATCAGAGATTCCGACAACAAAATTTGTTAGTGGAAAATTTGAGAACCTTCTAACCAACATTTGTTGGCGGAAAGTCTGACAACAAATGTTCGATGGAGCATACACATACACAAGCTCACATCCAACATTTTCCGTCAGAAAATCCGACTGTGTGTACCCACAAAAGACCCACATAGCGCAAACTATTCAGTCTTTACGCCCCCTTTTCTGATTACAACAATGGGGCTCCTGTAGACCGATGTGCCTAGGCACTTACAACCTCTGAATCTGCAATTTATGCTTTCTTTCACGTACAGAGAGGGACTCTCCTCTCCCCTCCCTCCTCCTATTAGAGTTGTAAGGGATGGCATAGATCCATTATGATAGCATTACAGATATCTCACATACATGTACTTTGAGCTTGCCACAATCTGGCATAGCCCCACCCCACTTACACAATGCAGAGGGTAACATCACTGAGATGACAGACCACCTCACAGCCTTCAGAGGTAACACCCTAGTTGACAATGATAACTCCCCACACCCCGCACATAATGGTAATCACCTTATACCTATCTGCAGGTCCACTTGATGTACCCACCCACAGCGGAAGTACTCGTTTGAAGGGACACACCACTGATGCAGGACGAGACATAGGAGGGTCCGGTAATGCTCAGCTTGGCCCAACGGTATCCCTTTAGGTTCTAGGATGGACTGTTAAAGGATATTGTACAGGAGTGTTATAGAGATATATATGTTGCCATTTACTTATGTTTTTGTAATCCCTGGCTGCCACTGAGTCCTTACATTGCCCTAGGCATAGACTACAAATTTAACCATACCAGGTGTTACATGCCCCTAGGCATAGACTACACACAGCTCATTGTCCTACTACTAAGTTTTGTTCATAGTTTGTTTTTGCAACAGATGACAATGACCAATCCTGACATTTTAAACCCATGAATCTCATCCCATCCTCTTGAGGCTAATACATATAGGGTATACCTCCACTTACCTGAACTAATACCCTGTGGCGGTGGGCTGACAGGTATTCCACGTGATTCTACCTCGCCTGGACTTTACCAACCCCCTCACAGTGATATAGCATAGTGTTGACTGCCTCTGGGCTGTTACACACTCTGTCTATACATTGTACCTTACCAAAACCGCTCCTTTAGAAAAGGGTGGGCAGGTCCCCCCTCTCTTTGGTTCAATACATAGGAGAGCTTATGTCCTCCTTCCCCTCCCCCTCTTAACTTAGCTGCCCCTTCCCAGAACCCTCCCTATCCCTCTCCCCCAAGCAGCCTCCCCCATTCCGAACATGGCACACCAGGGTTCCGCTCGCACTCCCCCCAAGTCAAGCTATACTTGTTAAACATACACGGCCTTAATACTCCCGAAAAAAGATCTCAACTACTGCTGACCTTACAAAAAACTAAAGCAGACGTGGTGTTACTCCAAGAGACTCAATTTTTGTCTAATAACATTCCTAAACTTTATAGCAACTTCTATCCCATGGCCTATCATGCAGCCAACGATGACTCTAAATCCAAGTGAGTATCAATGTTAATCTCCAAACATTGTCTGATCCAAGTTCATGATGGCCTGTGATCCAGCAAGGGCTGATACACATTTCTCAAACAATTTACAACAAACCCATCACTCTAGCTAACCTATACGCTCCTAATAAGCATTGGGTACCATTCTTCCGCAACACCTTGCATCTCCTTACAACCTTTCAAGCTGGTATTCTAATAGTAGGGGGAGATTTCAATGTAGCCCTTTTTTCTTTCCAAGATGCGTCCTCAGGCTCCTCCTCCATAACCTACAGAGCCCTCAAAGCAATCAAAACACAGCTTAGCAACCTGACCCTGCATGACACATGGCGCACATTAAATCCCAACAAAAAGGACTTTGCATTCTTCTCACCACCACAACAAATATTCTAGGATTGACTACTTCTTCATTACACAAAACGATCTAGGACTCATCCTTAATGCAACCATAGACCCCATGCTCCTCTCGGACCACAACCCCATCTCCATGACCCCGACATTCCCGACAGCACCCACTAGATCAGCGATCTGGCGTCTTGATAATTCTCTCTTGACTGACCCTGAGATCGCTAGGAAGATCAACACATGAATCTCACAATATTTTTGTGAGAACGACTCCACGGATATCACGCCAATGACACAATGGGCAGCGCATAAATGTGTCATCTCCGTTGCCGTTAAACGAAAGAAAGCCAGACAAGCCCGTATTGAAGAAAAAAATCCATAAACAATCCCTAACCACACAAACACTAACCAAACTACTACCGGCCAGAGAAGATCTATTAGAAGAGTTAGGAAAAACTAAAACTAAAACACAAATACGCACTAACGTGGAGGCTATATTATGAGTTTGGGAATAAATCTGGGAAAATGCTCGCTACAGCACTTCAGACTAAAAAAGCGGCCATCATCCACACCATTACGGACCCCTCGGGTAAAACATTTGTCACCACTGAAGACATAGCTGATCAATTTGTGCAATACTATACCAACCTATATAACTTAACCAAACACGACCGTGGAGGACACCGAACAAAAAGAGATGATTACCAATTTTCTTAGTCAATATGGCCCCAAATCTATTACCTCCTTTGAGGCTGCAGAATTAGAATGCCCCATATCCCTGGAAGAAACCAATAAAGCCTTAAAAACAACTGAAGACAGGCAAAAGCCCTGGCCCTGATGGTCTAACTGTTAGCTACTATAAATCATTTGCAGATGTCCTACTCCCCCACTGGCTGAAAACATTTAATTCACTATCCTCCTGTACAATGAACCTCAGGCATTTGTGAAAGTTAACTGAACTTCTTCTTTAAAATTTATAATGAAAAATGGCACTAGACAGGGGCTCCCGCTATCTCCCTTGTTGTTCGTACTATCCCTTGAACCCCTGCTGTCAGCTATCCGAAAAAATCTGGATATTAAAGGGATTAAGATAGGGACAGAAGAACATAAACTTGCAGCGTTTGCGGATGACGTTCTGTTTTATATAACTAACCCAAGGACAACGATTCCGATCCTGCTAAAGATATTAAAAGAATTCGGGGAGATCTCAAATTTGAAAATAAATCCCAGCAAGTCCGAAATTTTAAATGTCAATATCAGTAAGCAGGAAGAAGCCAAATTGATAAAAGAATTCCACTTTCCTTGGCAAAAAGAGATTAAATATTTAGGAATTAAATTAGTGCCCACGGTTAAAGCGATATATAATATTAATTTCATTCCCTTATTAGATGAAATTGAAAGCGAAATAAAAAAGCTCTCAAGAACCTCCCTCTCCTGGATTGGCAGGATTAATGTTACAAAGATGGTGCTGGCCCCAAAGATTCTCTATAAGCTACAAATGCTGCCTATTTCACTTCCGCAAATATATTTAAAAACATTAAAAGGGTTAATCTCTAAATACATATGGAACAACCAAAAACCGAGAATAGCATTTAATGTTTTAAGTAGGGACAAGAAACAAGGAGGTTTAGCGGTGCCGGATTGTCAAAAATACCACAATGCGATTGCTCTTACTCGGGTAATAGAGGTGAATGAAAAAACATGGGTTAGTTTAGAAAAAGAAATAAGTGGTACACATTTGGGACGAATAATTTGGAACCCCCCACAATATAGATGCATGGTATTAGGAACACATGAAATCACATATACAGCACTAAAAATAGGGGATCGGATTCACGCACAAAAAAAATGGGCATATAATTTTCCATTGATCTATTTGAGGCAAAATTACTACTTCGTACCGGGAAAAAAGGAAGTGGGGGGAAATTGGTTAAAAAAAGAAAATGCACAATTAAAGGATATAATTCACCAAGGTAAAATTAAAAAGAGTAGGGACACTGGGTTAATGAAAGTAGATGTTTGGCGGTTCCTCCAACTGAGTCACTTTATTGAGAAATTGCCTCACTCATTAAGAGAGTACAGACCACTAGAAAGGCTCTGTCTAAAGGCAAATTCAAGAAAGAACATAGGGCGCATATATAAAATTCAAATGGAGGGTGATGATTTGAAGGACCCGCCTTACATTAAAAAATGGGAAAGTGAATTAGGGACACGATGCAGTACACAGAAAGTGAAGACAATTTTAAAATTATTACACAGTTCGTGGTGGATAATAGGTTGATAGAGACAAATTTCAAATGCCTTGCAAGGTGGTACATGACACCCGATAAAATCAGCAGATATGTAGTAGACCATGTAAAAAATCAATATATGGTGTTGCGCTCCCATAGATAAATAAATAGGTGAGCTGTCAGTGGTACATATCATTCAATACAATATATATAAACAACAATTGAAAGTGAAATATATAAAGATAAAACACAGTGAGGTTATAGGTGACTGATGTGCATAAAATTGCTAAAATCAGATAAAATGGTTCAAAGTGAACAGCTAAATAAATGTGCAAAATATGCTAGAAATCGCATAAATGTGCAAAATATGCTGGAAAATCGCATAAACCGCTAAGCAGCGTTTGAGGTGCAGTGAGCAGAAGTGAAAATGTAGATAGAGGTGTTAAGATCAACTTAAATTCATAAAATTGCAAATACAGCATTCATAAACGCATAAAAAACGCATGTGAAATTTAAAATCGCATAAAGTTCATAATCGCATAAAATTTCATAGAAACGCATAAAAGTTCATAAAAAACATAGGCGTGAGATAACTGTGAGGAAATATAGAACGGTGATGAAGCTAAACTATGGCTCTGCGACGTTGCTTGCAGTAGCGTGAAAGACTAAAGCAGTGCTGAAGGCTCTTCAGTAAAGTGCTAGTGAGGATGCTGCGTGCTCTGTGTTGGAGATCTTCGGTGATGATTGAAACCTGTAGGTGTCCTAAATTATTACCTTACTGCTGCAAGGTAAGCAGCATTGAACAGGAGCCAGGGGATATGTGGCCACTTCAGGGGGGATGTGGGTCTGGTCACAAGCCTCTTCCTCTGTTTTAATTCCTTCTCTAGCAGTGTGGGCTGGATACCTCTGGGGACTGGATGCCACTTTATTAGCAGGTAACGCTCAGCATGCATAAGTCATGGTGACCAAAAGAGGGAAATAAAGGGCTATCTAGTGTAGTAGTTTTCTTCAAACATTGATTTATTGCATTAAAAACAATTATACACTCACATTTGTATTTAAATATTCAGTCCTGGTAGGAAACGAGCGGCGGGCTCGCGTCTAAAAACGTCACTTCCGGTGTCCGTGTATCCTACGCGTGTCGTCACCGTCACGTGACTTCATCAGGGATAATTACTGGGCATCGGAATTGTCTTTATATAGTGTTTGTAATTGAATAGCGGTCGGCCATTTTCCTGTAGTCAGGCAATATGATATGCATGTAGCGGCCATTTTCGGTGAGGGCGGGCTTCAACCGCGGCCATTTTTGTTTGGTTTTTGAGGACAAAAAAAGTGAAAATAACTCTGAAGCATGGATGTAAACAAATAAATGAATGTATCGTTACTTAATATATGTAGGGGGAGATCAGAGATAAAATTCAAGAGACCTGGAGACTGTAAACAACGGTGTGCAAAGAAGGCATATATAACATAAGATTAAAAATGTATATGTTTATTATATTGTTAACTTGCGCATCTCATAGGCTGTACTGGCAGCCATATTTGATATATATAACCAGCCATATATAACCACCCACGGAGCTCATTATTTACAAAAGGTATATTGATGACATCATCATCCTATGGAAAGGTGAAGAATCCAGCTTGATACAATTCCTGGAAAAACTAAACAGGAACGAGAAGAATATCAATCTCACCTAAGAAATCAGCAGAAATATAGTTACATTTTTAGATTTGGAAATAGTACAAGAGAATGACAAACTGTGGACCAGAACTCATTTCAAAAATGTAGACAAAAATAGCTACCTGCCAACAGAGAGCTGCCACCACCACAGCTGGTTATGCAATATCCCCAAAGGCGGGCTACAACCGCGGCCATTTTTGTTTGGTTTTTGAGGACAAAAAAAGTGAAAATAACTCTGAAGCATGGATGTAAACAAAGAAATGAATGTATCGTTACTTAATATATGTAGGGGGAGATAAGAGATAAAATTCAAGAGACCTGGAGACTGTAAACAACGGTGAGCAAAGAAGGCATATATAACATAAGATTAAAAATGTATATGTTTATTATATTGTTAGCTTGCGCATCTCATAGGCTGTACTGGCAGCCATATTTGGTGAGATGTTATATATATAACAGGGAAACCTATTCAGAACAGGTATTCTAGAACAATGGGGTAAATAGGATGTGGTACAATGAGCGAGTATTATGTGAAATATAAAATAAATAAATGGTAAGTATTCATAAGCTCATAAAGGGATAAATTATATGAAAAAAAAAAGAATGTATAAAACTGCGCAAATAAAAATACCCATAAAAATATATATAAAGATATGTGTACAAAAAACTACATAAAAATATATATAAAATCAGGTAATGCAGCTAAAAAATTGGATGATCGGACTCCGGAAATGATTTTCTGACGCGGAGAAGGCATAATATAAATAACGAACAATTTAAGTAGAAAGGTAATAGAATTCATTAAAAATTATGTATATTAAAAACATGGACTTGGTGCATGATGGTATTATATGTGGAATTCAAATGGTCAGTGATTGGGGACTAAAATAGCTAAAAATCACTGATAAAACAATTTAAATCGAAGTCTATGTTAAGACCATGAGGTGTAGTATTTAAAATAAATATTCACTTCGATTCTAGCTGGCTGAGAGTTCTGACCTTGTGACCTCCTCTCCAATGTTTTTTATATGGCTCAATGCCCCAAAATTTTAAATGCGTCGGATCTCGGTTATGGTGTGTCGTGAAGTGTTTAGAAACACTGTGTTTATCATAACCTTTTGCAATGTTTTGTATGTGTTCTTTTATCCGTACTCTTAGTGGTCTTTTTGTGCGTCCAATGTATTGTAAGCCACAACTACACTTGAGGGCGTAAACCGCTCCTTCGGTGTTACAGCAAATGAAATCCCGAATTTCATAGGTATTGCCAGTACTGGTGGATTTAAAATCAAATACTTTGGTGGCTGGTTTCCTGGATTTTCTGCAGGCATAACATTTTTTGCATGGATAAAAGCCTTTTCCTGTGAAGAAAGAGTAACCTATTTTTGGTGGGTCTGGTATGTTTTTTACCAGTTTGACCCTGAGCGTGGGTGCTCTCTTATAAACAAAGCGAGGTATTTCTGGAAGGAGTGATTCTAGATGTGTGTCTCTTCGTAGAATGTGCCAGTGGGATTTGATTATCTTTTCGACTGCCTTATGTTGGATATTGAAATCTAGGATAATGGGGATACCGTTCAATCTAGCGATATTTTTTGGTTTATCTTTTATGAGTTCTTTCCTGTCCATTTTTTCTACCTCATTGATTTTTGATTGGATAAATCGTTTGTCATATCCTCTGTCGATGAATCTGTGACCTATCTTCTGTGCCTGTATGTTAAAATCACTGTCTTTTGTGCAATTTCTGCATAGCCTCATCAATTGTCCTTTGGGGATATTGCATAACCAGCTGTGGTGGTGGCAGCTCTCTGTTGGCAGGTAGCTATTTTTGTCTACATTTTTAAAATGAGTTCTGGTCCACAGTTTGTCGTTCTCTTGTACTATTTCCAAATCTAAAAATGTAACTATATTTCTGCTGATTTCCCAGGTGAGATTGATATTCTTCTCGTTCCTGTTTAGTTTTTCCAGGAATTGTATCAAACTGGATTCTTCACCTTTCCATAGGATGATGATGTCATCAATATACCTTTTGTAAATAATGAGCTCCGTGGGTGGTTATATATGGCTGGTTATATATATATCAAATATGGCTGCCACTACAGCCTATGAGATGCGCAAGCTAACAATATAATAAACATATACATTTTAGACATGTGCAATTTGTTTCGTTTTTTTTTTTTTCGTTTTTCGTTTTTTTTCGTTATTTTCGTTCGTTCGTTTTCGTACGAATGAACGAATCGTTCGAATCGAACGCATCAGATTAACAAATCGTTCGAATTGAACGAATCTGAAAAACAATGAAAATACAAAAAAAACAAATTAGAAACAACGAATGTAGGAATGAAGAAAATCCGAAAAAAAACGAAAACAGGAACAATGAAAATGAACGAAAAAATTTGTACATTCAAAACTTTTTTTTTGTTGTTGAATTGGTAATTTTCCATGTCCCTTACAATGGTGCTGCTTAATGTGCTTCGAATAGATTGAAAGAAAAAATTCGTACATTCGTAACTTTTTTTTTTTTTTTTTTCGATTCGTAAGTTTCCGTGCCTCTTACAATGGCGTTGCTTAACGTGCTTCGAATGGATTGAACGAAAAAATTCGTACATTCGTAACTTTTTTTTTTCGATTCGTAACTTTTTTTTTCAATTCGTAACTTTTTTTTTCGATTCGTAATTTTCCGTGTCTCTTAAAATGTAATAATAGCATACACATTACATAAAATTATGAATTATGCTCCGATTACGAATCTACGAATGTTACGACTGTTACGAATGTACGAATAAATACGAATGCGTCCGAATTTCGAATAAACAAATAAACGAAAATTTAACTAACGAAAAAACAAATCAACGAAAAAACGAGTCGTTACGAATACGAACACCGATGACTTACGGATGTACGAATCGTTACGAATATGAACACCGACGACTTACGAATTTACGAATCGTTACGAATCAACGGAAACGAAAAAAAAAACGGAACGAAAATAAACTAATTTTTTTCGAAAACGAAAAAAACTAAACAAAAATAAACTAATTTTTTTGTTGTGCACATGTCTAATACATTTTTAATCTTATGTTATATATGCCTTCTTTGCACACCGTTGTTTACAGTCCCCAGGTCTCCTCCTACATATATTAAGTAACAATACATTCATTTCTTTGTTTACATCCATGCTTCAGAGTTATTTTCACTTTTTTTGTCGTCAAAAACCAAACAAAAATGGCCGCGGTTGTAGCCCGCCCTCACCGAAAATGGCCGCTACATGCATATCATATTGCCTGACTACAGGAAAATGGCCGACCGCTATTCAATTACAAACACTATATAAAGACACTTCCAATGCCCAGTAATTATCCCCAATGAAGTCACGTGACAGTGACGACACGCGTAGGATATACGCCGACACCAGAAGTGACGTATCCAGGACTGAATATTTAAATACAAATGTGAGTGTATAATTGTTTTTAATGCAATAAATCAATGTTTGAAGAAAACTACTGCACTAGATAGCCCTTTATTTCCCTCTTTTGGTCACCATAACTTATGCATGCTGAGCGTTACCTGCTATTGAAGTGGCATCCAGTCCCCAGAGGTATCCAGCCCACACTGCTAGAGAAGGAATTAAAACAGAGGAAGAGGCTTGTGACCAGACCCACATCCCCCCTGAAGTGGCCACATATCCCCTGGCTCCTGTTCAATGCTGCTTACCTTGCAGCAGTAAGGTAATAATTTAGGACACCTACAGGTTTCAATCATCACCGAAGATCTCCAACACAGAGCACGCAGCATCCTCACTAGCACTTTACTGAAGAGCCATCAGCACTGCTATAGTCTTTCACGCTACTGCAAGCAACGTCGCAGAGCCATAGTTTAGCATCATCACCGTTCTATATTTCCTCACAGTTATCTCACGCCTATTTTTTTTATGAACTTTTATGCGTTTCTATGAAATTTTATGCGATTATGAACTTTATGCGATTTTAAATCTCACATGCGTTTTTTATGCGTTTATGAATGCTGTATTTGCAATTTTATGAATTTAAGTTGATCTTAACACCTCTATCTCAATTTTCACTTCTGCTCACTGCACCTCAAACGCTGCTTAGCGGTTTATGCAATTTTCCAGCATATTTTGCACATTTATGCGATTTCTAGCATATTTTGCACATTTATTTAGCTGTTCACTTTGAACCATTTTGTCTGATTTTAGCAATTTTATGCACATCAGTCACCTATAACCTCACTGTGTTTTATCTTTATATATTTCACTTTCAATTGTTTTTTATATATATTGTATTGAATGATATGTACCACTGACAGCTCACCTCAGTTATTTATTTATCTATGGGAGCGCAACACCATATATTGATTTTTTACATACATACTTCTGGGCACCGTTTGACCCTCCGGTGTTGCTGCAAACCATCCACTTACACCACTTGTTCATTGTCATAGTAGCGCGGAAATACCAACACTTCTATATGTAGTAGACCAATCCTGGTGTAAACAACTGGGAACTACGGCCTATATCTGGTGGGAGTGTCCCATTATTAAAAAGTATTGGAAGGAAGTTCGTCAGCTAATAAAGGAAGTCATAGGGGAGGAAATAGCAGATGACCCGTGGACATTTTTTTTCATGGGACAGATCTCCCCGTTAAACAATATAAAAATACTTTGATTCCCATCTTTTTAAATGTAGCAAAAAATTTAATTCCAAAAATGTGGAGGGTAGCAGGGAGCCCTAGATTTAGGAATTTAATATTTCAAATGAGCAAAATACAAAACCTGGAGAATCTAGATGAGAGAGGGGAGGAAAGGGAAACGGGTGGAGAAGTGAGGGATAAATGGACAGCATGGAAGGAATTTAAAAACACATGGAGATACGTAGAGGAGGTTACACGATAAATAATCTTGCTTAGAAGTGCAGATAACATGGAAAACAAACAAGGATAACCAACAGCCCATTTAAAAGGATTGATAGTTGAGTGAGGGATGAAAAATTATATAAATAAATTTATAATGAAAAGAAAATACCACAATGATGTGACTTAAAGAAAGAGACAGATATGAACGTTAAGTTGAATAAAAGTCTCTTCAACCACATGCCGACCGCGCTATAGTCGAAAGACGTCTACAGCGCGGTCGGCTAGTTCTCCCAGAAACTTGCTCCCGCGCGCCCCCTGGGGCGCGCACTCGGGAACATCCGTGACCGCCGGGCCCCGAGGACCCGGCGCATCACGGATCACGGTAAACAGCCGCTGATAGCGGCCGTTTACCATGTGATCGATCCGTCAAATGACGGAGCGATCACATGTACACAAACCAGCGTCACGTCATGACGCCGGTTCCTCCCTCTCCTCTCTGTACCGATCGCTACAGAGAGGAGAGAAGCAGAGAGGGGGAGAGACGGGACCAGCGCTGTGGGCTGGATGTGTAGTGCCCACAGCGCTGGTCAATATACTGCCACCACTGTGCAATGCTCTGCCACCACTGTGCAATGCTCTGCCACCACTGTGCAATACTCTACCAATACTGTGCAACACTGTAATACTCTGCCAATACTCGCCAATACTCGCCAATACTCTGCCAATACTCTGACAATACTCTGCAATAATTTTTAATAGAAACAAAGAATTTTCTTTTTTTTACCAAATTTTCAGTATTTTTTTGACTTATAGCGCAAAAAATAAAAAACCCAGCAGTGATTAAATACCACCAAAAGAAAGCTCTATTTGTGTGAAAAAAAGGACACACAATTAATTTGGGTACAGTGTTGCATGACGGAGTAATTGTCATTCAAAGTGTGAGAGCACCGAAAGCTGAAAATTGGTCTGGTTAGGAAGGGGGTTTAACTGCCCAGTGGTCAAGTGGTTAATGTTCGCTGAGGTGGAAAAAAATAAATAAAAAAATTCACTATCCTCCTTATCACACACTAACACAGACATTCTCGATGCCCACATAGCACTGATACCAAAACCAGACGAAGACCTCTATAGTATCAAACTACAGGCCCATCTCACTTCTAAAACGTAGATGTTAAACTCTATGCGAAAGTACTCAAAAATCGACGACTTCCTCTACTCCCCAAACTGGTCTCTTTGGACCAAGTTGGATTCATCCCCGGCATTGAGGCCAGAGACAACACCCTGAAAGCTATCAGCATAAATCACTGGCTGTCTTCGACCTGCAAACCCAGCTTCCACTTATCTCTTGATGCAGAGAAGGCGTTCAAAAGAGTGGCCTGGGACTACATGACAGAAGCTCTAAAGGCATTGGGTCTTCGTGACCACATTCTTCAGTTCATCCTTGCTCTTTACTTAGCCCCAACCACAAGCATCAGAGTCAATGGTCGCCTGTTGGATGCCTTTTCCATATTCAATGGCACACGCCAAGGTTGCCCCTTATCCCCCCCTCGAATTCGTGCTTTCCCTTAAACCTCTACTCTGCAGACTCAGGGCTAACCTCGACATTAAAGGGGTCGAAATAAAAAATTGACAATACAAATTGGTAGCATATGCAGATGACATCCTGTTATTCCTTACAGACCCCATTAACACTATACCCAACTTACTAAAAGACTTCTCTCTCTTCAAATTGCTCGCCAATCTCTAAATTAACTTTTCAAAATCCAGGGCATTGAACATTTCCCTTCCCACAGCCATTGTGACACAATGCCAAAATAACTTTCCCTTTGGTTGGGATCCCCAAGCCATCACCTATCTCGGTATCCAGCTCCTTACAAAATGAACTGATGTATGCCAGAAACCTCCTCCCTATTCTCAAAATCATCAAACAGGACCTCCAAAGATGGAACGCAGGCCCCTTCTCCTGGTTTGGTAGGGCAGCAATTATAAAAATGAATATCCTACCCAGACTCCTTTACCTCTTCTAGACCTTACCAATTTTAGCATTCTTTACAACATACAAACAGATATGTAAAAACTTCATCTGGTCCTCCAAACCCCCTCGACTGTGATAAGACAGACTGGTCCTACCTAGATTGAAAGGAGGAATTGGACTTCCAGATGCTTACAAATACCACTGGTCTTGCCACTTGGCTAGGATAATCAACTGGCATGTCCATGCACACACTAAAGAATGGATTACTATTGAAGAGTCATTCTCCCATGTCCCAATTTGCCACTTACCATGGATCAACTCAAATATGATCCCTAAGGAGAACGCCACCCACCCCCTAATAGGCCCAACCCTACAGAACTTCCAGGTGGCATGCAAAAGACTAAATCTGGCTTCCTCAAATGGACCTTTAACCCCTCTAGATCAAAATCCAAACTTCCCTCTTGGACTCACAGAGCTCCATCCACATAACCCAAAAATGAGACATCAATTAGAGTGGCAAACTTTTTTTGATAAAGGCAAGCTCCTGCAATACCATGCCCTCTCCTCTCGATTCCCTAACCAAACCATTCCTTTTTTCAAATACCTACAGATCAGACACTTGCTCAATAGCTCTAAACAACTCTCCCACTGGCACAGAGATCACACTCCCTTTGAAACGTTATGCACGAGATCAGAGCCCCGAAGACACTTGATTTCGGACATAGCCACACTCATGTTCTCAGGCTGCGATCCCAAGGCAAACACAATTAGCCAACAATGGGAAAGAGATCTCACATTAGATCTATCAAAGGAGGATTGGGAGCAAAACTACACCCATATCCAGAAAGGGTCCATTAACATATCGGCACAGGAAAATGGATTCAATATATACTCCAGATGGTACAGGACACCGGATAGGATCCACAAAAATCATCGCAGTGTCTCCCTGCTGTGCTGGAGATGCAACAAAGCTGAATGGAGGAGGGTGTTAGAGTGTGAGAGGGTGAGAGTACAGGTGTCTTGCCTCTGCTCCCTGTACATGCCTGAACTAAGCAATGCCGAGTGATTTGCTTTGCTGACACAAGCTTTGGAGCCTCTCCCTGCTATTCCATATGCTGGACCTTGGAGTGACAGGCTACTTAACGACTCTACCTGCTTCCTCTTCCTGGCGTGTGTCTGCCTTGCTGGGGGTGTCCGTGCTGGTGGCTGGCGTTGATTGCCGCTGGAGCTCCGTGGAGTCCCGAGGTGAGAGGAGCTTGCGGCCGATGCTGGGGACTGTGATGTGCCGAGCAGGGGGCGTGGCCTCGTGGCCCGGAGAGAGCAGCCGGGACTGGTGTCTCCCCCAGCTATCTCTGACACGAGAAACCTGAGCTCCCAGAGAACAGCAGCAGAGGAAGAGCTTGAAACGGCTGGAGCTGTCGGCGGGATCACCGTGAGTGGCGGTGAGTGTGGGGGAAGGTATATCTGGACGGGACTAACTGAGACTAACTGGGACTAACTGAGTTGTGTGTGGGTGAGCTGCAGAGGTGAGAGCCTGTGGCTACCCCCCCTCCCCCCCTAACCACAGCTACAGCTACAGCCAGCCAGTGTGGAGGAAGAGAAGTGAGAGGCTTCTTTCAATTTAATGCTCTGAGGAGCGATATGTGAAATAACCCCATTAAGAAACGTACATAACCACCACTGAAATTTTCATTGAAAACTGTTATTCAAGCTTTTTGAGGAATGAGTCTGGAAACAGTAGAAAAACAGTAAAAAGTTGACATCCGGATACCTTTCCACCCCCACTGCTTGTGCAACACAGTCTACCGGACAGTAGACTCTGGACAGTCTTTCTCCCAATAATTGGAAAAACAGAATACTTTGGAAGGGTGAGAAACAACTGAGGGGTTCCCTTTTCTTTATTTTTTTCCCCTCTCCTCTGTTTTCCCTTCTTTTTTTTGGGGGGGGGGGAATTGAACTGTTTGCTCCCCTGTTTGCTCCCCTGTTTGCTCCCCTCTTTCTTCCCCCCCCCTCTTTATGGGAAGAGCAGGGGGACAGATCTCTTTTTATTAGCTGTCTCTCCCAGTTGTTTTGTCGAGTGGAAAACTTTTTCAAGGAGGGGGGGAGAGGAGGAGAGGGAGAGAAGAAGGGGAAAGGGAAAAAATCTTTTTTGGCTCTTGGTATCTTCCGTCATTTATTAACAACCTTTAACAGCCTTAAATAACCTCAAACAGGTCTAGTGCTGTTGGAGGAAGGTAACGGTACAAGATATACCACATACGGCCACTCTAAGTCTACATTGGTACACCTGATACACTTACCTGGTGGGCAATCATCATGCCATCTCAGCGCACTACAAAGGCAAGTCAAGCGGCAAGTCAAGCGGCAGCAAAACTAGAAAAAATTGCCCACACTCCAGGTCAGGGCCCGAGCCAGACTTCCCCTAAAAGTGTCCAACAGGGCCAGAAGGCACAGTCTAATCGACAAAATGGGGCTACTGGGGCTAAAAAGAGCCAGGGCCAGAACCAAACCCCAACACAGATAGACGTGGGAAATCAAGTAGGGCGACTTCAAAACCAGTTGCCTGAAACAGCCGTGGGGGTACCGCCTGGGGAGGGGGCCCAGGGAGACCCCCAGCCATCGCTAAAAGAGGTCCTGCAGGCAGTGAACTCCTGTAGGGACTCATTGTGTGAAGTGAATACCCAATTGAAAACAATACACGAGGAACTCTCGATTGTTAGGCACAAATTACAAAAAGTTCAGGAAAGGACTATTGCTCTCGAGGGGAGAGTGGGTGAATGAATGAATAATTTATATAGCGATACAATGCGAACTGAATCGCCTTAAGGGGCTGATGTCAAGCTTCTAGAAGAGGTAGGTCTTGAGTTTTTTCCTGAAGGCCTGATGGTTTTCTTCCATGCGAATGTCGGTTGGTAGAGCGTTCCATAGCCGTGGTCCTTGGGTCTGATCGAGGATGACATTGCCCCCCTTAAACGGGAGATAAAAGCTATAAGAGATCTACTGACTAAACAGGAGAGCAAAATGGATGAAATGGAGACTAGGATGAGAATAAAGAATGTAAGAATAATAGGTTTCCCAGAACATAGTGAAGGTGCAGACCCTGCTACTTTCCTGGAAAGATGGTTTTGAGACACATTTGGCCAAGAGTCTTTTACACAGTTTTTTGCAATCGAGAGAGAACATAGAGTTCCTACTAGACCCCCTCAGTCTGGTGCCCCTCCAAGACCCCTTTTGGCCAAGATATTATATTTCAAAGATAAAGGGACCATTATACGTAAAGCCAGGGAGATGGGCAATTTACTGTACAATGGCTCCAGGGTGTCTATATATCCTGACTTTTCACCAGATCTACAGAGGAAGAGAGACAAATTCAGTGAAGTAAAGCGTAAACTATGCCAAGAAAATATTACATATGCTCTGCTATACCCGGCCAGATTGCGGCTAACCTCTGCAAGGGGGAATATATTTTTTGATACACCTGAGGGAGTAGACAAATGGCTGACAACCCATAATGAGAATCTGTAACAAGATTGCTAAAAGGACTTTTTTTCTTTTTTTTTTTTGGGGGGCTAAAAAGAACGAATACGGCTAGAGCAACTCAACAGGGGGTGGGGGAGGGGCGACCGATGGGGAGGGAAGAGAGGAGAGGATTGGAGGAAAAGATTTCCCCCTTTTAATTTTTTTTTTTATATATTTTTTTTCTCCCTCTCTTTTCTTCTCTCTTTCTTTGTCGCTTCTTTCCCTCTCCCTCTATATTTAGGGGGGCAGGGGCGAGGTGTATGTAAGGAAGGGAACCAAAAGCATGACACCCCCTTATTTTAAGGGGTGCGGCAAAAAGTTCTCAGTTTATATATGTTGTATTTGCAATAAAGATATTGGAGATATGGGACTGTCTGGGGTACATAATCACAAAGAATGTTGAGATATGATAAAAGATAATTATTTTATTAACATATAAAAAAATAAAAAAGGTGTAAGACTCTGTGTACAGCAGTATATAAATCACAAGGTTCAAAGGTTATGCATACAATCCCTATTAGAACACACTATGATAATACACTAAAGGCACATAAGTCATGATACTTGTCCAATTGTTCTCGACATGTTTCGCCTAGTAAGGCTTCTTCAGGAGACAAGGATAAGATACAGGTGAACGAAGATTTTGAAGATATTTTCTTGTTCTATGGTATGCATGCAAAACAATATATAGTTTAATATATACACAAAACAATGTTATTTATTTGCATTTATGCTGCATGAATGTGCGGTAATGGTTACTTCAAACGGGATCAACAGGCACGTGCACGACCCCTTACCTCCAATGTCAGAGAGTCCATACATGCCCAGATTTCCAAAGGTCAATCAGAGCTGGCCCACAGCAGCGCGTCCCAAGCAAGGATTCACACAGGGCTATGCCAGATGGTCGCAGCCAGAAAAAATGGCTGGAGAACCGTAGGGGGAGAAAAAGAGTCCTATTCTTTTACAACTATATTGGTATGGGGCCTGAAAAGTACAAAAGTACTTGTTTAATATTCATATACTATATATCATAATTAGCCGAGGTGCAGGAAAATAGTCTGACCAAGCCCAATATTTATTGTCAAACTATACCTACCTCTTCGGCAACTCATACAGTGAAGAATGCACACAGGAGGCTCGGGTCTACCTTCAAATAAAGGGAGAGGGAACAGGTCTATCTTTGTTTTGTATGTTGTCAGTATATTGTCAATAATGACCATGCTGTTCTATAAGTATGAAGAGAGAAAAGAAGCTCCAATAAGAATACATAAGAGCTATATTAATTGTACTTAAATCCCCCAATAAGTTTAAACTTCCCTACCTTATAGTGGGGTGTATAGACCACCAGGGTATGTTGTTCTGATGGCTTATCGGCTCATACAGCCAGCCCCATATAGGGGACTAAGTGTACTGTCCAATGCCTATGAATTAAGTATAGGTTTGGGGTAAGTGCAATGAATCTTTCTAACAAATGTTCAAAGAGCAATACCTCCACCCTCCAAGAAAGAATCTGTCAATTTACCTGTTGTTGAAGTTCCCAGCGTTACCCGAGCCTCACGTTCACCACAGTCTGACCTTCCGTCAGACTGGGTTTAAATAGTCTCCCCCCGTGGCGCCAAACGCACAGCGTGTGACGTCACGCCGTGCTGACGTCACACGGACACAACACAAGAGCCAGCCGGCGCCTGTATCATGCCATGGAACCGGAAACGTCCGTGATGGGACTACTTCCGGTTCAGAGCGCAGCTGAGGCTCCCCCTGACGTTCCCTGCTGACAGCGGCCATAAGGCTTTGTCAGAGCGAGGTCTTTGAGGATGCCAGGTGTAGAACGCCACTGTTTTATGGCAAGGCCGGCACTGGTGGCCGACTCCCGATCCGGATGCATGACGGGGAATGATCCACCACCTATTAACAGTGGCAGACAGAGCTGCGCCATGCATCCGGATGAGTCCATACGGATCTCCCAAGCCCAAAAGCTGCCAACATATGGGATTCACCCCGTGCGTGGATGTAGTGTACCTTGGGGACCGACACCACTGTGAAGTCCGTCCGTCCGGACGTTAAAAAGTAAAGAGGGGAAGAGAAATATTGAGATTGGGGAAAAGAGAGGTTTGGAAAATAAGTATGAAATAAAAATGAAATAAAAAGATATTAGAAAGACGTCCCATAACCACACATTCATTACAGCAAATATATTTTTATTTGTAACATAAACATACGTTGGACCAACACAGAGTGCCCCAAAATTGGGCCACTATGGTTACAACTTAGAATAAATGTAATCAATCACTTTAGCAAAATACAGATAAAAAATACTCTAGTATTTTTTATCTGTATTTTGCTAATACTTATTTTCCAAACCTCTCTTTTCCCCAATCTCAATATTTTTCTTCCCCTCTTTACTTTTTAACCGGTCCGGACGGACTTCACAGTGGTGTCGGTCCCCAAGGTACACTACATCCACGCACGGGGTGAATCCCATATGTTGGCAGCTTTTGGGCTTGGGAGATCCGTATGGACTCATCCGGATGCATGGCGCGGCTCTGTCTGCCACTGTTAATAGGTGGTGGATCATTCCCCGTCATGCATCCGGATCGGGAGTCGGCCACCAGTGCCGGCCTTGCCATAAAGCAGTGGCGTTCTACACCTGGCATCCTCAAAGACCTCTCTCTGACAAAGCCTTATGGCCGCTGTCAGCAGGGAACGTCAGGGGGAGCCTCAGCTGCGCTCTGAACCGGAAGTAGTCCCATCACGGACGTTTCCGGTTCCATGGCGTGATCCAGGCGCCGGCTGGCTCTTGTGTTGTGTCCGCGTGACGTCAGCACGGCGTGACGTCACACGCCGTGCGTTTGGCGCCACGGGGGGAGACTATTTAAACCCAGTCTGACGGAAGGTCAGACTGTGGTGAACGTGAGGCTCGGGTAACGCTGGGAACTTCAACAACAGGTAAATTGACAGATTCTTTCTTGGAGGGTGGAGGTATTGCTCTTTGAACATTTGTTAGAAAGATTCATTGCACTTACCCCAAACCTATACTTAATTCATAGGCATTGGACAGTACACTTAGTCCCCTATATGGGGCTGGCTGTATGAGCCAATAAGCCATCAGAACAACATACCCTGGTGGTCTATACACCCCACTATAAGGTAGGGAAGTTTAAACTTATTGGGGGATTTAAGTGCAATTAATATAGCTCTTATGTATTCTTATTGGAGCTTCTTTTCTCTCTTCATACTTATAGAACAGCATGGTCATTATTGACAATATACTGACAACATACAAAACAAAGATAGACCTGTTCCCTCTCCCTTCATTTGAAGGTAGACCCAAGCCTCCTGTGTGCATTCTTCACTGTATGAGTTGCCGAAGAGGTAGGTATAGTTTGACAATAAATATTGGGCTTGGCCAGACTATTTTCCTGCACCTCGGCTAATTATGATATATAGTATATGAATATTAAACAAGTACTTTTGTACTTTGCAGGCCCCATACCAATATAGTTGTAAAAGAATAGGACTCTTTTTCTCCCCCTACGGTTCTCCAGCCATTTTTTCTGGCTGCGACCATCTGGCATAGCCCTGTGTGAATCCTTGCTTGGGACGCGCTGCTGTGGGCCAGCTCTGATTGACCTTTGGAAATCTGGGCATGTATGGACTCTCTGACATTGGAGGTAAGGGGTCATGCAGGTGCCTGTTGATCCCGTTTGACGTAACCATTACTGCACATTCATGCAGCATAAATGCAAATAAATAACATTGTTTTGTGTATATATTAAACTATATATTGTTTTGCATGCATACCATAGAACAAGAAAATGTCTTCAAAATCTTCATTCACCTGTATCTTATCCTTGTCTCCTTAAGAAGCCTTACTAGGCGAAACATGTCGAGAACAATTGGACAAGTATCATGACTTATGTGCCTTTAGTGTATTATCATAGTGTGTTCTAATAGGGATTGTATGCATAACCTTTGAACCTTGTGATTTATATACTGCTGTACACAGAGTCTTACACCTTTTTTATTTTTTTTATATGTTAATAAAATAATTATCTTTTATCATATCTCAACATTCTTTGTGATTATGTACCCCAGACAGTCCCGTATCTCCAATATCTTTATTTCTTATATTAATTTGGGATGATGGTACAATATATGTGAGTAACTCTAGGAGAACATCCCAGTCTAAAAACTTAAATTTTGTTTGTCTGTCATGATCCCATAGGTGTTGGGGTGGGGACATTCTGCCCCACCTTTCACCTTTTATTCCTTCTCTAATTTGTAGATATGCTAGTTAGTGATCTTTTCCCTAAGAATACCCATTATCAATCGGTAATAGTAATACTCATTTTACACAGACCCAGATGATGTTTGCTAAAATCAAAACAAATTGAGGAATAAATAAATAAATACACAATTACATTTTCCTTATCTCCCTAACATCAAGTTCTTTTTGTTAAAATAAACTTACTGTTACTTAAAGAAAAATGTGGTAATATCTGTGTTTTTTCAAGTTAATATGGGCTAAAATAGTTATTTTTAAATGTAGGATTGTTTTTGAAGGGCTCTGGGTTATGTCATTCCAAGCATGTTTTCCTTCGGTAAGATTCAAGGTAATACAGCATGTACCATTCTGGTAACCATGGATACATTTGTTTACTCTGTTCACTGAATAGTTGAACAGCTTGCTTTGTCTCTTGCCTTGTATATGTTCATTAAAATAAAAGGCTTGTACTAAAAATGTCAGGGACTTGATTGAAAAAAACAGAAACATGACTGTTTTATTATTATTATTATTATTATTATTATTAGCAGTTTGCCAATGGCCTGCATATTATATAGTGTGTAAATTCTCCAGGGGTAAAAAAGAGAAAATGGACATATGCTATCACGACCAATACTGATAATTAGGCTGTGAAAAAAACGAAGTCATAAAAGGCACAGCTGATGAGAATTTTCAGCATCCCTCCATTGAACATATGTCTAAAGCAAAATGCAGTCGTCACAATGGAAGAGAGACCAATTCACATTTGAATAGATTATGGAAGTCCTTGTTCTGAATTACTTACAAGTAAATCATCAAAAATTTGCCCTGAGAGAGATTTGCGCAGATTCTATTATATTTTGTGGCAAAAATTTTTACCAAAAAGGTAACACCAAAATTATGTAATTATTTTTTATTTGTAGGGGTCATGGTGTTAAAGTCTCAACATCTTTTTTCGACATCTATATGTCTATAGAAAATGGTACATATAGAGAACTAGAGGAAAGGCTTTTTCTGCTATTTGGCTATTGCCAAGAAACATATTATTGAGGCACGTTTAATTTTTGAAAACATTTTGACAGGAGCACAATATGTTTTTATCCTTGTATACCACAGTTTACTTACTACCAGCAGAACCAAGCTTAGAAGAAATCAAACCATCGTTCGCCCTTCCCCCCTTGGGTGGAGGTTAACTGCCAATAATTTGCCTTGGCCAAACAGTGTTCAGAGGCCGGTTTGAATACATACATTAGATTAGCAATCATAAATCATTGCAGACTAGGGAGTTCAACATTGGGAATAACTAGAGTAAAATCTCGGCTATCTATTGGCATAGTTTTTGTCAACATTTATACTGTATTTTTTGACACCCATGTATTCTATAACAATTGCAGTGAGAGAGAAGTGTCCTGTTACAATTACCTCAAAACACAAGGGGCAGTTGTAGAGTAGATTATGTTCAATTTACGCTGACAGAATTTAAATCTGTTCATATCTCAAGTGAAATTAAGCTAATTTGCCATTTTAAACTTTGTACTGGCCTGGAGGGAAAAAAATGAATACATGTGAGTGGAAAAATTGAAAATATATCCTATATACTGTACATTACAATTCCTATATGAGACACTGGTCTCAAAGTTGAATTACAGGCAAACAAAAAAAGTAGCAGGTAATAGTCTCAATGTTTTTACTAAAATATAATAATGAATACTTGTTTTTAAATGTTTAAAACTTTCTCCCATAATTCCTTTGTGCAATTGCAGCTAGTAGAAATGCATGCTGTAGGAGGATGTAGAGGGAGAAGCAGGGGATTATAAAGAAGGTATTTTCTTCAGAGGCCCAGTGAGTTTTCAACACATGGGATGCTTATGCAAATACAATTATTCATTTAACTATGCTGGGAGCCTGACATTGCATGATTTTTTTATTTAGTATCGAGTTCAACTTTAAGGCCTCATGCACACAGACATTAAAAAAAACGGCTGTAAAGCTAGTACAGACACCAGGAAAAAAGCAGCGTTAAAAAAGGCATTTTTTTTCCGCGTTTTGCATTGCATTCAATGCACATTAAGCCGCGCTAGCTTTCAGCCGCGTTTCTCTGTCTCTATTCAAAATCAATGGTTCCCTATGGGAGCCCATTGATTTGAATAGAAGTCGTACCAGAAGTCGGATCAAGATGATCCGACTTGCGGTGTGACTTGTGTCCTGAGGATCTTGAAGGGGACCCCCACAAAAATGTAAAAACATTTTTTGCGTGAGGTCCCCCCCCAAGATGATACCAGGCCCTTCGGTCTGGTATGGATCTTAAGGGGAACCCCACACCGAAAAAATGGTGTGGGGTCCCCCCAAATATCCATACCAAACCCTTATCTGAGCACACAGCCTGGTAGGTAAGGAAAGGGGGTGAACACCGCCCCCCTCCTGAACCGTACCAGGCCGCATGCCCTCAACATTGGGGGGGTTGGTGCTTTGGGGCAGGGGGGGCCCCCACCCCAGAGCACCTTGTCCCCATGTTGATGAGGACAAGGGCCTCTTCCTGACAACCCTTGCCCGGTGGTTGTCAGGGTCTGGGGGCTGATTGGAATCTGGGAGCCCCCTTCAATGCGGTGCGTTACGATTTATATAGGCATGTGGGCGTGGTCACCGGATGATGTCACCCAGTGACCCCGCCCTCTTATGACATCATAGCCTGGGGCATGATGGGATTCTGATGTCATAAGGGGCGGGGTCACCGGGTGACATCACTCGGTGACCATGCCCCCATGCCTATATAAGTCTCAACGCACCGCATACACCACATTACAGCGGGAGACAGTGTCGTGTCAACATCGGAAGAGAGAAGAGAACGGTGGCGGAGGAGAAGACTAGAGAAGGCACCAGAGAGCTGGAGAAGAGGCCGGAGAAGTCGCAAGAGACCCCCGAAGTAGGAAGAAGACCACTGGAGCTGCCTAATAAATTTCTTTAAAAACCTGTGTATTACTTCATCTCTGACACAGCATGAACCCGATAGGGGTGTCGGAGGTGGGGGTCTCCTCGCTATGCTCGAAAACCCTATCCTAGGTTATGATGCTTAGCCTACAAGCTTGGACAGCTGTATAGGAAAGTTTAATGAAATGTTTATGAGAAGGAAAGGATTCCCCCACTGTGGGGTTTTTAGGCAGCTTGCGACAAATGGAGTCGAAAAAGGTATATAAAGTAAAATAGTTTATTCAAAAATGGGTATAGCAACATAAATGAATTAGGACATGAGCTCCAGTGCAGAACAATTAAAACATGGATATATAATGCGGACTTGTCAAAACTATTAACCACATGTACAATGTAAATCATGGGGTAGTAGGATGACCCTGACGCGTTTCAACCCACTAGGGGTCTTCTTCAGAGGAGTACGTCCACTAGAAGAAACATACTGTCAATATATTTATCACAATATCGTTGCAGTTAGGCAATAATCTATGATGCAGTGATGTTTAGTATAGTTACCACAGAGGGCATATATCCAAAAGGTAAAATGAAGAAAGAGTCCTCCCACGTGGAGAATCCTTAATGTAGAGTTGTTTCTCGTCTCACCCGGAGGACGCCAGAGTGTTCTAAGTCTGCCAATGAAACCACATGGGCCAGTGTCTCCAAGCGTGTCTTACGAGGAGTCACACTATAATCCCCCTTCCTCCTTCCGTCGGAGTCGGCGGGGGTGTCAGAGGCAAAAGAGGTGCAACCAGATGGGGGTAAGGACAATACTGGCCCAACCTATAATGGGGATTTTGAACAAAAGGAACTGTATTAGGTCTGTTGTACTGGAACATTCTACATGCAGTCTCATAGGTTATTTAACTATTCCCATGGCCATATTTTATGTGCCAGGGATCCATGACATGGGTGTGCCAGTGTTGGGAATCCATGCAAGGTGGTGGAGTATAGTGTCGGTATCACCAAGGGAGTGCCAAAACAGAAAAGATATAAATACGAAAATGAAAGAGTGAATGTGATACGGTGAGTGTGAAGGAATGTGACAGGTGTGGTGAGATAGTGTGTGAATGAAAACAAGGAAGGGGGTGCAGGGAATGACGTATGATATCAGGAACTACGTCAACGAAAATAATACAGCTGAGGCGGGGCTGAGTGTGACAAGAAAGAATGGAATTGAAAGTAGAGGGTGAAAATGAAGATGATGATAGATGTGAAAAATGTGTGAAAAAAAAAAAATATATACAATGCTGTGATGAATGATCAGGGATTGTGAAATGAATTGGAAGGGGAGGGAATGTTGTATGATAGGTAAGGGGAGAAAAGGGTGGGGGGAGGGAGAAAGTATATGGGAAAAGAATTGTATAGAATGTTGTGCGGATGTATCTGTAGCGCCTATGATGCATCCTTAGGGAATTAAGTGCAAGGAGTGTGACAAGTGCTGATGAAAATGAGTGAGGATAGGGACACACCAAAGTTACCTATGTGGTTAGAGTAGGAGAGATGGATGCCACAGTCCACTGTTTGGGGGTAATATAGTAATGGTCAAATTGCTGGTAATTAGCTCCAGAAAGATGGTCACCAATACAGTGGCCCCTTTTTTGAATAAGGGTAGCACAGTCTATGAATGGATAGAAATGGAGGTGAAAATTAGTGGACATATTTAGGTGTGTCAATATCAAGCGGTCAAACGCAAACATTAGACACAGGGTACATACCTTGTAAAGACAGTCAAATTGTATACCTCCTCTTGCTGGGGCAGTGGGAATAAAATGTGTTTCCGCTGGCCCAGCATATATAGGGCAGGTGGGGAAATTAGGTTGATTGAAAGGTTCCCACAGGTGTGTGTAACCTGAAATTAGTCCACCCCCATGGGAGGATTCACACAGGTATATACGGCCAGAAATAAATCCACCTCCACTGGCTGCTATTGGCCGCCATGCAGGGCGGCCATAGTGTGGCTTCCCCGGCGTCCCTAGAGACCGTTGGTCCGTAGTTACGTCATCCCGACGTAAATAACATGACGTGCGTGCGTCGTGCGTACATGCGAGGCCACGCGCATGCGCACTAGGGCACGCCGTCCGGGGATGAAGGATGGCGTGCCCTAGTGCGCATGCGCGTGGCCTCGCATGTACGCACGACGCACGCACGTCATGTTATTTACGTCGGGGATGACGTAACTACGGACCAACGGTTAATACATGTGGTTAATAGTTTTGACAAGTCCACATTATATATCCATGTTTTAATTGTTCTGCACTGAAGCTCATGTCCTAATTCATTTATGTTGCTATACCCATTTTTGAATAAACTATTTTACTTTATATACCTTTTTCGACTCCATTTGTCGCAAGCTGCCTAAAAACCCCACAGTGGGGGAATCCTTTCCTTCTTGTATCCCATAGGGGTGAGAAGCACTCTCCACACCCTCGGGTATGTGTCTTTTCTCTGTCAATGAAATGTTTATGTTGCTTCACATTTTTGTTCATACACCTAGTTCTTATACTATGCAACATGTCATTCTGGGGATGTTCCCCACAGAACTTGTCTATATGTTTCAATTATACTGTATCTATGTTTTTGTTAAAACAATAAACATTTATTGAAAGTAAAAACCTGTGTACTGTGTTTTTTTTTATTGACACTTTTCCCTCAGGTGAATGGGTAGGGGTACCATGTACCCCTTACTCGTTCACATAGGGTGGGGGCCGGGATCTGGGGGCCCCCTTATTGAAGGGGGCTCCCAGATTCTGATAAGCCCCCCGCTCGCTGTCCCTGACAACCACCGAGCAAGGGTTGTCGGGAAGAGGCCCTTGTCCTCATCAACATGGGGACAAGGTGCTTTGGGTGGTCCCCCCCCGCCCCAAAGCACCAACCCCCCGTGTTGAGGGCGTGTGGCCTGGTACGGTTCAGGAGAGGGGTGGTGTTCGCCCCCTTTCCTTACCTACCGGGCTGCGTGCTCGGATAAGGGTTTGGCATGGATCTTTGGAACGTAAGGGGAACCCCACACCGAAAAAATGGCGTGGGGTTCCCCTTAAGATCCATACCAGACCAAAGGGCCTGGTATCGTCTTGGGGGGGAACCTCACGCAAAAAAATTTTTTACATTATTGCGGGGCTCCCCTTCAAGATCCTCAGCACACAAGTCGCACCGCAAGTCGGATCATCTTGATCCGACTTCTTGTACGACTTCTATTAAAATCAATGGGCTCCCATAGGGAACTATTGATTTTGAATAGAGACAGAAACGCTGGATGAGGCTTAACACAGTGTTAAGCCTCGTTAATAACACCTTTTGTCGGCGTCTGACATTTTTACAGCTCTAACGCTGGAGCCTCAGAATGCACTGGTCCTGTTTTTTTTTTACAGCTTAAAAACGCCTATGCCAATTGCAGCTCAAAAACGCCTAGGTGGGCAGAAAGCTACTTGGACAGGTGTTTTTAAGCTGCAAAAAACGCTAAAAAAAGCAGCTGTAAAAATGTCCGTGTGCATGAGGCCTTATACTTAACCACTTTCAAACCGGACCAATTTGCAGCCAAAGGACCAGGCCCCTTTTTGCAATTCGGCACTGCGTCGCTTTAACTGACAATTGCGCGGTCATGCGACGTGGCTCCCAAACAAAATTGATGTCCTTTTTTCCCCACAAATAGAGCTTTCTTTTGGTGGTATTTGATCGCCCCTGCGGTTTTTATTTTTTGACAATTTTGAAAAAAAACGCATTATTTTTTTATTTTTTGCTATAATAAATATCCCCCAAAAATATATAAAAAAAACATATTTTTTCCTCAGTTTAGGCCGATACGTATTCTTCTACATATTTTTGGTAAAAAAAATCGCAATAAGCGATTATTGATTGGTTTGCACAGAAGTTATAGCGTTTACAAGATAGGGGATAGTTTTATAGCATTTTTATTAATAATTTTTTTACTAGAAATGGCGGCGATCAGCGATTTTTATTGTGACTGCGACATTATGGCGGACACATCGGACATTTTTGACACATTTTTGGGACCATTGTCATTTATACAGCAATCAATGCTATTTAAATGCATTGATTCCTGTATAAATGACACTGGCAGTGAAGGGGTTAACCACAAGGGGGCAGTGTAGGGGTTAAGTATGCCTAGGGGTGTGTTTCTTACTGTGGGGGGGCGTGGCTGTCAGCTAGTGAATGCTGATCTCTGCTCCAATCACAGGGAGCAGAGATCGGCATCACTAGTTGTTAGGCAGAACGGGGAGATGCTGTCTATTTCCGCATCTCCCCGTTCTGCCTTCCCGTGAGCCGATTGCGGGTGTCCCCGCGGCGATCGAGTCCGCGGGACCCGCGACCGGCCTCACGGGGGTCCTGACCGGCGCGGGAGCGCGCCGCTCCCAGCACGCTCCCGATGGCACCGACGGCATTAAAGAGGGACTTATATATATGCCCTCCTGCCTGTCCGTGCCATTCTGCCGACATATATCGCCGTGCGATGGTGGGGAACCGGTTAAAGAGTAACTCCACTTTTATTGTGAAAAAAAATCCCCTCTGGGTGATTAATGCACATTTGAGGGAAATTTAACAAATTAAGGCCTCGTACATACAATATGAAAATCAGAAGGGAAAATTCATAAGACGCGCTGTCTGCGGATTTTTGTATTGTTAGTGCGATGTTTTCGACAGCCAATTTGACTTTGTTGTCAGACAAAAGCTGGATGTGCAGGCTATAAAATTTTTGTTGCATGTGAACTCAATATTTGATTTTCGGATGGTCAGTACAGAAATCGTCACACAAGTCCCAAGTACAAACACGCATGCTCAGAATCAAGGAACGACTGGGAAGAGTTTGGTCTTGTAAACTACTGTTTGTAATCTATAATTAACATTTGTGACGCGGCAATTGATGAAATATTGAAATGCAGCACACATTCTCATCTTCTTTAATGGGATAATAATGAAGCTGCTTTGCTGGTGATACTGATGTAGTTATGCCAAACAAATTTTAAAAGGCATTTGTTTTGTAGGATTTGAAATTCGCGAATAAATGCTCATCAAACTTCTACTAACATGAATTAAGCAGAAGGGGCCCCAAGGGTGGTGCTTGAGAAATGAACTGGTATGCTAGGTAGAACTATGTAATTAAACTTTAACATATAAATCCAAATATTACACTGGACTAATATATGTGTGGATTCAAATGGTCACAACCTTTTATTATAGGTAATATATAGATATAGATATATTAGATACAGATTTAGATATACTGTAGATATATTTGATATAGATATATAATATATAGATATATTAACTGTTTAGCAAATACTGATATTAACATACCAACAATAACACATGTCTTGCGACCCTAGCAAGCCAGGAAAGTACAAATAATCCCCAAATGGCCTCTTTTTTGAAAGTAGAAACTCCAAGGTATTTAGTAAGAGGCATGGTGAGGTTTTTGATGTTGTCATTTTTTTCCCACAATTCTTTGCAAAATTAAGATTTTTTTCCCCCACAAAATTGTCATTGTAATAGGTTATTTTGTCTCACATGGCATGTGTATACCACAAATGACTCCCCAAAGTATTACGAGTATTACGATACCACATGTGTGGGACTTTTCCACAGCCCAGCCACATAGAGAGGCCCAACATGTAGGGAGCATCATCAGGTGTTCTAGGAGCATAAATTACACATCTAACTTGTTGACTACCTTTTACGGCCCTGGAGCACCAGGACAATGACACGTGACACTGATGACAGATGGCACTGATACGTGGCACTGATGACACGTGACACTGATGACAGATGGCACTAATATGTGGCACTAATGACACGTGGCACTGATAACACGTGGCACTAATATGTGGCACTGATGACACGTGACGCTGATGACAGATGGCACTGATACATGGCATTGACGACATGTGACACTGATAACAGATGGCACGTGACACTGACAGGTGACACTGATGACAGATGGCACTGATACGTGGCACTGATGACAGATGGCACTAATATGTGGCACTGGGGACACTGATGTGGCACTGATGACAGATGGCACTATGTGGCAGTGATGTGGCACTGATGACAGATGGCACTTATACGTGGCACTGATGACAGATGGCACTTATATGTGGCACTGGGGACAGGTGGCACTCGGGACAGAGGGCACTGACAACAGGTGGCACTGGGGACAGGTGGCACTGGGGACAGGTGGCACTGACAACAGGTGGCACTGGGGACAGGTGGCACTGGGGACAGATTGCACTGACAGGTGGCAGTGGGTACAGATGCAGTGGGGACAGATGGCACTGACATTTACTGTGGCACTTTATTTAAAAAAAATATTTATTCACCGCTGCAGTCGTTTGCTCTCCCTCCTCACACGCTGTCTCTATGTGAGGAGGGAGAGACGGCGATGAGAGATGATCTCATATGTTTACACATGAGATCATCTCTCATTGGACACACCGATCGCGCTGTAAACGGCCGTTGTGATTGCCCATTTACAGCGATCTGTGACTGGCTGTGTCCAAGGGACACGTCCAGCACAGAATTTCCCCAATGCACACTCACAGGAGTGCGCAATCGTGGAAGTAAACAGGAGGACGTCCAGGGACACCCTCCTGGCAATTGGCGTCCGTGCTGCAGCCATCTTTCGGCTATAGCGCGGACACCTAGTGGTTAAAGCTCAAAGCTAATCAAACCATAACATAAAGTCCCCTTCCAAAGAAAAGGACAAAAACCTGATAATATGAGCCACGACATGGGATGGGAGGGCGGGATGTGCTTCTTTCTCTTGGTCCTGCTGACTGCACTGTTAAGACACATTTTTCTTTCTTTTATAGGTCTTTACTAGTGCCAGGATCATTACAGACATCCTAAGCCAATCAAAGGTAAGTACAGTGGTGTGAAAAAGTGTTTGCCCCCTTCCTCATTTCCTGTTCCTTTGCATGTTTGTCACACTTAAGTGTTTCGGAACATCAAACCAATTTAAACAATAGTCAAGGACAACACAAGTAAACACAAAATGCAATTTGTAAATGAAGGTGTTTATTATTAAAGGTGAAAAAAAATCCAAACCATCATGGCCCTGTGTGAAAAAGTGATTGCCCCCCCCCCCTTGTTAAAACATACTATAACTGTGGTTGTCCACACCTGAGTTCAATTTCTCTAGCCACACCCAGCCCTGATTATTGCCACACCTGTTCACAATCAAGGCATCACTTAAATAGGAGCTGCTTGACACAGTAAGGTCCACCAGAAGATCCTTAAAAGCTACACATCATGCCGAGACCCAAAGAAATTCAGGAACAATTGAGAAAGAAAGTAATTGAGATCTATCAGTCTGGAAAGGGTTATAAAGCCATTTCCAAAGCTTTGGGAATCCAGCGAACCACAGTGAGAGCCATTATCCACAAATGGCAAAGACATGGAACAGTGGTGAACCTTCCCAGGAGTGGCCGGCCGCCCAAAATTACCCCAAGAGCGCAGCGACGACTCATCCAAGAGGTCACAAAAGACCCCACAACAACGTCCAAGGAACTGCAGGCCTCACTTGCCTCAGTTAAGGTCAGCGTTCATGCCTCCACCATCAGGAAAAGACTGGGCAAAAATGGCCTGCATGGCAGAGTTCCAAGGAGAAAACCACTGCTGAGCAAAAAGAACATCAAAGCTTGTCTCAATTTCTCCACAACACATCTTGATGATCCCCAAGACTTTTGGGACAACATTCTGTGGACCGATGAGACAAAAGTGGAACTCTTTGGAAGGTGTGTGTCCAAGTATATCTAGCGTAGAAGGAACACTGCATTTCAGAAAAAGAACATTATACCAACAGTAAAATATGGTGGTGGTAGTGTGATGGTCTGGGGCTGTTTTGCTGCTTCAGGACCTGGAAGACTTGCCGTGATAAAAGGAACTATGAATTCTGCTGTCTACCAAGAGATCCTGAAGGAGAATGTCCGACCATCTGTTCGTGTACTCAAGCTGAAACGAACTTGGGTTCTGCAGCAGGACAATGATCCTAAACACACCAGCAAGTCCACCACCGAATGGCTGAAGAAAAACAAAATTAAGACTTTGGAGTGGCCTAGCCAAAGTCCTGACCTGAATCCTATTGAGATGTTGTGGTATGACCTTAAAAAGGCCGTTCATGCTCGAAAACCCTCTAATGTAACTGAATTAGGACAATTCTGCAAAGATGAGTGGGCCAAAATTCCTCCAGGACGCTGTAAAAGCCTCATTGCACGTTATCGCAAACGCTTGGTTGCAGTTGTTGCTGCTAAGGGTGGCCCAACCAGTTATTAGGTTTAGGGGGCAATCACTTTTTCACACAGGGCCATGATGGTTTGGATTTTTTTTCACCTTTAATAATAAACACCTTCATTTACAAATTGCATTTTGTGTTTACTTGTGTTGTCCTTGACTATTGTTTAAATTGGTTTGATGTTCCGAAACACTTAAGTGTGACAAACATGCAAAGGAACAGGAAATGAGGAAGGGGGCAAACACTTTTTCACACCACTGTACAAGTAGCTGACACAAACAGTAATATTTTACTGTCTACCAGCATCCCATATGTGGTAGGTGGGGACATTTCTTGCCCCTCCCACCACTTTTTTTCCTCTACATGCTCTCATAGTACATCTAGTACATAGTACATAGTACAATTTGCGGATATTTAGTATGCTAGACAAAGTCCTGCACACACGCTTTTAACAAAAATCAGATGCTCGGTCATACAACAATCAGACCGCAGGTTTGAGGCCTTACTTTAAAGCAGAGTCCTGATAAATAGGGTATGTGGCGCTACCTTGTAAAATTAATAAATAAATAAAATACTACAAAAAATTACAAAAAAATTGAAATAAGGGTAAAATTGCATAAAAGTCGCAAAAAAGTCACATGAAAAGGAATATGCCTGGTAAGCATAAATCCTCATGTGCCAGTGAATACTTCCAACCTTAATATAAAAATGTAAAAAATAATGCCTATAAATTGATGTGCAAAAAGATCCTCATGTGCAAACAAGTGCAAAAATTTCCCCAAAAATATGTGTAAAATATCTGAAATAACTGAAATATCCAAGGGGAAAGGATTATTCCCCAACAGTATTCAAATATACAGTGGTGTGAAAAAGTGTTTGCCCCCTTCCTCATTTCCTGTTCCTTTGCATGTTTGTCACACTTAAGTGTTTCGGAACATCAAACCAATTTAAACAATAGTCAAGGACAACACAAGTAAACACAAAATGCAATTTGTAAATGAAGGTGTTTATTATTAAAGGTGAAAAAAAATCCAAACCATCATGGCCCTGTGTGAAAAAGTGATTGCCCCCTAAACCTAATAACTGGTTGGGCCACCCTTAGCAGCAACAACTGCAACCAAGCGTTTGCGATAACGTGCAATGAGGCTTTTACAGCGTCCTGGAGGAATTTTGGCCCACTCATCTTTGCAGAATTGTCCTAATTCAGTTACATTAGAGGGTTTTCGAGCATGAACTGCCTTTTTAAGGTCATACCACAACATCTCAATAGGATTCAGGTCAGGACTTTGGCTAGGCCACTCCAAAGTCTTCATTTTGTTTTTCTTCAGCCATTCGGTGGTGGACTTGCTGGTGTGTTTAGGATCATTGTCCTGCTGCAGAACCCAAGTTCGTTTCAGCTTGAGTACACGAACAGATGGTCGGACATTCTCCTTCAGGATCTCTTGGTAGACAGCAGAATTCATAGTTCCTTTTATCACGGCAAGTCTTCCAGGTCCTGAAGCAGCAAAACAGCCCCAGACCATCACACTACCACCACCATATTTTACTGTTGGTATAATGTTCTTTTTCTGAAATGCAGTGTTCCTTCTACGCCAGATATACTTGGACACACACCTTCCAAAGAGTTCCACTTTTGTCTCATCGGTCCACAGAATGTTGTCCCAAAAGTCTTGGGGATCATCAAGATGTGTTGTGGAGAAATTGAGACGAACTTTGATGTTCTTTTTGCTCAGCAGTGGTTTTCTCCTTGGAACTCTGCCATGCAGGCCATTTTTGCCCAGTCTTTTCCTGATGGTGGAGGCATGAACGCTGACCTTAACTGAGGCAAGTGAGGCCTGCAGTTCCTTGGACGTTGTTGTGGGGTCTTTTGTGACCTCTTGGATGAGTCGTCGCTGCGCTCTTGGGGTAATTTTGGGCGGCCGGCCACTCCTGGGAAGGTTCACCACTGTTCCATGTCTTTGCCATTTGTGGATAATGGCTCTCACTGTGGTTCGCTGGATTCCCAAAGCTTTGGAAATGGCTTTATAACCCTTTCCAGACTGATAGATCTCAATTACTTTCTTTCTCAATTGTTCCTGAATTTCTTTGGGTCTCGGCATGATGTGTAGCTTTTAAGGATCTTCTGGTGGACCTTACTGTGTCAAGCAGCTCCTATTTAAGTGATGCCTTGATTGTGAACAGGTGTGGCAATAATCAGGCCTGGGTGTGGCTAGAGAAATTGAACTCAGGTGTGGACAACCACAGTTATAGTATGTTTTAACAAGGGGGGCAATCACTTTTTCACACAGGGCCATGATGGTTTGGATTTTTTTTCACCTTTAATAATAAACACCTTCATTTACAAATAGCATTTTGTGTTTACTTGTGTTGTCCTTGACTATTGTTTAAATTGGTTTGATGTTCCGAAACACTTAAGTGTGACAAACATGCAAAGGAACAGGAAATGAGGAAGGGGGCAAACACTTTTTCACACCACTGTATAAAAACATTTTGTGCAATTCCTCTCCAGCATAATGTGCCAATCAATAAATACAACAATGCAATAAATTCAACTTCAAACGTGCAATGACGGTAATGAATAAATATATAAATAAAGTGCAAGTGCCAAAAAAATATGCAAGTGCCAGAATAAAAATATGAAAATATTAAATAGTGACTTCCACTCCAAGTAACTCCAAAAAAACGAAAAACACAGATAATGTGAAGAAAGTACACTATGATAGTCCTCAATAGTAAACCATCCAGGAACTGTCTATAAACACATATAAATAGTGATATTCTGGGCATCCATCCATCCAGTGAATTTTGTGTCATCCACGGTGCTCCCCACTGTTTCCCCCAGCCTCTCACCTCCAACAGCTGCCTCCACAGGCCTAGCAGCGCTTTATATGAAATATCCCTTTGGGCAGGTCAATCTCCCTTTATCCACTCCAACCAGGAACTGTAATACTCCCGATAGCCAATTAGTGATAACGTGGGCAATAAAGGAGAGAGGGGTGTTCAATGTGTAGTAAGGCGATGCAATTTTATTTAAACAAACATAATAACTTACATTAAGCAGAGTCCTGTTTCTGCTCTGAAAAAAAAAGCTTTTTGTTCTTTTACATCCTTTAGGCTCGGTTCACACTTATGCGAATTGAATGCAGATTTCTCCACATCCAATTCGCATGACGGGAGACTGTGACCAAAGGGTGAACCAAATATCTGCGCTAATTAAAAATGGGTGTGTATTGCAGCCAACACAGTTTGTTGATAGGCAAACCAAATAAATATGAAAAAGCTAGAGTGTGGCGCTATAATAAATAATGTGGTGAAATAGTGATCAAAAGTCCATCAGTCCAAGATGAAAAAAACAACAACTACAAATTCTTGTATGTTCATGTATTGAATCTTCAACCAAAGTTCAGTGAATCAAACGAATTACGAAAACATCTTCAAACGCATGTAATCTCAAATCTGCTTACCAAAATGCTGAAAATAGTGAGCGGTGTTATCACATGGTGCCAGAGGTTTGGTGATGAGATGAGATGAACAATGGTGGCGAAAGCCCAGATCCAGAGGACTTCAGTGGACGGATAGTGCCAGGATATTTAGAGCCAAAAACACTGCAAAGCTGGAAAGATTCTCCCAAGGAAATGGAGGAAAAAAAACAGCCACAATAGTGAAGCCCATAAAAAATTCCAAAACTTTTTATTAATTGTAGTCTACTTACAGAAAAGTGCAGACATCAGGGCATAAGTAAAAACAACAGATCCGCGTACTTGCATCAACCCGCCTACCAGGAACTGTAAAGCCCCATACACACGCGCGGACAATCCGTGGACCAGGTCCGTCGGACCATGTCCGTCATACTTTGTCTGATGTTGGTTTTGCGTACACACGATCGGACAAAGTTGTCGGAAAATCCGATCATTCTGAACGTGGTGACGTTTGTTGCCTACGACGGGACTACGTAGAGGCTAGTAGCCAATAGCTTTGGTCTTGTAATGTGATCTGAGCATGCGTAGCACTTTGTCCGGTCGAACAAGCGTACACACGCTCGGATTTGGTGTGATCGGACCGTGTTGACGGCAAAGTTTTCCAGCAGGAGATAAGACTTTGTCCGTCGGCCAAACCGACGAACACTGTCCGATGGTGCATACACACGGTCTGATTTTTCAACAACCTTGTCCGATCGGACAGAATCCATGAAAAAGTCCGACCGTGTGTATGGGGCTTAATACTCCCGATATATGAAAAAAAAGGCTTTTTGTTCTTTTACATCCTTTAGGCTCGGTTCACACTTATGCGAATTGAATGCAGATATCTCCACATCCAATTCGCATGACGGGAGACTGTGACCGACTGTGACCGACTCTCAATGGAACTCGCACTTCTCCAGTTTACAATAGAGATTGTTCTCTCTTAGTTTCTGAAGCACACGACAGACATCTGTGTGGTGGCTCTCAAGGGAGTTGGAAAATATAAGGTTATCATCGAGATAAACCACCACACATAACTGCAACAAATTTTGGAGGACACCGTTAATGCATTCCTGGAAAACTGCCGGGGCATTACAAAGGCCAAAAGGGATTACGAGGTACTCATAATGGCCTGTTCTGATATTAAACGCAGTTTACCACTCATCGTCCTGCTTAATCCTCATGAGATTTTATGCATCTCTCAAATCAAGCTTTGTGAAAAGCATTGCTCCCTTGAGGCGGTCAAATAACTCCGTAATCATTGGAATCACATAGGCATTCTTAATCGTGAAACAATTGAGACCCCTATAATCAATACAAAGTCTCAGTTCACCACTCTTCTTCTTCACAAAGAAGAAAACTAGCACCAGCAGGAGATGAGGATTTGCAGATGAAACCTCGAAAGTCCATCTGCAACATACTCCTCCATGGCCTTATCCTCCAAGACCAACAAAGGGTAAACCCAGCCACAAGTGTATGGCACCAGGTTTAAGGTCAATTGCGCAATCATACGGCCGGTGTGAAGGCAAACTACCGGCTTGACCTTTGTCACAGACATCGCTAAAATCGCAGTACTCCTCCAGCAGGGAGGAGGGTGAAGAGGTGCACAGGACCTTGGCTACCTTCTGAAAGCATATCTCACTGCATTGTGGTGACCAGGAGAGAACCTCCGCACGGAGTCAATCAAAAGAGGGGTTTTGCCTCTGTAACCAAGGATAACCAATAACCAGCGGAAACTTAGGTGAGGAAATAACTTGGAATTGGATTATCTCATGGTGAAGAGCCCCTATGACCATGGACAATGGAACCATCTCATGAGTCACATGGGCAGACTGTAGAGGTTTCCTGTCAAGAGCCTCAATGTCAAGTGGAGTGTCACACAGCTGCAGCAGAATCAATTGCTTTGATACAAAGGCAGCATCAATGAACAGGCCTGAAGCCCCAGAGTCAATTAGAGCCTGTATATTGACGGACTACTCAGCCCAAGAAAGAGTGGCCAAAACCCAAGGGCTTATCCTTCCAGAAAACTGGGGATGAAAAAATGCCACCTAAGGTCTGTCCGTGACAGGACCTCAACTTTTGGGTGTTCCCTGGACGGGTAGGGCAAGACTTAAAAAAGTGACCTGCCTGGCAGCAATAAAGGCACAATCTCCCTCCTCCTAAAGGTTCTCTCATCTGCAGAGAGACGCTTGAAACCCAAGTGCATGGGTTCACCTTCAGTGACCGACTCGGTACCAGGAGGCATGGGAGTTGATGGAAACACGGGTGGGACTGCAAAGCTTGGAGACAAATGTACAGGAGGCTTCTGCAAGCGCTCCTTAAAGCCCCATACACACGTGCGGATTATCCGAGGACCAGGTCCGTCGGATCATGTCCGTCGTACTTTGTCCGATGTTGGTTTTGCGTACACACAGTCGGACAAAGTTGTCGGAAAATCCGATTATTCTGAACGTGGTGACATTTGTTGCCTACGACGGGACTACGTAGAGGCTAGTAGCCAATAGCTTTGGTCTTGTAATGTGATCTGAGCATGCGTAGCACTTTGTTCGTCGGAATTCGCTACACACGATCGGATTTGGTGTGATCGGACTTTGTTGTCAAAAAATCTATCCAGCAGGAGATAGGACTTTGTCCGTCAGACAATCCGATGGAATTTCCGACAACATTGTCTGATAGGACAGAATCCATCGGAAAATCCGACCGTGTGTATGGGGCTTAAGAGAGTCTTTTTCTGAGTCTGGAGTCAATGAGGATGGCAAACGTGATCAACTTCTCTAGCTCAGTGTGTATATCTCGGGCTGCTATCTCATCCTTGATGGTATCCGAGGGACCATGAGAAAAAGCAGCCACGAGGGCCTTTATTGTTCCACGCAACCTTTGCTGCCAAAGTATGGAATTTAATGGTGTAGTCAGCAACAGTTCTCATACTTGTTCGATGGACATGAGGCACGTGGCAGCAGAATTAAAGTGTGCGGGAAAGTCAAATATCCTTTTAAACAAAGCCACAAACTCAGGGTAGCTCAAGACAACAGGTTTTTGCTTCTCCCATAGAGGGTTTGCCTAGGCCAAGGCTCTCTCAGAAAGCTGTAAGATATCATGAAACCTTGCATCACATGTGCGACCACAGGGGTGGTCTATTTGTTGCAGTGCCCCTGTGGCCTGCAATATGTGGGACGTACCAAGCGCCCCCTACAAGTTCATCTTAACGGACACATTACAAACATTAAAACAGGCTTCAAAAACAACTCGTTTCGAAACATTACCTTCAGGTGCACAATAGGGATCCGGCTAATACCCTATTTTTGGGGATTGATAAATACAAACCCAATTGGAGGGGGAGCCATATGGTTAGGGAGATTTCAAAGTTGGAGATGACGTGGATTCATTGTTTAAAAACCTACGCCCCTTATGGGTTAAACGTTGACACAGACATCAATGCGTTTATTATTCTTGAGTCCCCCCCATTCTCCCATTTTTGCTTCCCAAACCATCCCCCCACCTCCATCTAGCTATATATATTTATATACTTGTATATTTATGACGACTTTCCCCATATGTCAAACCTACATTTATGCCAAACCTATATTTATGGATGCATATGTGTTTATGTTGTGAGGGCCTAGCTGCATGTATATAATATTGTTGTCAATATTTAAAAAAAATTTTTTTATTATTATAGCGCTCGCTGTGTCATGCAAGGATGGGCATTTTTTGTGGTTCTTTTTTATAATTTTTATAATTTTTATTTTTACATATAAAACATCCCTAATGTTTGTTTTATACACCACTCAATGTTCACTTTTGAGTATTTAATTTTTTTTTCTCCAAGTATATACATACTCGTTCTAAATATTTTCACTTTTAACATCTAATTGTTAGATGTTACTATTTTTGTTATATATTCCTATTTCACGGATAGATTCACATATATAACACCGTATTTAAGATATAATTTTAATCACTTTTTTATCAGACACATTTATATATAAAATCTACATTTTTTTAATTATATATATATATATTCATTTTTCACATTTAGAATTTTTCCTGTATAACACTCACTCCATCATGGGGTTACATATAATTATTCTGTTTCACATGGAAAAAAAAAATTCTTTAAAGTTTTTAAAGTTTTTTTTAAAGTTAAATTTTTTTTCTTCATATTCTTCAATAATATGACATATTCTTCATGCATAGAAATTGGAATAGGTTAGTAGTCCTCTGGTTAAACAGCGTTTATTTTTAAACAGACTCCGAGATGTTGTATTTTATATGTGATAGGTTTGTTTATCTGTTTACCGTTGGTATTCAGTTGTCATGTTAACTAAGGGTGTCGTTTCCCTTAACCAAGATGGCATCTAGCCATTTCCTTGATCTTCACAATGAGGCTTGGTTCCTTAAATAGCGGTGAGTCACTGCGCGCCCTATCCCCATTGAGAATGTCTTACTAATGATGAAATGCGTCTGGGAGGACGTGCAGTGACGTGCCGTCCTGCATCTTTGTTTTTAATTCTTGCACTATCTGCTATATTGTGAGTACTATATGCAGCCCTCAAATTTTCCACTCGCCTACTCGCATTTTGCGAGTGGAAAATTAGTTCTGGCGAGGAGCTGGGCTGCCTGGGAGCAGGGGGGGGCGAGCACCGTCATCAGTGGGGGATGAATGTGAGAAAAAGTGTGGAGGAACAGAGGGAGGAACAGAGGGGGTGGCCGGTTTATTATCGCGGAAGAATGCGTGTAGGAAGAGGAGATCTGGCTTCATCACAGAGCGGGGTTTAACAGCTTTACATTACAATTGGGGTCCGCACGCCATCACACACAGCCCCGCCGTCCTGACCCTGCACCTGTGACAGAGAGAACGCGCCCCGGCATTGGACACGCGTTCTGTCTGTCACAGGTGCGGGTTCAGGAAGGCGGGGCTGTGTGTGACGGCGTGCGGACGCCAATTGTAATGTAAAGCTGTTACAGCGAGTAAACCCCGCTCTGTGATGAAGTCAGATCCCCTCTTCCTACACGCTCTCTTCTGCTATAATAAACCGGCCGCCCCCTCTGCACAGGTAAAGCTGCACTGGTAACCCTGCAATAATGGACACAGGAGAGGCTGCATGATGGACACAGGGGAGGCTGCACTGATGATGCTGTAATGATGGACACAGGTGAGTCTGCACAGGTGGGGCTGCACTGGTGAGGCTGCAATGATGGACACAGGTGAGTCTGCACAGGTGGGGCTGCACTGGTGAGGCTGCAATGATGGACACAGGTGAGGCTGCACAGGTGAGGCTGCAATGATGGACACAGGTGAGGCTGCAATGATGAACACAGGGGAGGCTGCACTGGCGAGGCTGCATGTGTGAGGCTGCAATGATGGACACAGGTGAGGCTGCACATGTGAGGCTGCAATGATGGACACGAGTGAGGCTGCACTGGCGAGGCTGCATGGGTGAGGCTGCAATGATGGACACAGGTGAGGCTGCAATGGTGGACACAGGTGAGGCTGCAATGGTGGACACCGGTGAGGCTGCACGGGTGAGGCTGCACTGGTGAGGCTGCAATGATGGACACTGGTGAGGCTGCATGATGGACACAGGTGAGGCTTCACAGGTGAGGCTGTAATGATGGACACAGGGGAGGCTGCATGGGTGAGGCTGCAATGATGGACAAAGGTGAGGCTGTAATGATGGACAAAGGTGAGGCTGCAATGATGGACATAGGTGAGGCTGCATAGATGGACAAAGGTGAGGCTGCAATGACGGACAAAGGTGAGGCTGCAATGATGGACACAGGTAAGGCTGCACTGGTGAATCTGCAATGAAGTGCACAGGTGAGGCTGCAATGATGGACACAGGTGAGGCTGCAATGATGTGCACAGGTGAGGCTGCAATGATGTACACAAGTGAGGCTGCAATGATGGACACAGGTGAGGCTGCATAGGTGAGACTGCACTGGTGAGGCTGCAATCACGGACACAGGTGAGGCTGCATGGGTGAGGCTGCAATGGACACAGGTGAGGCTGTGTTAGTGGGCACTGGTCACGCTGCGTTTATGGGCACGGGTGAGGCTGCATTGATGGGCACGGGTGATAAAGTTGTTGTTAATATTTATTTGTGTAACTTAATACTGCAAAAAAACAATTAAGTGTAATTTCATGAGAATTTATGAGGGCATGCATTGGCGCGGGATTAGGGACGGGGCATGGTAGGGGTTGGGTGGGGCAACTAGTGGCTAGTAACCCTTAAAGCCTGGCTAGTAGCTCAAGACTTGAAATTTTGAGCCCTGCTATATATATTTTTTAAATAAACCCAGCACCTTTTATACAGTATTACACTATGATCTTCTTTTAATTCAATTTACATGGTCCATGCCGTTACGATACCTATTGGTTGCTGAGTTCAAAGGCTTGTTTCTTTACATCTGGAGGACTGTGGCGTTGTGTGTCCGGTCCTGTATATGAGAAGATAAAAGCTGTACCTATATGAAAGCTGTTTACATTTTACCATCTGGTAAGCGGCTTTAATATCGGTGGTGGGATTCACTTTTTCTATAATTGTGCACAATGGTGGTTCTATGAAGATCTGGATACATCATAGACTGTTCAATTTTTTGTCTATCACCACCTTGCCCATTTATGAACTGTCAGGATTTTCTGTGTAACCCTACACCAGTTACTATTCAGTTTATGATTGATGCTATTCTTTCATTGTTATTTTCATTACTGTAATTTGCATTATTATCTATTTTTTATTTTTGTGGCGCAGTTTTTCGTTTTCATCATGAAACCTACTTTGAACGGGCGCACTCCAAGAAAAATTTGAAAGCCTTTATTGGTAAAGTATGAAATCACACAAAAATAGGTCACAGCAAAGCAAGAAAATGCTAACGCGTTTCACACTACCAAGAGTGCTTACTCATAGCTATTTTTACCAATAATCCTGTCCAATGTCCAGAACTCTGGACATTGTACAGGATTATTGGGAAAAATTGGTTTTCAACTTTGTTATTCTCCATGTAAACGCCTGCTTGCTGAGATGTCATTCCTATATATCATAACACCAATGTAGCAGCAAAGGGAAAATGTGAAGAGATTCCATTGCACACTACCTGTCACTGTACACCGGGATTAAGTGCTCCAAAGGAGGATACACGTCCGGATGGTGGAGAAAGATTTGAGTAACCTGATATAACACGCTGAACCAAAGAATATGTGAGGTGAGAATTTTGAGAGCATATTTGTGGATCACACAAGGCCAGTCTACTGTCAGTTGTTCAATTGCATCAGTGACACAGAAAGAAAAACACTCAGCCTTTTTTTATATTCGTGGATACATTTTATAAATCGTTCCCTGAACCGCTTGTTCATTGGATTTTATAAACTGTTATCGTTTATGAGAGACCACCTTCTTCATTATTATTTGCACTAGTGCTATTTATTTTACCCGCCCATATATTTATATTTCATCTGTTTATTTATTCATATATATTATCACTAGAGGTGTTACAATTTTTAGCTGTGTGTTTAACTTATGCGCAAAATCACTGTATTTTATTATCTTGTTTTTGTGTACTGTGAACACTATTAGGTTTGGCTGCTAGTTAGTTTCCAAGCAAGATATTTTATTTGCACTGGATAACACTTATACCGTTTATTGAACGATATTACACCTGTTAGATCTACATTTAACCCTTTTGTGTTGTATAAGGGACACATTGTGCACATGCACTGATTTGTTTAATTTAATTTACACGTGTGGAGTATTGATTTCCACAATCCATTAGTAAAGCGTGAAGGTCACTCCCCACTTTTACTATGTTTAGAAGATTGCAGAATTGTACAGATTCTGTAAAGTGTAGCCAGAGCCGATCGGCCCAATAGGCACACTATGCAAGCTGCTTAGGGCCCCGCCGCTGTGGGGGGGCCCCCCAAGACCCAGCATCCCCCCCTGCACCTCTGGCTGGCCGTTTAGAGTGCAGTGAGGAGAGGTGGGAGGAGGTGGAAGGCGGCGATAGGCAGCTCTATGGTGCCTGAGTGGGCGGTGGGATCTCCCTGGGGTTTGTAGTATTCTCAGTGTATACAGTGGAGAAGGGAGGGGCCTCTGACCCAGGCAGGTATCAGTTTCACTTTCACTCTGCTTGAACACTGTTGCTGATGCCCGGGTCAGAGGCCCCTCCCCTCTCCGCTGTATACATTCGGAGATAAAACTACTAGCCCCAGGGAGATCCCCCTGCCTGTGGACACCATATAGCTGCCGATCGCCGCCTCCCACCTCCACCAGCCAGGTACAGGGGAACCTCTGCAAAGGGGGAGTCAGCTGTTTGGGGGCCCAAATGTAAGAAGGGGGGCTTTCTGGGGACACTAATGTAAGGAAGGGGGCCTCTGGGGACACTAATGTAAGAGGGGGGCTCTCTGGGGAAACTAATGTAAGGACGGGGCCCTCTGGGGACACTGATGTAAGGACGGGGCCCTCTGGGGACACTGATGTAAAGACAGGGCCCTCTGGGGACACTGATATAAGAGGGGGCCCCCTGGGGACACTAATGTCAGAGGGGGGGCTCTCTGGGGACCCTGTGTAAGGAGGGGCTCTCTGGGGACCCTGTGTAAGGAGGGGCTCTCTTGGGACACTAATGTATGAGGGAAGGCTCTCTTGGGACACTAATGTAAGGGGAGGCTCTCTTGGGACCATGGTGTAAGGGGGGGCTCTCTGAGGACCCTGGTGTAAGGGGGGCTCTCTGGGGACCCTGATGTAAGAAGGGGCTCTCTGAGGACCCTGATGTAAGGAGGGGCTCTCTGGGGAGCCTGGTGTAAGGGGAGGCTCTCTGAGGACCCTGATGTAAGGGGAGGCTCTCTGGGGACCCTGATGTAAGGGGATACCCTCTGGGGACCCTGATGTAAGTAGGGAGGCTCACTGGGGACCCTGATGTAAGGAGGGGCTCTCTGAGGACACTGATGTAAGGTGGGCTCTCTGGGGACCCTGATGTAAGGAGGGGCTTTCTGGGGACCCTGATGTAAGGGGAGGCTCTCTGGGGACTCTGATGTAAGGGGATGCTCTCTGGGAAACCTAATGTAGGGGGAGACTCTCTGGGGACCCTGATGTAGGGGGAGACTCTCTGAGGGCACTGATTTAAGGGGGGCTCTCTGGGGACCCTGATGTAAGGGGAGGCTCTCTGGGGATCCTGATGTAAGGGGAGGCTCTCTGGGATCCTGATGTAAGGGGAGGCTCTCTGGGGATCCTGATGTAAGGGGAGGCTCTCTGGGGACCCTAATGTAGGGGGAGGCTCTCTAGGGACCCTGATGTAAGGGGGGGCTCTCTGGGGACCCTAATGTAGGGGAGGCTCTCTGGGGACCCTGATGTAAGGGGGGGCTCTCTGGGGACCCTGATGTAAGGGGAGGCTCTCTGGGGACCCTAATGTAGGGGAGGCTCTCTGGGGACCCTAATGTAGGGGGAGGCTCTCTAGGGACCCTGATGTAAGGGGGGCTCTCTGGGGACCCTAATGTAGAATGAGTCTCTCTGGGGACCCTGATGTAAGGGGGGGCTCTCTGGGGACCCTAATGTAGGGGGAGGCTCTCTGAGGACCCTGATGTAAGGGGAGGCTCTCTGGGGACCCTGATGTAAGGGGATACCCTCTGGGGACCCTGATGTAAGTAGGGAGGCTCACTGGGGACCCTGATGTAAGGAGGGGCTCTCTGAGGACACTGATGTAAGGTGGGCTCTCTGGGGACCCTGATGTAAGGAGGGGCTTTCTGGGGACCCTGATGTAAGGGGAGGCTCTCTGGGGACTCTGATGTAAGGGGATGCTCTCTGGGAAACCTAATGTAGGGGGAGACTCTCTGGGGACCCTGATGTAGGGGGAGACTCTCTGAGGGCACTGATTTAAGGGGGGCTCTCTGGGGACCCTGATGTAAGGGGAGGCTCTCTGGGGATCCTGATGTAAGGGGAGGCTCTCTGGGATCCTGATGTAAGGGGAGGCTCTCTGGGGATCCTGATGTAAGGGGAGGCTCTCTGGGGACCCTAATGTAGGGGGAGGCTCTCTAGGGACCCTGATGTAAGGAGGGGCTCTCTGGGGACCCTAATGTAGGGGAGGCTCTCTGGGGACCCTGATGTAAGGGGGGGCTCTCTGGGGACCCTGATGTAAGGGGAGGCTCTCTGGGGACCCTAATGTAGGGGAGGCTCTCTGGGGACCCTAATGTAGGGGGAGGCTCTCTAGGGACCCTGATGTAAGGGGGGCTCTCTGGGGACCCTAATGTAGAATGAGTCTCTCTGGGGACCCTGATGTAAGGGGGGGCTCTCTGGGGACCCTAATGTAGGGGGAGGCTCTCTGGGGACCCTAATGTAGGGGGAGGCTCTCTGGGGACCCTAATGTAGGGGGAGGCTCTCTGGGGACCCTAATGTAGGGGGAGGCTCTCTGGGGACACTGATTTAAAGGGGGCTGTCTGGGGACCCTTGTGTAAGGGGGGCTCTCTGGGGACCTTGGTGTAAGGAGGGGCTCTCTGAGGACCCTGATGTAAGGGGGGCTCTCTGGGGACCTCATTCTGTTCTATATTGTTGTACTTATTCTTTGACTGTTTTGTTTAAAGGAGGGAGGATTGTTTTGGGAGCGCTGAAGTGTCAGGTGTGACTGTGTGGCAATGGCAAATGGTTTACATAGCTCACGGCATCACGGGTCAAGTAGAGGGCCCCTTAGCAGAATTTTGCTTAGGGCCCCAGGGAGGTCAGGATCGGCACTGAGTGTAGCCAACAGGCCCAGGTTTTTTGGAATGTTTTTGGGGTCTCTCTAGCTTGGTGGACTAGGTCCTGCACATCTGCGATTTTCCTTATGTGTTGAAGACATTCTGAAATACTGGGGGGGTGTTAGCTTTCAATGTACGAGTATGCATAGCTTTACCTGCGTTAATGAGGTTTCATTTGAGAGATCTTTTGTAGGCCGTTTGGAGTATGGACATGTTGTGAAGCAGGTATTGTGCCGGAGTGAAGTCAAGAGAGTAGGTTGTTATTTGAGTGGTAAGACGGTGTATTTCTTTCCAGAAAGGTTGCATTAATGGGCAATCCCACCAAATGTGGAGCAGGGAACCATGTGCTTAGTTGCATCTCTTTTTTTTTTTTTTTTCACTTTATATTTTTATTGATTATTTTTCAGCTTTACAAAACAAACATCACATTCTTACATTTAACCATTAAAAAAAAAAAAAAGAAAAAGAGGGGAGGAGAAAATGGGAGAAGAGTTCACATCCCCCAGGGGAGAAGACAAGGAAGGGGTCCATAATAAATTTTTTAGGAGCTTCCCCCTTCTTGAATATCCACCTCAGTCCCTATCTATTACTCCTAATCTACGAAATAACTCTTCCATAATTACCATAATTACCATAATTTACATATCCAATCACTCTTATACCCTCATCATTCACACCTCCATTCTTCTCACAACTTGTCTCCTTGTTTCAATACTTCTCATTTGTAGTCTCTACTATAGTAAATCAATTTTCCTTTTCACACACCACATTTTCCAATTTTTTTCAAATTTCCTAACACAGCCTTGCCTAATATATAGCGTTCTTTCCTTTAAGATTGTAGTATTCATATTTTGTTCCCATTCCCTACTAGATGGAGGAGTGGAGGACTGCCATCTCTGAGCAATGAGTTTCCTGGCTTGGAATAGACATCTGAGAATTGCCAGGTTGATGTCGTTTGGCTTACCTTTACCACCTGTCCACCCCAGTACACACACCCTGGGTTCCATATCTATAGGGACTTCAAAGACCTGGACTATTGTTTCCACCACCTCCATCCAGTAGCTAAATAGCTTGGGGCATTTCCAGAACATATGGGGCAAGAAGCGTCTTGTCTTCGTCCAAAGAGAAAACGTTTTTTTTTAGTGTAGTAAGCTCTATAGAGAAGAAACAAGTGTGACATCTGTTGGGGTGGGGAAAGAGAAACCCATGGTGCTAGCTCAAGGATGCTCTCCCACTGGGTAGCTGTTATGTTTCCCACATCTATTTCCCATTTATCTCTAAAGGGGGTAGTATGTTGGTTGCCCCGACTATGTTTGTGTAGGTTTAAATAGGTCCCTGAGTTTAGTCCTTTAGTCGACTCTGCTCGCATTATTCTCTGTAGTATCGGTTGCACCATTCTATTGCCGTGTCCTCGAATTGCACTGTCAGTGCATGTCTGAGCTGCAAGTATCTGAAAAAGTAATTTTTCGGTATTGCAAATTCCTCTCTTAGCTCCTGAAAAGATTTTAGTTGCCCATTTTGATAGAGCTGGTGAATGTATTTAATATCTAGTCTTTCCCATTCTCTAATCTGCCCTATTTTCTGTACCTCTCTCAAGTTACTATTTGTCCATAATGGTGAGTATTCTGTGAAACCTCTATATCCCGAAATCCCCTTAGCCACTACCCATACTTGAATCATTAATTCTAGGGTAGGAATTCCCCGCGTACCCATCCCTGCCTCCAAAGCTTCAACCATCTGCCTTTGTAGAAAGTCCTGGAGGAGAGCTTCCCCCTGTTCCACCTCCTCTTGTATATTGAAGCTGGGACGCTATGAAATAGTTAAAGGAATGTGGAAATGCAACTCCCCCTTCATTATTTGGAAGTTGTAGGCTAATACGTGCCAAACCCCCCTTCCATACTAGTTCCCTAAATATAGTATCAAACTTGGAGAACCATTTTTTATAGATCCATATTGGGGAATTAGATAAAATGTATAAAAGTTGTGGTAGGAGTATAATTTTAACTAAATTGCATCGACCCGCTGTAGACAGAGGGAGCCTTTTTCAAGTTTTAATTTTCTCTTTAAATTTGACTAATAATGGGGCTAGAATTTTCACTATGTATTGTTTAGGGTCCTTGGAAATAGATACACTGAGATACTTCATTTGAGTTACTATTTGCAACCGTGTGGCTTCTTGGGGCAACTGGTTATCCAGGGGGTCCACTGGTAGTAAATTAGATTTTCCCCAGTTAATCTTTAGTCCGGAAAATTTACCAAAATTTCTAATTTTGCACATTGTTTGTTTTAAAGAATTCTGAACATCCCCTAGGAGTATAAGAAGATCATCTGCAAATAGAATTACTTTCTCGTCCTCTGCCCCTCTTCTATAGCCTTTAATCTCTGTACAGGATCTAAGGGATATGGCTATATGGTCGCGATCGCAAGGGCGAAGAGGAGGGGGGACAAAGGGCACCCCTGCCTCGTCCCCCTTAGCAATCGAAACCTGGCAGAGTGTTCATTGTTCACTCTTACCCTGGCCTCTGGGAATCTATACATCATTTTTACCCATTTGATAAAGGTTGGTCCTATTTGAAACTCTCATCACCCTCCACAGGTATCTACATTCCAAAGTATCAAAGGCCTTGGCGGCATCCAAAGAGAGGATGGATCTATGTCCATCCTCGTCAGATGGTATTTGTAGATTTAAGTAGACTCGTCTGATGTTTATACTAGTGGACCTGCCAGGAATAAATCCTGATTGGTCAGATTGGACGAGCCCATCTGCCACTTTGTTTAATCTAACCGCCAAGACCTTTGCCAAGATCTTTGCATCTAAATTAAGTAAGGAAATGGGTCTGTATGAAGAAGGATCAATTGGATCTTTATTTTCTTTTGGTATAACTATTATAGTAGATTCCCTCATCAATAGAGGGAGTTCGCACTTGGTCAACGCCCAGTTGAGAGTTTTCAAGAGCTCAGGAAGTAGGACCCCTCCAAAATGACGGTAGATCTCTACTGGTAGGCCGTCTGGGCCTGGGGATTTCTGGGTCGCCATTGCTTGTACCTTATGCTGTATCTCTTCCAGCGTAATAGGGTGGTCAAGTGTGTTCCTGTCATCCTCGGAGAGGTGGGGGATAGTCATATTTTTAAAAAAGCTTTTCATTATTTCCCCTACTTCTTCTTGGTTGGAACTATATAAGTCTTTATAGTAGTCTTTAAAGCAATCTACAATTTCTGGCGTACAGGTAGTTGTCCTACCTGTTGTTGTAGTGATCATTGGTACCAATGATGATGGTGAACTCGTTTTTACTAGTTGTGACAACATCCGGCCTACACACTCCCCTTCCCCAAACCTGACTTGTTTTTGAAAAATGTATTTGTTCCCTGTTTTTCCTAACATTATCAAGCGGTAAACCCGTTGTGCCTCTGTCCACGCCCCTAAATTCTCAATTGATGGATCATCGACATACTGTTCTTCTAAATGTGTCACTCTTTGTGATGCCCCGACTTCCCTTTCATTAGAATTTCTTTTAATTTTTGAGATCTGTTGGATCAGAAGGCCTCGAAGAAAAGCCTTAAGTGTGTCCCATACCACCCCCTGTGAAGCTGTTCCAGTGTTTAAGTCAATATGCTCTTTTAGGGCAGTTAATACTTCCTGGGGTTCTCCAATAAGTTCTAACCAAGCTGGACTAATTCTCCATTCTCGAGTTTGGTTTCCCTCACCTATATCCAAGTATACTGTCATTGGTGAATGGTCCGAAAGACCCCTTGGCAAGTATTTTAAATCATTTGTCATTATAATCGCCTTGTCGTTCCCCATTATCATATCAATCCGAGATAGTGTGGAGTGTGTGGTGGAGAAACACGAGTAGGCCCGGGATTTTGGGTTCTGTAATCTCCAGATGTCCTTTAGGCCCATTTCCCCCATAATCTGGGAGAGTCGGCAATCTATTGGACCTCCCCGTTGTGTTGGGTATGGGAGCCTGTCTAGTTTCTGGTCCATGACCATATTAAAATCACCCACCACAAGTAGTGGGATACCTGGTTTATCCAACACAAACTCAACTAAGTCATGAAAAATGTCTGTCTTAAAGGGAGGTGGTATATACACATTGGCCAAAACCAAAAACGTATTCTCTATTTTAAATGAATTAAGTGCAAGCAGTTAAACGAGACCCCTGTTTTAATGAGGATGCTAACCGCCCTTGAAAAGGAGGTATGGACCGAGTGGAACTGGGTTCGGAACTTCCTCCACCCCAGCTGGGGTATAGAAATATTGGTAAGGTGCGTTTCCTGTAGGCAAAGGAGAATAGCCCCATATGTCTTTGCTGTATTCAGAACTGCTGCTTTTTTCCCTAGATCCCCTAACCCTCTGACATTCAATGAACATAGTGAGATATTTTTCTTATTTAACCATGTAGTGCTAATCATAGGTGTAGAAATTTCTTATTATCATTGTGACATTGTAAATCCTGCGTTTCTTTGGTGGTGCATTCAGTCTTATATTAATATCCCAATATATCTTTGAAAATCATGTCCCCCACCACAAGTAGTGGGATACCTGGTTTATCCAACTGTTGATTGGGGCAATGTCCTCAAACTGCAAATCCGTTCACGATCCGCTTATGGTGGGTAAAGACTAAGCCTTATATCCATGTCAGGGTTTCCGGGACGACGGAAAAATGTTGTGGTGGAGCTGTCTTCAGTCTGTTGTGGCTGACCAAAGGGAGGTGGCCTCCGCCGCTGCCACAAGCACCATATACAGTCCAATTGCCGGGGTTTTTCGCCAAAACCATGCAAAACGTGCCATGTCGGTGGTACGGATCTATTGAGGCCTAACTATCCTTCCTCTACTCCCCCCCCCAAAAAAACAAAAAACCGTTTAAATGAATTTTGCTTCTGTTAATGGCACCATGACTTGTGTCAGTCGGATTTCACATTGTGGAAGACAAAAAAATCAAAAAGCAGCTGCATTCAGTCTATATATTAATACGTTATTTCCTGTAGTGAGATATAGTAGTGATATAGTGTGAATCGTGATAAACTCTATTCTTTTGAGCATACTTCTTGCATTCAGTCTTATATTAATACTTATTTCCTGTGGTATAGTAGTGATATAGTGTGAATCGTGATAAACTCTATTCTTTTGAGCATACTTCTTCCAATCTTCCCTCCACCTTCCATACCAAACAACCCTGACATTTCTCAATGTCTTAGTGAACAAGTGTACTTTACCGCAAACTTTTTCCCTTCTTCCATGTCACTTTCATACCCATATCCTCTTTCATACTTAACACACATACTGATCCAGCCATACAATCTACATTCCCTATAATACACTCTAAACAAGTGATTTTTACAAGAAACTTTTTCCTCTAAAGCATAGTTCTTCCGATCTTCCATATCCCTTTCATTCCAGTAGCATCTTACATACTTGACACATACAGTAGTCCAGACATACAATCTAATTTTCCTATGATCTCCTCTCACTGCCTAACTAGGCATGTCCAGGGGCCTTCTATTGTGACCTAACCATACACACCACATACTAAATATACTCAGTGTAGATCTCCTTATAGTATTCTCTTTCCCCTCCCCCCTAGCCCTCCCCCCCAAGAACCCTGCAACAACAATAAAAAAAACACAAATACAACATATTTTCAAAGCTCGTTAGACTGGGATGTTCTCCTAGAGTTACTCACATATATTGTACCATCATCCCAAATTAATATAAGAAATAAAGATATTGGAGATACGGGACTGTCTGGGGTACATAATCACAAAGAATGTTGAGATATGATAAAAGATAATTATTTTATTAACATATAAAAAATAAAAAGGTGTAAGACTCTGTGTACAGCAGTATATAAATCACAAGGTTCAAAGGTTATGCATACAATCCCTATTAGAACACACTATGATAATACACTAAAGGCACATAAGTCATGATACTTGTCCAATTGTTCTCGACATGTTTCGCCTAGTAAGGCTTCTTAAGGAGACAAGGATAAGATACAGGTGAACGAAGATTTTGAAGACATTTTCTTGTTCTATGGTATGCATGCAAAACAATATATAGTTTAATATATACACAAAACAATGTTATTTATTTGCATTTATGCTGCATGAATGTGCAGTAATGGTTACGTCAAACGGGATCAACAGGCACCTGCACGACCCCTTACCTCCAATGTCAGAGAGTCCATACATGCCCAGATTTCCAAAGGTCAATCAGAGCTGGCCCACAGCAGCGCGTCCCAAGCAAGGATTCACACAGGGCTATGCCAGATGGTCGCAGCCAGAAAAAATGGCTGGAGAACCGTAGGGGGAGAAAAAGAGTCCTATTCTTTTACAACTATATTGGTATGGGGCCTGCAAAGTACAGAAGTACTTGTTTAATAGTCATATACTATATATCATAATTAGCCGAGGTGCAGGAAAATAGTCTGGCCAAGCCCAATATTTATTTTCAAACTATACCTACCTCTTCGGCAGAGATGAGCCGAACACCCCCGGGTTCGGTTCGAACCAGAACCTTCGAACGGACCGAAAGTTCGCGCGAATTTTCGAACCCTATACGTTATAATGGACGCGAACGTTCGAAATCAAAAGTGCTAATTACAACGGCCAATATGCATGTTAATGTCATAAAACAGGTTTGGGGACCCGGGTCCTGCCCCAGGGGACATATATCAATGCAAAAAGAACTTTTAAAAACTAACGTTTTTTCGGGAGCAGTCATTTTAATGATGCATAAAGTGAAAAAAAAAAAAGTGACATTTTCCTTTAAATATGGTACCTGGGGGGTGTCCAAAGTATGCCTGTGAAGTGGCATGTGTTTCCCGTGTTTAGAACTGTCCTTGCACAAAATGACATTTGTAAAGGAAAAAAAGAAGCCATTTAAAACCACTTGCGGCTTTAGGTTTGATCTTAAGTAGAATCTGAACAGGTACATTATGAAGTGTAGCTCCATCCCAAAAAAATCTATTTTTAAGATTTTTGGAGAACATAGGGAGGGGTTATCACCCCTGTAACATTTGCTGTCTTTGCACATCTGTTCAGAACATGTCACCTCACTTTCCGTCCCAATGATAAATGTTTTTGGAAAAGTGGGGTTTTAATTGAAACAAGGATTGGTGATAAAGTATCAGTAGAGAGGAGATACCTTTTTCCCAAATTAAATCTAACAGGATAGAATTTCCCTTCCTAGGGGTAGATTTCCTCTCACTTCCTGTTTTCTCTTTCCATTTGCAAGTAGGAGTCGTTTGTAAGTTGGATGTTTGAAAGTAGGGGCCTGGCGTATATACTCTGCAGAAATTTGCCCTATTAGATGTTGGTGTAGCCACAAGACTGGTGGGCACAGGAATGGGCCCTGCTGTGAGTTAATAGATCAAGATTTGTAATTGCATGCACCTGTTGAACAGGGCAGAAAAATTGGGGGTGGTGGTGGTGGACGGTTTTGCCACAAGACTGTAAGCTCTCACAGTTACTCTTGGTGGGCGCAGGAATGGGCCCTGCTGTGAGTTATTAGATCAAGATTTGTAATTGCAAGCACCTGATGAACAGGGCAGAAAAATTGGGCCTTTGGCGGTGGTGGTGGACGGTGTTGCCACAAGACTGTAGGCCCTCATAGTTACTCTTGGTGGGCGCAGGAATGGGCCCTGCTGTGAACTATTAGATCAAGATTTGTAATTACCCGCCCCTGTTAAACAGGGGCTGAAAAATTGTGCCTTAGGCACTGGTGCTGGTGCCACAACACTGCAACCCCTCACAGAGACTGTACTTGGAGCACAGCAGTCACACGTGTTGCGAAGCATTTTTTTAAAAAATTGTAAGTACACGCCCCTGTTAAACAGGGGCTGAAAAATTGTGCCTTAGGCACTGGTGCTGGTGCCACAACACTGCAACACGGCCCTCACAGAGACTGTACTTGGAGCACAGCAGTCACACGTGTTGCGAAGCATTTTTTTTAAAAATTGTAAGTACACGCCCCTGTTAAACAGGGGCTGAAAAATTGTGCCTTAGGCACTGGTGCTGGTGCCACAACACTGCAACACGGCCCTCACAGAGACTGTACTTGGAGCACAGCAGTCACACGTGTTGCGAAGCATTTTTTTAAAAAATTGTAAGTACACGCCCCTGTTAAACAGGGGCTGAAAAATTGTGCCTTAGGCACTGGTGCTGGTGCCACAACACTGCAACACGGCCCTCACAGAGACTGTACTTGGAGCACAGCAGTCACACGTGTTGCGAAGCATTTTTTTAAAAAATTGTAAGTACACGCCCCTGTTAAACAGGGGCTGAAAAATTGTGCCTTAGGCACTGGTGCTGGTGCCACAACACTGCAACACGGCCCTCACAGAGACTGTACTTGGAGCACAGCAGTCACACGTGTTGCGAAGCATTTTTTTAAAAAATTGTAAGTACACGCCCCTGTTAAACAGGGGCTGAAAAATTGTGCCTTAGGCACTGGTGCTGTGGCATGGATCATTGAGGAGGAGGAAGAGGATAGTCAGTGAACATAAGAGGACAGTCACTCAGCATCAGCATAGGCAGTCTTGAAGGGATGTGACATTAAAAATTATTCGGTTATATCCGCCTCAGGTGCCTGGTAGCTGGTGGTGATCCAAGACTGATTCATTTTGATGAATGTCAGTCGATCAACCGAGGCGGTGGACAGGCGCACCCTATGATCAGTCACAAATCCTCCAGCAGCACTGAATGTGCGTTCGGAAAGAACGCTGGAGGCAGGACAGGCCAGTAGCTCAATTGCATACTGTGCAAGCTCTGGCCAGTGATCCATCCTCAGGACCCAGTAAGCCAGAGGATTTTCGGTGGGAAAGGTGTCCAAGTCTGACCTTGCCCCAAGGTATTCCTGCACCATGTATATCAGACGCTGGCGATGGTTGCTGGAACCGATCATACCTTGGGGCTGCGGACTAAAAAATTGTCTGAACGCATCGGTCAGACGTCCACCTTCCCCACCGCTCCTTCTGCCACTGACCGAAGCCTCAGCAACTCGTCGCCCAGGACCAGGAGTTTGTAGCCTCCCAGTTTCTGGGAACGCGTTGCACAGACCTTTCTGCAAGGCCTCCCTGAGATGTCTCATCCTCTGCTCCCTCTGCGACGGCAAGATAAGGTCCGCAACCTTACCCTTGTACCGCGGATCAAGGAGAGTGGCCAGCCAGTAATGGTCCCTCTCCTTGATCCGAAGAACACGAGGATCCTTCCGCAGGCTTTGCAGGATCAGGGAGGCCATGCAGCGTAGGTTAGCTGAGGCATTCGGTCCGGAGTCTTCTGGGTCACTGAGGATGACATGATCGCCAGCCACCTCCTCCCAGCCACGTACAAGTCCACTGGCTTGTTGGGACTGTACATCATCCCTAAAAGACTGCTGCTGCTGATGCTGAGTGCCAGGCTCCACCTCCATGCTCACACAATCCTCCTCCTCCTCCTCCTCCTCCTCATCCTCTTCCTGTGTGATGGGTGGGACAGAAGGAACACTGTCCGGATAAAGGGGGCCTTGAGAGGCAAGGAAGTCCTCCTCTTCCTGCCTCTGTTCTGCCTCAAGTGCCCTGTCCATTATCCCACGCAGCGTATGCTCCAACAGGTGGACAAGAGGGACAGTGTCACTGATGCATGCACTGTCACTGCTCACCATCCTCGTGGCCTCCTCAAATGGTGAGAGGACAGTGCATGCATCCCTGATCATGCTCCACTGACGTGGGGAAAAAAACCCAAGCTCCCCTGACCCTGTCCTGGTGCCGTAGTCGCAAAGGTACTCATTGATGGCCCTCTGCTGCGTGTGCAGTCGCTGCAGCATGGCCAACGTTGAGTTCCACCTGGTGGGCATGTCAGATATTAGGCGGTTCTTGGGCAGGTTCAGCTCCTTTTGCAGCTCAGTCAGCCGAGCACTGGCATTATAAGATCGGCGGAAATGCACACAGACTTTCCTGGCCTGCCTCAGGACATCCTGTAAGCCTGGGAACCTGCCCAAGAACCGCTGCACCACCAGGTTGAGGACGTGAGCCATGCAGGGCACATGGGTGAGCTGCCCCTGTCGCAGGGCGGAGAGGAGGTTGGTGCCATTGTCAGAAACGACCATTCCTGGCTTAAGCTGACGTGGCGTCAACCACCTCTCGGCCTGCCCCTGCAGAGCTGCCAGAACCTCTGGCCCAGTGTGGCTCCTGTCCCCCAAACACACCAGCGCAAGCACGGCATGGCATCTTTTTGCCTGCGTACTTGCGTAGCCCCTTGTACGCCTACGGAGCACCGCTGGTTCCAAGGACAGAGCACTGGAGGAAGAAGAAGAGGAGGGGGTGGAGGAGAGAGGTGTGTCACAACCAGTAGCAGTAGTCGCGTTTTGGAGGCGTGGTGGCGGAACAACCTCCAACACTACTGCACCTTGTCCTGCATCCCTCCCAGCTGCCAATAGAGTGACCCAATGGGCCGTGAAAGAAAGGTACCGTCCCTGTCCATGCCTGCTGGACCATGAGTCAGCGGTAATATGCACCTTACCGCTGACCGCCCTGTCCAGCGAGGCATGGACATTGCCCTCCACATGCCGGTAGAGAGACGGAATCGCCTTCCGCGAGAAAAAGTGGCGTTTGGGAACCTGCCACTGAGGAACCGCACATTGAACAAACTCACGGAAGGGGGCCGAGTCTACCAACTGAAAAGGCAGCAGTTGAAGTGCTAGCAATTTAGCAAGGCTAGCATTCAACCGCTGGGCATGTGGATGGCTGGGAGTGTACTTCTTTCTACGGTCCAGCAGCTGGGGCAGGGAAATTTGCCTGCTGCATTCGGACGTCGGTGTACTGCAAGTACTTGGTTGTGACACACCGAATTCTACACCTTCAGTCCTCTCAGAGCAGCTTTCAGAGAGGACTGAAGGTGTAGTGGGGATGGAGATCCCAGCTGAGGAGGAGCAAGGAGAGGTCCGCTTAGTTCTTTGGTGTGGGTCTTTTATGTGTGCCTGCCAACGAGCTGCATGGCAGGTCGCCATATGTCTGGTCATGCTTGTCGTGCCCAAGCGGCTGATGTTTTGGCCACGCGAGATACGCTTGAGACAAATATTGCAAATAGCAGTGGTGCGATCTGCTGCACTCGTCTCAAAAAAGGCCCACACCAAAGAACTTTTCTGATAACGTGCAGAGGCAGCGCCCTGCACAGGCGGAGCTCTGCGGTGTTGTACAGTTGCTGTGCTGGCCTCTACCTGGCCTCCAGGGGGCATCCTGCCTCGTTGGACATGTGACGCCGCATCCTCCTCCTCCTCGTCCTCCTCCTCATCCTCTCTCCCTTGAGGCACCCACGTGGAGTCAGTGACCTCATCATCCCCTCCCTCTTCACCACTAGAGCAAACCTGGCAGTAAGCTGCAGCTGGTGGAACTGTACTGCCAGATTCCTCAAGCTGGGTATCGTCATCCGAGCCTTCGAATCGTTGGGCATCCTCCTGGAGCATGTACCCAACACTGTGCTCAAAGAGTTCGGGGGACTCCTCAGGAGGACATGGTGGGTCTAGGGAAGGGGTGGCTGATGATGCTCTGTCAGTACCCTGAGCCTGGGTGAGAGAGGATGAGGAGGATGAGGAGGGCTTGGTCATCCATTCTACCAAGCCTTCAGCATGATGCGGCTCCACATGTCCAGCTGCCGAAAACAAAGACGCGCGTGTCCCATGGCCACGTGCTGATGACGATGCACGACCACGTCCACGTCCACGGCCACGTCCACTAGAAACAGAGACTGTCTGCCCTGTGTTCTTGGCTCTGCACGCTCTGCCTCCCCTTGGCGGTCTTCCAGCCATTGTAGTCGGTAGTCCTGTGGGTGCTGCTGAGAAGAAAATATAGGAGCTCTGTGTGATGCCACTAACACACTAGAAGTCCTATAGGTGCTTCTGCAAAGAAAAATATAGGAGCTCTGTGTGATGCCACTAACACACTAGAAGTCCTGTGGGTGCTGCTGAGAAGAAAATATAGGAGCTCTGTGTGATGCCACTAACACACTAGAAGTCCTATGGGTGCTTCTGCAAAGAAAATATAGGAGCTCTGTGTGATGCCACTAACACACTAGAAGTCCTGTGGGTGCTGCTGAGAAGAATATATAGGAGCTCTGTGTGATGCCACTAACACACTAGAAGTCCTGTGGGTGCTGCTGAGAAGAAAATATAGGAGCTCTGTGTGATGCCACTAACACACTAGAAGTCCTATGGGTGCTTCTGCAAAGAAAATATAGGAGCTCTGTGTGATGCCACTAACACACTAGAAGTCCTGTGGGTGCTGCTGAGAAGAAAATATAGGAGCTCTGTGTGATGCCACTAACACACTAGAAGTCCTATAGGTGCTTCTGCAAAGAAAATATAGGAGCTCTGTGTGATGCCACTAACACACTAGAAGTCCTGTGGGTGCTGCTGAGAAGAATATATAGGAGCTCTGTGTGATGCCACTAACACACTAGAAGTCCTATGGGTGCTTCTGCAAAGAAAATAGAGGAGCTCTGTGTGATGCCACTAACACACTAGAAGTCCTGTGGGTGCTTCTGCAAAGAAAATAGAGGAGCTCTGTGTGATGCCACTAACACACTAGAAGTCCTATGGGTGCTTCTGCAAAGAAAATAGAGGAGCTCTGTGTGATGCCACTAACACACTAGAAGTCCTGTGGGTGCTTCTGCAAAGAAAATAGAGGAGCTCTGTGTGATGCCACTAACACACTAGAAGTCCTGTGGGTGCTTCTGCAAAGAAAATAGAGGAGCTCTGTGTGATGCCACTAACACACTAGAAGTCCTGTGGGTGCTTCTGCAAAGAAAATAGAGGAGCTCTGTGTGATGCCACTAACACACTAGAAGTCCTGTGGGTGCTGCTGAGAAGAATATATAGGAGCTCTGTGTGATGCCACTAACACACTAGAAGTCCTGTGGGTGCTTATGCAAAGAAAATAGAGGAGCTCTGTGTGATGGGACTAACACACTTCAAGTCCTATAGGTGCTTCTGGGAAGAAAATATTGCTCTGTGTGTGTAATGGGACTAACACACTTCAAGTCCTATAGGTGCTTCTGGGAAGAAAATATAGCTCTGTGTGTGTAATGGGACTAACACACTTCAAGTCCTATAGGTGCCTCTGGGAACAAAATATAGGAGCTCTGCCTGCCTGCCACGAACACACTACAAGTCCTATAGGTGCTTCTGGTAACAAAATATAGGAGCTCTGCCTGCCTGCCACTAACACACTACAAGTCCTATAGGTGCTTCTGGGAAGAAAATATAGCTCTGTGTGTGTAATGGGACTAACACACTTCAAGTCCTATAAGTGCTTCTGGGAACAAAATATAGGAGCTCTGCCTGCCTGCCACGAACACACTACAAGTCCTATAGGTGCTTCTGGGAAGAAAATATAGCTCTGTGTGTGTAATGGGACTAACACACTTCAAGTCCTATAGGTGCTTCTGGGAACAAAGTATAGCTCTTTGTGTGTAATGGGACTAACACACTTCAAGTCCTATAGGTGCTTCTGGGAAGAAAATATAGCTCTGTGTGTGTGATGGGACTAACACACTTCAAGTCCTATAGGTGCTTCTGGGAACAAAATATAGCTCTGTGTGTGTAATGGGACTAACACACTTCAAGTCCTATAGGTGCTTCTGGGAACAAAATATAGCTCTGTGTGTGTGATGGGACTAACACACTTCAAGTCCTATAGGTGCTTCTGGGAAGAAAATATAGCTCTGTGTGTGTAATGGGACTAACACACTACAAGTCCTATAGGTGCTTCTGGGAAGAAAATATAGCTCTGTGTGTGTAATGGGACTAACACACTTCAAGTCCTATAGGTGCTTCTGGGAAGAAAATATAGCTCTGTGTGTGTGATGGGACTAACACACTTCAAGTCCTATAGGTGCTTCTGGGAAGAAAATATAGCTCTGTGTGTGTAATGGGACTAACACACTTCAAGTCCTATAGGTGCTTCTGGGAAGAAAATATAGCTCTGTGTGTGTAATGGGACTAACACACTTCAAGTCCTATAGGTGCTTCTGGGAACAAAATATAGCTCTGTGTGTGTAATGGGACTAACACACTTCAAGTCCTATAGGTGCTTCTGGGAAGAAAATATAGCTCTGTGTGTGTAATGGGACTAACACACTTCAAGTCCTATAGGTGCTTCTGGGAACAAAGTATAGCTCTTTGTGTGTAATGGGACTAACACACTTCAAGTCCTATAGGTGCTTCTGGGAAGAAAATATAGCTCTGTGTGTGTGATGGGACTAACACACTTCAAGTCCTATAGGTGCTTCTGGGAACAAAATATAGCTCTGTGTGTGTAATGGGACTAACACACTTCAAGTCCTATAGGTGCTTCTGGGAACAAAATATAGCTCTGTGTGTGTGATGGGACTAACACACTTCAAGTCCTATAGGTGCTTCTGGGAAGAAAATATAGCTCTGTGTGTGTAATGGGACTAACACACTTCAAGTCCTATAGGTGCTTCTGGGAAGAAAATATAGCTCTGTGTGTGTAATGGGACTAACACACTTCAAGTCCTATAGGTGCTTCTGGGAAGAAAATATAGCTCTGTGTGTGTAATGGGACTAACACACTTCAAGTCCTATAGGTGCTTCTGGGAAGAAAATATAGCTCTGTGTGTGTAATGGGACTAACACACTTCAAGTCCTATAGGTGCTTCTGGGAAGAAAATATAGCTCTGTGTGTGTGATGGGACTAACACACTTCAAGTCCTATAGGTGCTTCTGGGAACAAAATATAGCTCTGTGTGTGTATTGGGACTAACACACTTCAAGTCCTATAGGTGCTTCTGGGAAGAAAAATATAGCTCTGTGTGTGTAATGGGACTAACACACTTCAAGTCCTATAGGTGCTTCTGGGAAGAAAATATAGCTCTGTGTGTGTAATGGGACTAACACACTTCAAGTCCTATAGGTGCTTCTGGGAACAAAATATAGCTCTGTGTGTGTGATGGGACTAACACACTTCAAGTCCTATAGGTGCTTCTGGGAAGAAAATATAGCTCTGTGTGTGTAATGGGACTAACACACTACAAGTCCTATAGGTGCTTCTGGGAAGAAAATATAGCTCTGTGTGTGTAATGGGACTAACACACTTCAAGTCCTATAGGTGCTTCTGGGAAGAAAATATAGCTCTGTGTGTGTGATGGGACTAACACACTTCAAGTCCTATAGGTGCTTCTGGGAACAAAATATAGCTCTGTGTGTGTAATGGGACTAACACACTTCAAGTCCTATAGGTGCTTCTGGGAACAAAATATAGCTCTGTGTGTGTGATGGGACTAACACACTTCAAGTCCTATAGGTGCTTCTGGGAACAAAATATAGCTCTGTGTGTGTAATGGGACTAACACACTTCAAGTCCTATAGGTGCTTCTGGGAACAAAATATAGCTCTGTGTGTGTGATGGGACTAACACACTTCAAGTCCTATAGGTGCTTCTGGGAAGAAAATATAGCTCTGTGTGTGTAATGGGACTAACACACTTCAAGTCCTATAGGTGCTTCTGGGAAGAAAATATAGCTCTGTGTGTGTAATGGGACTAACACACTTCAAGTCCTATAGGTGCTTCTGGGAAGAAAATATAGCTCTGTGTGTGTAATGGGACTAACACACTTCAAGTCCTATAGGTGCTTCTGGGAAGAAAATATAGCTCTGTGTGTGTAATGGGACTAACACACTTCAAGTCCTATAGGTGCTTCTGGGAAGAAAATATAGCTCTGTGTGTGTAATGGGACTAACACACTTCAAGTCCTATAGGTGCTTCTGGGAACAAAGTATAGCTCTTTGTGTGTAATGGGACTAACACACTTCAAGTCCTATAGGTGCTTCTGGGAAGAAAATATAGCTCTGTGTGTGTGATGGGACTAACACACTTCAAGTCCTATAGGTGCTTCTGGGAACAAAATATAGGAGCTCTGCCTGCCTGCCACGAACACACTACAAGTCCTATAGGTGCTTCTGGTAACAAAATATAGGAGCTCTGCCTGCCTGCCACTAACACACTACAAGTCCTATAGGTGCTTCTGGTAACAAAATATAGGAGCTCTGCCTGCCTGTCACTAACACACTACAAGTCCTATAGGTGCTTCTGGTAACAAAATATAGGAGCTCTGCCTGCCTGCCACTAACACACTACAAGTCCTATAGGTGCTTCTGGTAACAAAATATAGGAGCTCTGCCTGCCTGTCACTAACACACTACAAGTCCTATAGGTGCTTCTGGTAACAAAATATAGGAGCTCTGCCTGCCTGTCACTAACACACTACAAGTCCTATAGGTGCTTCTGGTAACAAAATATAGGAGCTCTGCCTGCCTGCCACTAACACACTACAAGTCCTATAGGTGCTTCTGGTAACAAAATATAGGAGCTCTGCCTGCCTGTCACTAACACACTACAAGTCCTATAGGTGCTTCTGGTAACAAAATATAGGAGCTCTGCCTGCCTGCCACTAACACACTACAAGTCCTATAGGTGCTTCTGGTAACAAAATATAGGAGCTCTGCCTGCCTGCCACGAACACACTACAAGTCCTATAGGTGCTTCTGGTAACAAAATATAGGAGCTCTGCCTGCCTGCCACGAGCACACTACAAGCCCCTCTTTGTCAATCAATCTTTGTAACTGAATCTATCTAACTCAATCTCTGCAAGTGAATCTCTCTCTCTATCTATCTAAATGCAGCAGAGTGTCACAGGAACAGCCTGCTCAATCTGCGCCGGAACAGCATGTGACCGGCGCAGACGGCGTGGCGGCGTTTTATAGGGGGGGGCGTGTACTACAGCCCCTGAGCTGTAATTGGCTACAGGCGTCCTGCCTGTAGCCAATTATGGCTCTTCGAGTTTCCGGGGCTGTGATTGGCCAAGCATGCGGGGTCACAGTGCATGCTTGGCCAATCATCAGCCAGCAATGCACTGCGTCGGCCGCGCCGGCCGCAATGCATTGCGGGGCCGCTCGCATCACACGAACGTGATGCGAGCGGCCAAAATAGTTCTGGGCTCGCCGAGCGAGCGAACGCCCGGTGCTCGATGCGAACGTGGGTTCGCATCGAGCACCGGGCCCATCCTTACTCTTCGGCAACTCATACAGTGAAGAATGCACACAGGAGGCTCGGGTCTACCTTCAAATGAAGGGAGAGGGAACAGGTCTATCTTTGTTTTGTATGTTGTCAGTATATTGTCAATAATGACCATGCTGTTCTATAAGTATGAAGAGAGAAAAGAAGCTCCAATAAGAATACATAAGAGCTATATTAATTGCACGTAAATCCCCCAATAAGTTTAAACTTCCCTACCTTATAGTGGGGTGTATAGACCACCAGGGTATGTTGTTCTGATGGCTTATTGGCTCATACAGCCAGCCCCATATAGGGGACTAAGTGTACTGTCCAATGCCTATGAATTAAGTATAGGTTTGGGGTAAGTGCAATGAATCTTTCTAACAAATGTTCAAAGAGCAATACCTCCACCCTCCAAGAAAGAATCTGTCAATTTACCTGTTGTTGAAGTTCCCAGCGTTACCCGAGCCTCACGTTCACCACAGTCTGACCTTCCGTCAGACTGGGTTTAAATAGTCTCCCCCCGTGGCGCCAAACGCACGGCGTGTGACGTCACGCCGTGCTGACGTCACGCGGACACAACACAAGAGCCAGCCGGCGCCTGGATCACGCCATGGAACCGGAAACGTCCGTGATGGGACTACTTCCGGTTCAGAGCGCAGCTGAGGCTCCCCCTGACGTTCCCTGCTGACAGCGACCATAAGGCTTTGTCAGAGAGAGGTCTTTGAGGATGCCAGGTGTAGAACGCCACTGCTTTATGGCAAGGCCGGCACTGGTGGCCGACTCCCGATCCGGATGCATGACGGGGAATGATCCACCACCTATTAACAGTGGCAGACAGAGCCGCGCCATGCATCCGGATGAGTCCATACGGATCTCCCAAGCCCAAAAGCTGCCAACATATGGGATTCACCCCGTGCGTGGATGTAGTGTACCTTGGGGACCGACACCACTGTGAAGTCCGTCCGGACCGGTTAAAAAGTAAAGAGGGGAAGAAAAATATTGAGATTGGGGAAAAGAGAGGTTTGGAAAATAAGTATTAGCAAAATACAGATAAAAAATACTAGAGTATTTTTTATCTGTATTTTGCTAAAGTGATTGATTACATTTATTCTAAGTTGTAACCATAGTGGCCCAATTTTGGGGCACTCTGTGTTGGTCCAACGTATGTTTATGTTACAAATAAAAATATATTTGCTGTAATGAATGTGTGGTTATGGGACGTCTTTCTAATATCTTTTTATTTCATTTTTATTTCATACTTATTTTCCAAACCTCTCTTTTCCCCAATCTCAATATTTCTCTTCCCCTCTTTACTTTTTAACCGGTCCGGACGGACTTCACAGTGGTGTCGGTCCCCAAGGTACACTACATCCACGCACGGGGTGAATCCCATATGTTGGCAGCTTTTGGGCTTGGGAGATCCGTATGGACTCATCCGGATGCATGGCGCGGCTCTGTCTGCCACTGTTAATAGGTGGTGGATCATTCCCCGTCATGCATCCGGATCGGGAGTCGGCCACCAGTGCCGGCATTGCCATAAAGCAGTGGCGTTCTACACCTGGCATCCACAAAGACCTCGCTCTGACAAAGCCTTATGGCCGCTGTCAGCAGGGAACGTCAGGGGGAGCCTCAGCTGCGCTCTGAACCGGAAGTAGTCCCATCACGGACGTTTCCGGTTCCATGGCATGATACAGGCGCCGGCTGGCTCTTGTGTTGTGTCCGCGTGACGTCAGCACGGCGTGACGTCACACGCTGTGCGTTTGGCGCCACGGGGGGAGACTATTTAAACCCAGTCTGACGGAAGGTCAGACTGTGGTGAATGTGAGGCTTGGGTAACGCTGGGAACTTCAACAACAGGTAAATTGACAGATTCTTTCTTGGAGGGTGGAGGTATTGCTCTTTGAACATTTGTTAGAAAGATTCATTGCACTTACCCCAAACCTATACTTAATTCATAGGCATTGGACAGTACACTTAGTCCCCTATATGGGGCTGGCTGTATGAGCCGATAAGCCATCAGAACAACATACCCTGGTGGTCTATACACCCCACTATAAGGTAGGGAAGTTTAAACTTATTGGGGGATTTAAGTGCAATTAATATAGCTCTTATGTATTCTTATTGGAGCTTCTTTTCTCTCTTCATACTTATAGAACAGCATGGTCATTATTGACAATATACTGACAACATACAAAACAAAGATAGACCTGTTCCCTCTCCCTTTATTTGAAGGTAGACCCGAGCCTCCTGTGTGCATTCTTCACTGTATGAGTTGCCGAAGAGGTAGGTATAGTTTGACAATAAATATTGGGCTTGGTCAGACTATTTTCCTGCACCTCGGCTAATTATGATATATAGTATATGAATATTAAACAAGTACTTTTGTACTTTGCAGGCCCCATACCAATATAGTTGTAAAAGAATAGGACTCTTTTTCTCCCCCTACGGTTCTCCAGCCATTTTTTCTGGCTGCGACCATCTGGCATAGCCCTGTGTGAATCCTTGCTTGGGACGCGCTGCTGTGGGCCAGCTCTGATTGACCTTTGGAAATCTGGGCATGTATGGACTCTCTGACATTGGAGGTAAGGGGTCGTGCACGTGCCTGTTGATCCCGTTTGACGTAACCATTACCGCACATTCATGCAGCATAAATGCAAATAAATAACATTGTTTTGTGTATATATTAAACTATATATTGTTTTGCATGCATACCATAGAACAAGAAAATATCTTCAAAATCTTCGTTCACCTGTATCTTATCCTTGTCTCCTGAAGAAGCCTTACTAGCCACTTCACGACCGCTCACTGTATATATACGTCATTTTTTTGAAGAGGGATATCTCGGTAACGGCAGCAGCTGCTGCCACAACCGAGGTATCCCTCTTTACAGTGAGCGGTCCCCTTTCCGATAATGGTGGTCATCGCGGCGGATTCGCCGCGAGATCACCGTTATCGGCGGCGGGAGAGGTGCCCCCCCCTCCCGCCGCTCTCCCGTGCCTTCCGCCGCTTACCGGAACCGTCGGCAGCGGCGGAGGCGATCGGGTCCGTTCCCTGCCTGTGTATAGAGATGAGTGAGGCTAAGATGTCCGCCACTCATCTCTATACCATAGGAGGGCGGAAGCGACGTCAAAAACCTCACTTCCGCCCATACGTCTTAAAGGGAAATTTACAAATGTCATTTTTTTAAATGACATTTTTTTAATATTTTTTTTTTTTTTTTTCCCATTGAAGTCCAAATATGAGATCTGAGGACTTTTTGACCCCAGATCTCATATTTAAGAGGACCTGTCATGCTTTTTTCTATTACAAGGGATGTTTACATTCCTTGTAATAGGAATAAAAGTGATCAATTTTTTTTTTTTTTTTTAAAAACTGTGTAAAAAATAATACAATTAAGTAAAATAAATAATAAAAAACAAAACATTTTTTTTTAAAACACCCCGTCCCGACGAGCTCGCGCGCAGAAGCGAACGCATACGTGAGCAGCGCCCGCATATGAAAACGGTAGTCAAACCACACATGTGATGTATCTCCGCGATCGGTAGAGCGAGAGCAATAATTCTAGCCATAGACCTCCTCTGTAACTCAAAAAATGCAACCTGTAGAATTTTTTAAATGTCGCTTATGGAGATTTTTGAGGGTAAAAGTTTGACGCCATTCCACGAGCGGGCCGCAATTTTGAAGCGTGACATGTTGGGTAACAATTTACTCGGCGTAATATTATCTTTCACAATCCAAAAAAAAAAATTGGGCTAATTTTACAGTTGTCTTATTTTTTTATTCAAAAAAGTGACTTTTTTCCCAAAAAAGTGCGCTTGTAAGACCGCTGCGCAAATACGGTGTGAAAAAAAAGTATTGCAACGACCGCCATTTTATTCTCTAGGATGTTAGAAAAAAAACAATATATAATGTTTGGGGGTTCTAAGTCATTTTCTAGCAAAAAAAAAACAGTTTTAAACATGTAAACACCTAAAATCCAAAACGAGGCTGGTCTGGAAGTGGCTAGGCGAAACATGTCGAGAACAATTGGACAAGTATCATGACTTATGTGCCTTTAGTGTATTATCATAGTGTGTTCTAATAGGGATTGTATGCATAACCTTTGAAGCTTGTGATTTATATACTGCTGTACACAGAGTCTTACACCTTTTTTATTTTTTATATGTTAATAAAATAATTATCTTTTATCATATCTCAACATTCTTTGTGATTATGTACCCCAGACAGTCCCATATCTCCAATATCTTTATTGCAAATACAACATATATAAACTGAGAACTTTTTGCCGCACCCCTTAAAATAAGGGGGTGTCATGCTTTTGGTTCCCTTCCTTACATACACCTCGCCCCTGCCCCCCTCAATATAGAGGGAGAGGGAAAGAAGCGACAAAGAAAGAGAGAAGAAAAGAGAGGGAGAAAAAAAATATATAAAAAAAAAATTAAGGGGGAAATCTTTTCCTCCAATCCTCTCCTCTCTTCCCTCTCCGTCGGTCGCCCCTCCCCCACCCCCTGTTGAGTTGCTCTAGCCGTATTCGTTCTTTTTAGCCCCCCAAAAAAAAAAAAGAAAAAAAGTCCTTTTAGCAATCTTGTTACAGATTCTCATTATGGGTTGTCAGCCATTTGTCTACTCCCTCAGGTGTATCAAAAAATATATTCCCCCTTGCAGAGGTTAGCCGCAATCTGGCCGGGTATAGCAGAGCATATGTAATATTTTCTTGGCATAGTTTACGCTTTACTTCACTGAATTTGTCTCTCTTCCTCTGTAGATCTGGTGAAAAGTCAGGATATATAGACACCCTGGAGCCATTGTACAGTAAATTGCCCATCTCCCTGGCTTTACGTGTAATGGTCCCTTTATCTTTGAAATATAATATCTTGGCCAAAAGGGGTCTTGGAGGGGCACCAGACTGAGGGGGTCTAGTAGGAACTCTATGTTCTCTCTCGATTGCAAAAAACTGTGTAAAAGACTCTTGGCCAAATGTGTCTCAAAACCATCTTTCCAGGAAAGTAGCAGGGTCTGCACCTTCACTATGTTCTGGGAAACCTATTATTCTTACATTCTTTATTCTCATCCTAGTCTCCATTTCATCCATTTTGCTCTCCTGTTTAGTCAGTAGATCTCTTATAGCTTTTATCTCCCTTTTAAGGGGGGCAATGTCATCCTCGATCAGACCCAAGGACCACGGCTATGGAACGCTCTACCAACCGACATCCGCATGGAAGAAAACCATCAGGCCTTCAGGAAAAAACTCAAGACCTACCTCTTCTAGAAGCTTGACATCAGCCCCTTAAGGCGATTCAGTTCGCATTGTATCGCTATATAAATTATTCATTCATTCACCCACTCTCCCCTCGAGAGCAATAGTCCTTTCCTGAACTTTTTGTAATTTGTGCCTAACAATCGAGAGTTCCTCGTGTATTGTTTTCAATTGGGTATTCACTTCACACAATGAGTCCCTACAGGAGTTCACTGCCTGCAGGACCTCTTTTAGCGATGGCTGGGGGTCTCCCTGGGCCCCCTCCCCAGGCGGTACCCCCACGGCTGTTTCAGGCAACTGGTTTTGAAGTCGCCCTACTTGATTTCCCACGTCTATCTGTGTTGGGGTTTGGTTCTGGCCCTGGCTCTTTTTAGCCCCAGTAGCCCCATTTTGTCGATTAGACTGTGCCTTCTGGCCCTGTTGGACACTTTTAGGGGAAGTCTGGCTCGGGCCCTGACCTGGAGTGTGGGCAATTTTTTCTAGTTTTGCTGCCGCTTGACTTGCCGCTTGACTTGCCTTTGTAGTGCGTGAGATGGCATGATGATTGCCCACCAGGTAAGTGTATCAGGTGTACCAATGTAGACTTAGAGTGGCCGTATGTGGTATATCTTGTACCGTTACCTTCCTCCAACAGCACTAGACCTGTTTGAGGTTATTTAAGGCTGTTAAAGGTTGTTAATAAATGACGGAAGATACCAAGAGCCAAAAAAGATTTTTTCCCTTTCCCCTTCTTCTCTCCCTCCTCCTCTCCCCCCCCTCCTTGAAAAAGTTTTCCACTCGACAAAACAACTGGGAGAGACAGCTAATAAAAAGAGATCTGTCCCCCTGCTCTTCCCTAAAAGAGGGGGGGGGGAAGAAAGAGGGGAGCAAACAGGGGAGCAAACAGGGGAGCAAACAGGGGAGCAAACAGTTCAATTCCCCCCCCCCAAAAAAAAAGAAGGGAAAACAGAGGAGAGGGGAAAAAAATAAAGAAAAGGGAACCCCTCAGTTGTTTGTCACCCTTCCAAAGTATTCTGTTTTTCCAATTATTGGGAGAAAGACCGTCCAGAGTCTACTGTCCTGTAGACTGTGTTGCACAAGCAGTGGGGGTGGAAAGGTATCCGGATGTCAACTTTTTACTGTTTTTCTACTGTTTCCAGACTCATTCCTCAAAAAGCTTGAATAACAGTTTTCAATGAAAATTTCAGTGGTAGTTATGTACGTTTCTTAATGGGGTTATTTCACATATCGCTCCTCAGAGCATTAAATTGAAAGAAGCCTCTCACTTCTCTTCCTCCACACTGGCTGGCTGTAGCTGTAGCTGTGGTTAGGGGGGGAGGGGGGTAGCCACAGGCTCTCACCTCTGCAGCTCACCCACACACAACTCAGTTAGTCCCAGTTAGTCTCAGTTAGTCCCGTCCAGATATACCTTCCCCCACACTCACCGCCACTCACGGTGATCCCGCCGACAGCTCCAGCCGTTTCAAGCTCTTCCTCTGCTGCTGCTCTCTGGGAGCTCAGGTTTCTCGTGTCAGAGATAGCTGGGGGAGACACCAGTCCCGGCTGCTCTCTCCGGGCCACGAGGCCACGCCCCCTGCTCGGCACATCACAGTCCCCAGCATCGGCCGCAAGCTCCTCTTACCTCGGGACTCCACGGAGCTCCAGCGGCAATCAACGCCAGCCACCAGCACGGACACCCCCAGCAAGGCAGACACACGCCAGGAAGAGGAAGCAGGTAGAGTCGTTAAGTAGCCTGTCACTCCAAGGTCCAGCATATGAAATAGCAGGGAGAGGCTCCAAAGCTTGTGTCAGCAAAGCAAATCACTCGGCATTGCTTAGTTCAGGCATGTACAGGGAGCAGAGGCAAGACACCTGTACTCTCACCCTCTCACACTCTAACACCCTCCTCCATTCAGCTTTGTTGCATCTCCAGCACAGCAGGGAGACACTGCGATGATATTTGTGGATCCTATCCGGTGTCCTGTACCATCTGGAGTATATATTGAATCCATTTTCCTGTGCCGATATGTTAATGGACCCTTTCTGGATATGGGTGTAGTTTTGCTCCCAATCCTCCTTTGATAGATCTAATGTGAGATCTCTTTCCCATTGTTGGCTAATTGTGTTTGCCTTGGGATCGCAGCCTGAGAACATGAGTGTGGCTATGTCCGAAATTAAGTGTCTTCGGGGCTCTGATCTCGTGCATAACGTTTCAAAGGGAGTGTGATCTCTGTGCCAGTGGGAGAGTTGTTTAGAGCTATTGAGCAAGTGTCTGATCTGTAGGTATTTGAAAAAAGGAATGGTTTGGTTAGGGAATCGAGAGGAGAGGGCATGGTATTGCAGGAGCTTGCCTTTATCAAAAAAAGTTTGCCACTCTAATTGATGTCTCATTTTTGGGTTATGTGGATGGAGCTCTGTGAGTCCAAGAGGGAAGTTTGGATTTTGATCTAGAGGGGTTAAAGGTCCATTTGAGGAAGCCAGATTTAGTCTTTTGCATGCCACCTGGAAGTTCTGTAGGGTTGGGCCTATTAGGGGGTGGGTGGCGTTCTCCTTAGGGATCATATTTGAGTTGATCCATGGTAAGTGGCAAATTGGGACATGGGAGAATGACTCTTCAATAGTAATCCATTCTTTAGTGTGTGCATGGACATGCCAGTTGATTATCCTAGCCAAGTGGCAAGACCAGTGGTATTTGTAAGCATCTGGAAGTCCAATTCCTCCTTTCAATCTAGGTAGGACCAGTCTGTCTTATCACAGTCGAGGGGGTTTGGAGGACCAGATGAAGTTTTTACATATCTGTTTGTATGTTGTAAAGAATGCTAAAATTGGTAAGGTCTAGAAGAGGTAAAGGAGTCTGGGTAGGATATTCATTTTTATAATTGCTGCCCTACCAAACCAGGAGAAGGGGCCTGCGTTCCATCTTTGGAGGTCCTGTTTGATGATTTTGAGAATAGGGAGGAGGTTTCTGGCATACATCAGTTCATTTTGTAAGGAGCTGGATACCGAGATAGGTGATGGCTTGGGGATCCCAACCAAAGGGAAAGTTATTTTGGCATTGTGTCACAATGGCTGTGGGAAGGGAAATGTTTAATGCCCTGGATTTTGAAAAGTTAATTTAGAGATTGGCGAGCAATTTGAAGAGAGAGAAGTCTTTTAGTAAGTTGGGTATAGTGTTAATGGGGTCTGTGAGGAATAACAGGATGTCATCTGCATATGCTACCAATTTGTATTGTCAATTTTTTATTTCGACCCCTTTAATGTCGAGGTTAGCCCTGAGTCTGCAGAGTAGAGGTTTAAGGGAAAGCACGAATTCGAGGTGGGATAAGGGGCAACCTTGGCGTGTGCCATTGAATATGGAAAAGGCATCCAACAGGCGACCATTGACTCTGATGCTTGTGGTTGGGGCTAAGTAAAGAGCAAGGATGAACTGAAGAATGTGGTCACGAAGACCCAATGCCTTTAGAGCTTCTGTCATGTAGTCCCAGGCCACTCTTTTGAACGCCTTCTCTGCATCAAGAGATAAGTGGAAGCTGGGTTTGCAGGTCGAAGACAGCCAGTGATTTATGCTGATAGCTTTCAGGGTGTTGTCTCTGGCCTCAATGCCGGGGATGAATCCAACTTGGTCCAAAGAGACCAGTTTGGGGAGTAGAGGAAGTCGTCGATTTTTGAGTACTTTCGCATAGAGTTTAACATCTACGTTTTAGAAGTGAGATGGGCCTGTAGTTTGATACTATAGAGGTCTTCGCCTGGTTTTGGTATCAGTGCTATGTGGGCGTCGAGAATGTCTGTGTTAGTGTGTGATAAGGAGGATAGTGAATTTTTTTATTTATTTTTTTCCACCTCAGCGAACATTAACCACTTGACCACTGGGCAGTTAAACCCCCTTCCTAACCAGACCAATTTTCAGCTTTCGGTGCTCTCACACTTTGAATGACAATTACTCCGTCATGCAACACTGTACCCAAATTAATCGTGTGTCCTTTTTTTCACACAAATAGAGCTTTCTTTTGGTGGTATTTAATCACTGCTGGGTTTTTTATTTTTTGTGCTATAAATCAAAAAATACAGAAAATTTGGTAAAAAAAAAAAAAAAAAAATTCTTTGTTTCTATTAAAAATTATTGCAGAGTATTGGCAGAGTATTGGCAGAGTATTGGCAGAGTATTGGCGAGTATTGGCGAGTATTGGCAGAGTATTGGCAGAGTATTACAGTGTTGCACAGTATTGGTAGAGTATTGCACAGTGGTGGCAGAGCATTGCACAGTGGTGGCAGAGCATTGCACAGTGGTTTATGGCAGAGCATTGCACAGTGGTGGCAGAGTATTGCACAGTGGTTGCAGAGCATTGCACAGTGGTTGCAGAGCATTGCACAGTGGTGGCAGATCATTGCACAGTGGTTGCAGAGTATTGCACAGTGGTGGCAGAGTATTGCACAGTGGTGGCAGAGCATTGCACAGTGGTGGCAGAGCATTGCACAGTGGTGGAAGAGCATTGCACAGTGGTTGCAGAGCATTGCACAGTGGTGGCAGAGCATTGCACAGTGGGGGCAGTATATTGACCAGCGCTGTGGGCACTACACATCCAGCCCACAGTGCTGGTCCCGTCTCTCCCCCTCTCTGCTTCTCTCCTCTCTGTAGCGATCGGTACAGAGAGGAGAGGGAGGAACCGGCGTCATGACGTGACGCTGGTTTGTGTACATGTGATCGCTCCGTCATTTGACGGATCGATCACATGGTAAACGGCCGCTATCAGCGGCTGTTTACCGTGATCCGTGATGCGCCGGGTCCTCGGGACCCGGCGGTCACGGATGTTCCCGAGTGCGCGCCCCAGGGGGCGTGCGGGAGCAAGTTTCTGGGAGAACTAGCCGACCGCGCTGTAGACGTCTTTCGACTATAGCGCGGTCGGCATGTGGTTGAAGAGACTTTTATTCAACTTAACGTTCATATCTGTCTCTTTCTTTAAGTCACATCATTGTGGTATTTTCTTTTCATTATAAATTTATTTATATAATTTTTCATCCCTCACTCCCCTCCCCCCCCCCCCCACCTATCAATCCTTTTAAATGGGCTGTTGGTTATCCTTGTTCGTTTTCCATGTTATCTGCACTTCTAAGCAAGATTATTTATCGCGTAACCTCCTCTACGTATCTCCATGTGTTTTTAAATTCCTTCCATGCTGTCCATTTATCCCTCACTTCTCCACCCGTTTCCCTTTCCTCCCCTCTCTCATCTAGATTCTCCAGGTTTTGTATTTTGCTCATTTGAAATATTAAATTCCTAAATCTAGGGCTCTCTGCTACCCTCCACATTTTTGGAATAAAATTTTTTGCTACATTTAAAAAGATGGGAATCAAAGTATTTTTATATTGTTTAACGGGGAGATCTGTCCCATGAAAAAAAATGTCCACGGGTCATCTGCTATTTCCTCCCCTATGACTTCCTTTATTAGCTGACGAACTTCCTTCCAATACTTTTTAATAACGGGACACTCCCACCAGATATAGGCCATAGTTCCCAGTTGTTTTTTTTTTTTTTTTTTTTTTAACAAAGAACTTTATTTATTTTTGAACAGTACATGTCATAGCATCAGATCAAATACAATCGTGTGTATTGGCATCACATCAGGGAGGGCAATTACATAGTGACGAACTTACATTCAACAAACATTGTCAAGACATTCTCAGTTGATGTTAGCCGATAAGGCATGTTTAGTGGAGAAAGTTGAAGAAGAAAAGGAAAAACTAGTAGCCGGGGGATCAATGGTAGAGCATAGTTTGTTTTTAGAGTAACCATATCCGTAATCCCCCATCCCTCCCTCCATTTCAGAGAAACATTATTTCCAGTATTAAGGGTCTAAGTCCCCCTAGTGGTCTATAATGAACAAAATAGGAAGATATCTAATCTTTCTCAGTGGGTGTATTACCCTACTTTCCCTCCCTGCAAGCACTCCCGTGTAGACACTATGGAAGGTCGAGCTGTCTTTCTTGTACCCAAGCCCCCCAAATCTTTTCAAACTTTTGGGGGCAGTTGCGCCCCATGTAGGTCAGTTTATACAGAGGTAATGCTGCGTCCACAAGGGCTCGCCACTGGGATATTGTAGGGGTACTGGGGTCATTCCACTTAAGAAGTATCGCCCTCCTGGCGTAAAAGGCTGCATAGAAAACAAAGTGTTTCCTTGCTTGTGTCGTCTGCAACGTGTCGACTACTCCTAATAACAGGGGTAGTGGGGCGCATGGAACGTGTAGTTTCCCTATTCTGTTGATCTCTGCTGCTACATCCTTCCAGTACGTCTGCAGGTGCTCACAAGACCATACTACGTGCAGAAAGGATCCTATGTCTGTGTTGCATTTAGGGCACAGGTTGCTCCTAGTGGGGTATATACTGGCCAGGCGTTCCGGGGAGTAATATGCTCGGTGTATAAATCTGAGTTGGGTGTACCTGTCTCGGGACGAGACCATGAGTGGGATGTACTGTTGTATACCCTCCTCCCAGTCGTCGTCCGCCATCTCTGGTATGTCAGCCTTCCATTTATCGAAGAGCCTAGAGACCACTGAGGTGTCCAGACCTATCAATTCGGCATAGAGGGCAGACATAGGTTTCTTGTCCCTATCTGTGGATAAGAGCTCTTCCAGGGTATTTAGTTTTATGCTGATAGGTTGTGGGAACTGTGCTCGGTAGGCATGACGCAGCTGTATGTACCTGAAAAACATGTAATTTTGTAGGTCGTGTTTTTGCTTCAAATCGTCAAAGGAGAGCAGTTCGTTGCCGGAGACAATGTCCGCCAAAGTGTTGACTCCGCTCCGTGCCCACAATGCAGGGTCGGGAACGGAGCCAAGGTGGGGGAGCCTCGGGTTGCCCCAAAGTGGTGTGTTAGGAGACCAGGCGTGCGACCCTCCCATCTTCACCCTAACTGTGTCCCACACCCTCAGTGTCACCCTCATCGAGGGGGTCACCCCCGGGCTGCTTTTTGGGCCCCTGTGAATTAGGGATTGGAGGTCTGAGTGGGATCCCAACAACGCTGCCTCCAGTGCAGCCGCAGGGTTAGGCGGGCCCTCCGACAGCCACCACTTGACCGTCACCAGGACCGCCGCCCAATAATACTTCAGGAAGCTGGGCATTGCCAGTCCTCCCAGCGTGGTCGGGAGCTGCAGCGTACTCTGTGCTATCCTAGGAACAGTACCGTTCCAGATGAAGGCAGTGAGTAGGCTGTTCAGCCTCCTGAAGAAAGACTGTGGAATGTGCACCGGCGTCTGCCGAAATAGATAGGTGAACTTGGGGAGCACCGACATCTTTATAAGGTTGATTCTACCCACCGGTGTGAGGGGGAGAGACTTCCATGCCGAGCACCTCTGAGCCGTAGAGGACACCACCGCGTCTAGATTAAGGGGAATAAATTGTCTCAGATCCCTGTGTATGTTTACTCCCAGGTATCTGAACTGTGAAACTATTTGTAGTTTTTGTGTTTGTTGGCAAGCCTGCCTCTGAGGGGTGTAGAGCAAAAAGAGCCGATTTCCCCCAGTTAACCCGAATGCCCGAATACGTACCAAAGGTGTCGATAAGGTCAAGAGCTTTACCAAGACATGCAGGGGCATCCCGTATATATAGAAGGGTGTCGTCAGCGTAAAGGGAGATTTTCTCCTCCACAGGGCCCAAGGGGATACCGCGGATCTCTGGAGATCCTCGTATCAGGATAGCCATGGGTTCTATGGCCAGCGCAAAAAGCGCTGGGGAGAGTGGGCATCCCTGTCTTGTACCCCTGTGGAGGAGGAAAGGGGGGGAGATGACTGTTCCTGTACGAACCCTAGCTGACGGGGTGGCGTATATTGTCTTAACCCAAGATATGAACCTGGGGCCAAAGCCGAAGCGGTGCAGGACCTCCCACAGATAGTTCCATTCAACTGAATCGAACGCTTTCTCAGCGTCTAGGGAGGCCACTGCATCCGCTGGGGCCAAGTTTGCACGGGAACCCAGAACAGTATAAAGTCTACGCAGGTTGATGTCCGTTCCTTTGCCGGGCATAAAACCCGACTGGTCCCCGTGTATCAGGGAAAGGATCACATCGTTCAGCCTTCTTGCCAAGACTTTAGTGAGCACTTTGGCATCAGCGTTGAGCAAAGAGATGGGACGATAGGAGGAGCATAGCTCAGGGTCCTTGCCTGGCTTGGCTATGACCACAATTATTGCTTCTGCCATAGATGACGGCAAGTTCCCCTCTCTCAGGGACTGGACTATTGTGTGGTGCAGTTTCGGTATTAGCTGATCCCCATACTGTTTATAGAATTCTGGTGGGATGCCGTCGGTGCCTGGTGTTTTCCCAGCCTGGAGTTCTCCCAGGGCCTGCTGGACTTCCTTTTCTGTTACTACGCTGTCAAGTTTCTCCCGGGCCTCTATTGACAGGGAGGGAAAGGTGACCTGGTCCAGAAAGGAGTGTAGCTCCTGTGTGGAGTATTGCGCTCTGGAAGAGTAGAGCTCCTCGTAATAAGAAGCAAAGCGGGTATTTATGAGCAGGGGGTCCGAGATCACCGTGCCATCCAGAGCTTTAACACGAGCTATGGACGTGACAGGTTGTTGTTCTCTGGCCAACCACGCCAACATGCGTCCGGTCTTGCCCCCCTGCTCAAAAATGCGCTGGGTTTGCGCTAGTTGTTGCTTCTTAGCCTGGGAGACCCTCAATAGCATCACCTCCCTATACGCGTTCTGCATGTCAATGTAAGTGACGGGGTTTTGAGTGGAAGCGTATCTAGTCTCTAGTTCGAGGGCAGTGGCCTCAGCCCCCTGTAGTGCAGCTGCAGTGTCCCGTCGGACCTTGGAAATGGATGCTATGTAGGATCCGCGCATGTAGGCCTTAAAAGCGTCCCAGACGCTGCGCCCCGGCGCGGAGTCTGCATTCGTGGACCAAAAGTCCTGAATCTGGGAGTCAGCTTCTGACTCCACAGCTGGCTCCGTGATCCAGTAGCGGGAGAGTCTCCATATCCTCTGTGAAGGCGGTGTGTTAGTCTGGAAGGTGCAGAGAATCGGGGCATGGTCAGATATTCCCCTTGGCAACATGTCCACCGATCTCACCCGAGCGAGCAGACCCCCGCTGGCCAGGATGAGATCAATCCGGGACATCGCCCTGTGAGAGGCGGAGTGGCAGGTATAGGCCCGGTCAGACGGGTGCTTCCAGCGCCATACATCTGTCAAACCGTATAACGACACCCATTTGGACAACTGGGATTCCCCCCCGGCACCCTGTGTCAATCTGTCCATCGAGGAGTTCAGTACCATATTGAAATCACCAGCAATGATCAGATTATCTGTGGGGTAGTTAGAGAGTATGGGGACTAATGTTTGCAGCAGCGCCATAGTGGCCGGTGGAGGTATATACAATCCCACGATCACAAGTTCTACAGTGTCTATAACAGTATGCAGTATCACATATCTACCCCCCGGGTCCACCCTTACTTCCAGTAGTTCATAGGATAGGGACTTATGGATCAGCACACTGACGCCCCGTGCATAGTTAGAGTATGTAGCGTGGTAGCAGCGGCTGATCCAGGGCTTTTTTAATCCCAACACTCTGCCTCCTGTCAGATGCGTCTCCTGGAGGATGCACACATGAGGACTGTAATTCTTGATATAGTTCAGAACCAAGGTACGTTTAATTTTGTCATTCAGCCCCCTGACGTTCCAAGACATAAGTTTCATCTGTGCCATCGTAACTCCTGCATCATGTGAACGTCAGGTGGGTGGTCTACGCTATGCTCCAGAGTGGGCGCCCTTCTCCTGATCATGTCCAACCTCCCCTCATTATATCTAAGATTTAACCAGGCGAAACCCGCTCGCCTGTGAGCTTCCCTCCCCACATGGATACCAACATTCGATATTATAGGCATGTACTGTAGGCTAATCAAAAATAAAAATAAAAACAAACATAACCCTTTCCCAATCCCATCCCGCTCCCTCCCCCCACCCTGCACAGCCGTTGGGGAACTCGGAGTGCTCATACCCTAAACTAGAAAAATCAGCTCAACTGGAGCAGCTCAGGTTCTCCTGCGGGGGCGCGGAGAATGCCAGAGAGGTACCCGGAGTGGCGGTAGAGGCAAAGATCTAGGACTGCCTCCAGCTCCCACTCCAACCTGGAATAATACCAATCTAATTATGCCTAACCAGCAGTTAAATTGTTAAACGGGAAAATAAGCTAGGCTGGTGAGGGTCATAAAATTCAGATAAACCAAAGAAAAAAGGAAAAACAAAAAACACACTTAGCAGTCACTAAGGGCACATTCTTGGGTAGTGATACGTTACAGTTCCTTTGGGGTTGTCGTCAGAGGATCCGAGGCCGAACCCCTTCAATACATGGGCAAAGGCGGACATTCTCCCGCCGGGGATGCCCTCCGTCATCTTCACTCTTCCCTGGGGGATAGACAAAGAGACCAGCCCTCCCTCCCCTCGTGCATCCAGAGACATTAAGCATGGGGTCCAGGAGGGGTACAAGGTGCCCGTGTAATCCGGAGGGGGAAAGTAAAAAGGGGGGTACCAAGGGGGGAAAAAACACGGGACCAAAGGAAGGGGGGGCAACAGGAGGTCATCATGACGGGGGGATCCGAGCGAATCAGTGCATTGACTCTTAAAGGCAGGCAATACAGTTACCGGGGTCTTGGGAGGGTGTCCAGCCACTGGGATACATCTTCAGGCACTGTAAAGTAGCGGGTGGACTCACCATCGACCACCCTCAGGCGAGCAGGGAACAGCATGCTGTACTTTATATTCCTGGAACGCAGTTGGGCCTTCACCTGGTCAAAGGTTCTTCTCTGTCTCTGTGTCTCCACCGAGTAGTCCGGGAACAGCATGAGTCTGGCGTTGTCAAAGCGGAGCTCAGGGACTTTCCTTGCCTCACGGAGTACCAGGTCACGGTCGCGGAAATTTAACAGCCGGAAAATAAATGTGCGGGGGGGCGCCCCCGGGGGGCCGCGAACCGGAGGCATCCTGTGGGCCCTTTCCACCGCAAAGTGGGAGGAAAAGGCGGCATTGGGCAGGAGGGTGCGGAGCAAATGTTCCGTAAATGTTACCGGGTCTTGGCCCTCCGTTCCTTCAGGCATTCCAACCACGCGGAGGTTGTTCCTCCGGCTCCGATTTTCGCTGTCTTCAGCGCGGGTTTCCAATGCCTTGACTCTCACCTGTAGAGTGTGCAGGGAGGCGCGATGATCTCTAATGGCGTCCTCCGATTCCCCCACGCGGCGCTCAGCTTCCCCCATCCTCTCACGGACTTTATCCATGTCCCTTCGGATAAGCCCCACATCAGCTTGGAGGGCATCAATCTTGGCCGTCAGGGCCGTCTTGCAGCCGGAGATGGCCTGCATCAAGGCCTGGAATCTATCCTCCTCCGACGTGGCCGGGTCCGGAGCTGGAGTCTGGGTAGCCATGTGCGCGGCAGCGGGAGGGGACGGCCTAGGCGTCGGATGTTTGGGAGAGGGCACTGGCGCCGCAGGAGTCTTCCTTTTGGGGCCGGATTTGTTCCTTCTCATGCCCGAGGACCCCGATGGGTATCAGGGGAAGATGTGCTGGTTATATCGGCAGGTTTAAGGAGAAATTTGTCCAGGCTGGAGCGGAGCTCTCACGGCACACGTCTGCTCAGGTCGCCAGCTTGACCACGCCCCCGTTCCCAGTTGTTTACACCTGCGCCAGCACTCTGAGGATTGGTCTACTACATATAGAAGTGTTGGTATTTCCGCGCTACTATGACAATGAACAAGTGGTGTAAGTGGATGGTTTGCAGCAACACCGGAGGGTCAAACGGTGCCCAGAAGTATGTATGTAAAAAATCAATATATGGTGTTGCGCTCCCAAAGATAAATAAATAACTGAGGTGAGCTGTCAGTGGTACATATCATTCAATACAATATATATAAAAAACAATTGAAAGTGAAATATATAAAGATAAAACACAGTGAGGTTATAGGTGACTGATGTGCATAAAATTGCTAAAATCAGACAAAATGGTTCAAAGTGAACAGCTAAATAAATGTGCAAAATATGCTAGAAATCGCATAAATGTGCAAAATATGCTGGAAAATTGCATAAACCGCTAAGCAGCGTTTGAGGTGCAGTGAGCAGAAGTGAAAATTGAGATAGAGGTGTTAAGATCAACTTAAATTCATAAAATTGCAAATACAGCATTCATAAACGCATAAAAAACGCATGTGAGATTTAAAATCGCATAAAGTTCATAATCGCATAAAATTTCATAGAAACGCATAAAAGTTCATAAAAAAAATAGGCGTGAGATAACTGTGAGGAAATATAGAACGGTGATGATGCTAACCTATGGCTCTGCGACGTTGCTTGCAGTAGCGTGAAAGACTATAGCAGTGCTGATGGCTCTTCAGTAAAGTGCTAGTGAGGATGCTGCGTGCTCTGTGTTGGAGATCTTCGGTGATGATTGACACCTGTAGGTGTCCTAAATTATTACCTTACTGCTGCAAGGTAAGCAGCATTGAACAGGAGCCAGGGGATATGTGGCCACTTCAGGGGGGATGTGGGTCTGGTCACAAGCCTCTTCCTCTGTTTTAATTCCTTCTCTAGCAGTGTGGGCTGGATACCTCTGGGGACTGGATGCCACTTCAATAGCAGGTAACGCTCAGCATGCATAAGTTATGGTGACCAAAAGAGGGAAATAAAGGGCTATCTAGTGCAGTAGTTTTCTTCAAACATTGATTTATTGCATTAAAAACAATTATACACTCACATTTGTATTTAAATATTCAGTCCTGGATACGTCACTTCTGGTGTCCGCGTATATCCTACGCGTGTCGTCACTGTCACGTGACTTCATTGGGGATAATTACTGGGCATTGGAAGTGTCTTTATATAGTGTTTGTAATTGAATAGCGGTCGGCCATTTTCCTGTAGTCAGGCAATATGATATGCATGTAGCGGCCATTTTCGGTGAGGGCGGGCTACAACCGCGGCCATTTTTGTTTGGTTTTTGACGACAAAAAAAGTGAAAATAACTCTGAAGCATGGATGTAAACAAAGAAATGAATGTATTGTTACTTAATATATGTAGGAGGAGATCAGAGATAAAATTCAAGAGACCTGGGGACTGTAAACAACGGTGTGCAAAGAAGGCATATATAACATAAGATTAAAAATGTATTAGACATGTGCACAACAAAAAAATTAGTTTATCAGGCGCATGCGCGGCAGCTCCCAAGATGGCCGCCGGCATCTAGAGCTCCGCTCCACCACGGACCCCCGCTGACCACCGGAGCTTACCGAGCGCCCCCACGCCCCGCACACCGGGCGATTCACATGGGGGAAACCCCCAGGAACAAGCGGATGTCATCCCCGCAAGCCAAGCGGGACTTATCTGGCCAGATGACGGCGGCTCCCGGCCCCCTCAGCTATGCCAAAATGGCGGCGGCAACTCGAGGCCTTCACCACACGGAGCACCAGGAATCCTCTATTGCGGACCAGGACCAGATGACACAGGCCCTCACAGGTACCGACTATCCCCCGCTTCAGCCTGCTAGCTCCCCAGCCTCTACAGAATCCCTGCTGGGTGGTCTGACTGCTGTGTGTCCCACTACTCCCATGATGGACCCCCACACAGGCCTCATGCTCACTGTCAGTGAAGCTCAGGGGGACATCCCAGCCCCCACTGACTTTCCCTCAATGATGGTTGCCTTCTCTAATATGCTCTCCAAAAGCCTGGCACTCACTGTTACACAGATCACTAACTCATTCCATGCAGACCTGCAGCAGTTTGGAATGAGAATGGATATTATAGAACAGACGGCAGAACAAGCGGCAGCACAGGTTAACCAAAATTCCAACAGGCTGCAAGAAGTACAGGAGCAATTAGAGACTGCTTTTTCTAAGATCGATGACCTTGAGAATAGGTCACGCAGGTATAACTTCAGGGTCAGAGGGATCCCCGAAACCGAAAAAGAGGTACAGAAAACTGTGAAATCATTGATAAAAAGCCTAATCCCTGATATCCCTGACCACCGCCTGGAGCTGGATAGGGCCCACAGAGCACTGCAGGCACCCCGATCAGATGGTCTCCCTCGCGACATCATTGTTAAACCGCATTATTATGCGACCAAGGAAGAAGTGATGCAGAAATCCAGATACGCAACCAATCTCAACTTTCAGGGACACAAAATCCAAATCTTCGCCGACATCTCACCATACACGATACAGAAAAGACGAGCTCTCAAGCCATTACTACAAGTCCTCCAGGAGAAGGAAATCGCCTACCGCTGGTCCTTTCCTCTACGACTGAACTTCTCTTACAAGAACAAAGGCTTTGGCTTCTCCACTTTCCCTGAAGGTGAACGTCTTCTCACTCAGCTCGGTCTGATTCAACTAGAACCGCACACGGCGCAGGCTACCAGGGGAACTCCGACCTCGACGAAGAGACCTCCGCCAGCAAGCCCCCTGCAACACACCTGGCTGAAGCAAGGCTCGAAGCGCACGAAGGAAAACTTACCGACCTGAGACTTTGATCCTCGGTTGCCACATAGTACACTTGTCTCCTGTTTTTGGTTCGCCCCTTTGGGGTCAGGGGTCAGTTTTGGGCCCTCAGTTCCCCCTTCTGTTTGGGGAGGCGGAATTGGGAATGGCCCCCCTTGCCCCAAATGCACGGTGAACTAGGTTGTTTTTTTTTTTAAACATTGACCTTTCCGTTCGGTCTTAGTGACCGCAGTTTACAAGTCTGTTGGGAACCTTGCAATAGCGACATTCCTAAGTCGCAACAGAGGGCAGATCCCTCTCTACTATGGTTTGCAACTTCAGCGTATCAACGATCTGCTCTGACAGGGTTTTTTTTTTTTTTTTTTTTTTTTTTTTTTTTTTTTTTTTGGAGTTGCAGTTATTCAGATCTACTCCACCCTATACTGGTTTGTTATCCTGTTGACCCCTACTTAGGTAGAGGGGGAGGTTTCCCAGTAATTTAGCTCCATAACAGATACATACCTCTCCTCTCAGATGTTCAACTGTTCTCTTTGTTTTTACCTTTTTATTTAATTAATGGCTCATTTACCCCCTATAAGATGCTCCAAAGTTAATATATTAAACTTGGGTGGAGCTGCCGGGGATGGCCACACCAAGCTCGCATTGTTATTTAAGCTTTTTACCTGTCTGGCGCCCCCCCCCTCTCGCCCCCCTGTCTGGGGGGTGGGAGGGGGGGGACGAAGGACAGGAATCAAGGGACCTCTTGGCTCGGCTCTACCGAGCGGTTTACTTGCCAGAGATATTTTTTTTTCCTTTTCCCTTAGGGGTCGCTCTGTATTTGGGAAATGATGAGTCCCTCTGGGGCTTTCGGATATGAATGATTTAAGGTGGCGGGTCTGTGGTGGATTCAGTGCACCTCACTTGGACCAGGAGACCTCCGGTGCACCTGGCTCCTAGCCCGGATTTCCTTACTAAGGTCTTCCGGCTCCTCAGGTATTGGGGGCGGTTACGGCTAGTCCGTTCCGCCTCAGGGGTGGGCGAGGGTCAGGGGACCCTTATGTTTTCATAATGGATGTGATTGTCACAGGGTTGCATTATATGTCACATAATGATATGCTTCTCTTTTTTTTCCTCCTTTGCTTATTCATCTCTTTTTCCTCCCCCCTTCCGACCGCTCCATCCCGAGATCGCAGATGCCTCAACTGTTTCCAGTCTTCTTACCCAGGCTCCAGAACCATTCTTCTTGGGCGACCAGAGGTTAACCTGATCCACCTTTCCCGTAGGCGGGAAATTTAATTTTTGCTACCAAATACTCCCTTCTGATCCATGGCTGACACACCCACCAGTGCACCTACCTTAAAGATTATATCTCACAACACACAGGGTCTCAACTCCCCAATTAAACGTAGGAAAATTCTGCAACAATACCACTCATTGCATGCCGATATTTTCTTGTTACAAGAAACACATTTTCCTTCCACGTTTAACCCCACCTTCCTACATCAACACTACCCCCAATTCTTCCTGGCCTCGGCGGAAAACAAAACGAAAGGGGTCGCGGTATGTTTTGCCAAGCATATTAACTTGTCGCAACCCGAAACGATCAAGGACCCGCAGGGTCGCTACATTCTAGTATCTGGCTATATTGATGGGGAACTCTACACTTTTGTATCATACTATACTCCCAACAAGGGCCAGAGGGCCTTTTTTGAAGTTTTACTCCAAAAGCTACAAAAACACCTCAGAGGTACGGTTTTCTTCGGGGGGGACTCAAATATAGCCTTTGATTTTTCACTTGACAAATCTACGAACGGCGCCACCAAACCCCGACGGCCCTCTAAACAAAGTGTGGCCATAGCGAAAATCCTGAACACAGCAGGGTTGATAGACGTTTGGAGGGAGGTTAACCCACATATGAAGGACTACACACACTTCTCGGCTCCTCACAATTCCTACGCCAGGATAGACCACATCTTTACAAGACCTTCTACGACCCCCCTGATCAGGAGTTCCAAAATTGTTGATTCTCCTCTTTCAGATCACTCCATGCTGACCTTACTAACTCAAAGACCAGTAGGGACTGATCATCGCCCGCGCTGGCGACTTAGAGAATCGCTCTTGAACGACCCCGTTCATTGCTCCCTTATAGAATCTGATATCCAAGAGTACTTCCTTCTTAACAAATCAGAAGAGATCTCTCCCACTATCATCTGGGCTGCGCATAAATCAGTGATTAGAGGGAAATTAATACAGCTATCTTCTAAACTCAAGGCAGCACATAGAGCAGACTCTTTGAAACTTTCTGAAGACTTCCGCATTCTAGCCAAGGCCCACAAACGGAACCCCACACCTACATCCCTCGCAAACCTTGACTCGGCCCGAGCACGCCTAAATTTATCCCTGACCACGGCAGCGGCGCAACATCTTCGCTGGACGGGTGCAAGATTCTACGCCCAAAAGGATAGAATCGGCTCACGCCTGGCAGCTAAACTGAACCCTAGACAGCGATCGCAGACCTTCCCTAAAATTAAGGTGGCTTCTGGGGATTTATCCCAGAACCCAACCAAGATAATGTACGCTTTCAAGCAATTCTACACCAAACTGTACCAACAAGACCCTAGCACCTCCTCAGCTCACAGGGACAAATTCTTAGCTGACCTCCCCTTACCGGTACTGCTTAAGGAACACAGTGACCTTCTGGAGACCCCGTTCACCCAAGCGGAGGTCCTCGATACCATCAAGAATCTTAAGATAGGCTCCTCCCCGGGCCCGGACGGCTTCTCCACAGGGTACTATAAGAAATTTGGTCAATGTCTGGCCCCACACTTGACTAAAATGTTTAATTCTCTCAGGAATGGAGCCCCATTAGACCCGGATCTAAATTCTGCATACATTTCGGTCATTCCGAAACCAGACAAAGACAATAGCGAGGTGGGAAACTACCGGCCCATCTCGCTCATAAACAACGATATCAAAATAATGACAAAAATTATGGCGAACAGAATGTCCAGCTTTATCTCCTCTTATATACACAAGGATCAGGTGGGCTTCATTCCTGGGAGACAAGGCCCAGACCAGATTAGACGTGCCATTGACATAATCTCCCTACTCAGATCACAATGGGATGGCACACCCCCTCAGAAGGGCTTCCTTCTATCGATTGACCTTCACAAAGCGTTTGACTCGCTGGACTGGGAATACCTGTCTGATCTTCTCCATAGATGGGGATGCGGCAGACATTTTCTCAATATCATTAACTCACTATACTCTAACCCCTCTGCACAAGTGCGCCTGCTGGGCAGATACTCAGACTCCTTCCCCATAAGCAGAGGAACCCGACAGGGATGCCCACTTTCGCCTCTCCTCTTCGCGATAGCCATTGAGACATTGGCTATCGCCCTGAGGACTAATCCGGACATCAAGGGAGTCAATTGCGGCACTCAGGAACACAAATGCGGCCTTTATGCGGATGACCTCCTCCTGTTCATCTCCTCCCCCCTCACGTCTATGCCCATGATTATGCGTACCCTTAAAGACTTTAGTGGGATATCCGGTCTACGGGTGAACATGTCCAAGTCACTAGCGTTAAATATAACATTACCCCCGGATAGCCTTAAACAGCTCACAACCAATTTCGCCTTCCCTTGGGCCTCCGCAACACTACCCTATCTAGGTATTAAATTAACGTCTGACATAAACGGACTTCTCACAGCCAACTACCCGGTCATGATACAAAAATGTAAAAGAGATTTGGAGAGGTGGTCCAAATGTGGTCTATCCTGGCTGGGCAGGCTTCACGCAGTCAAAATGACCCTACTTCCACGTATGCTCTATCTATTCCGCTCGCTACCAATCCCGTTCCCCAAGCAACTCCTCAACAAGTTACAATCGGACATATTACACTTCATCTGGGGGAATAAAGGGTATAGGTGCCCCTCGGAAACACTTTACCGCCTGAGATCCCAAGGAGGCTTAGGTCTTCCCAATCTCTGGAAATACTATCAGGCAGCACAGTTAGCTCAAATCTCTACAGCATTCTCACAAAACTCGAAACCAGATTGGCTGTCTATGGAAAAGCAAGCCATCCCCTCAAACACCATAGATTTCCTTTTGGGGTGCAAGCCTAGGCTCAGACCGGCAGTTATGGCGCCTACTCTCTCACACTCACTAGCCCTCTGCTCCAAACTCTTCACTCTGCCTACCATCATTTCCCCAATAAGGCCCCTGTCACACCTATTCCATAATCCAGATTTTAACCCGGGGATGGAAATTCAAGCCTTTAAATGGTGGACCGACAAAGGACTCTATAGGATAGGACACTTCTTTTCCCCCTCAGGCCCCATTTCCCTAACACATTGTCAGAAAAAGCTGGATATGCCTAACTCCGAACTCTTTAGGTTCTCACAGATCTCTCATTTCCTCCATTCAATATGGGCCGATAAACCCTTGCCCCCTACTATCACTGCCTACGAACACTGGTGTGTCAATCAAATGGATCAGAGGGGAGGCATCTCTTTGATCTATGCAGCACTGATGCATAGGGAAACTAAACCCTCTTATGTCCGAGCCTGGGAAGCAGACGTGAATAACACTTGGGACACCGCAACTTGGTTTCGAGCCACGGACAGAGCTTTCAAAGGTATTCTTAATATTTCTCTTATTGAAGCTAGTCTAAAGGTTTTGATCAGGTGGTACTATGTTCCCTCCAGGCTGGCCAGGTTATTTCCGGGTACTCCACCGGTCTGCTTCAGGGAATGCGAGATGGAGGGTTCTATGCTTCATATTTGGTGGACCTGCCCTCGCATCAGAACGTATTGGCGGAAAGTATTCCGTACAATCAGCACTTTAACAGGTACCGCTGTTCCGCCTCACCCTAACTCAGCTCTGTTCAATCACCCAATAACTGGACTCCCTAAAGCATTTCAAACCCTATCCTTTTTCATTTTACTGGGGGCCAAAATAACATTAGCCAAAGCCTGGAAGAAACATTCTGTCTCCTTTCAGCTCTTTAAAACAAAAGTATCATGGATCATGGCCCAAGAACAGATTGTGGCCAAACTGGATGACAAGCTGGAGAAATTCAAGAATATATGGGAAACGTGGGCCACTTTCTGTAACATTTCTCTAATCCCTGGCCTTCCACCTGGTGTGACGATCTATGGGACTAATAGCTGATCCTCCTTCCCAACCCCCCACCCTCCTCTCCCTCACACGTTTCTCTCTTCTTCTCTTATACTGCCTCTCTTGGCTAGGACAACTTAGAATCCTGCCGGACGTTAGGCTCTCTGGGAACGATTGACCGACACTACTGTCTGGTAGGAACCTTTCCATGTCAAGACATAACCTGAACCTGTGGCGGATATCTGGTAGTTCCCACTCCAGGGTGACAGCATGATCCCTTTTGGGGCACCCAGGAGTCTGGGATCTCCCAGACTCCTCCTATGCCTGACCCTTTAAGATGACATGTAGGGCCATATACAGGGAAGGAACCTTCCTGTACTCCCTTTATCCAAGAGATATGACTGGTCATGTATTATTGCTGCATATGAACAGATCTTTCTACCTGTGGCACCACATCTTTTGCATATGTTTGTTATTATTCACATGTTCTTACTTACATGCATGTTGATGTTCTGTTATTGCAAAAATTTTCAATAAAAATTATTCAACCGAAAAAAATATGTTATGTTAACAGAATAAACCTTTTTGCAAAAAAAAAAAAAAAAAAAATTAGTTTATTTTTGTTTCGTTTTTTCGTTTTCGTTGATTCGTAACGATTCGTAAATTCGTAAGTCGTCGGTGTTCGTATTCGTAACGATTCGTACATCCGTAAGTCGTCGGTGTTCATATTCATAACGACTCGTTTTTTCGTTGATTTGTTTTTTCGTTAGTTAAATTTTCGTTTATTTGTTTATTCGAAATTCGGACGCATTCGTATTTATTCGTAGATTCGTAACAGTCGTAACATTCGTAGATTCGTAATCGGAGCATAATTCATAATTTTATGTAATGTGTATGCTATTATTACATTTTAAGAGACACGGAAAATTACGAATCGAAAAAAAAAGTTACGAATCGAAAAAAAAGTTACGAATCGAAAAAAAAAAAGTTACGAATGTACGAATTTTTTCGTTCAATCCATTCAAAGCACGTTAAGCAACGCCATTGTAAGAGGCACGGAAACTTACGAATCGAAAAAAAAAAAAAGTTACGAATGTACGAATTTTTTCGTTCAATCTATTCGAAGCACATTAAGCAGCACCATTGTAAGGGACATGGAAAATTACCAATTCAACAACAAAAAAAAAGTTTTGAATGTACAAATTTTTTCGTTCATTTTCATTGTTCCTGTTTTCGTTTTTTCGGATTTTCTTCATTCCTACATTCGTTGTTTCTAATTTGTTTTTTGGGGATTTTCATTGTTTTTCGGATTCGTTCAATTCGAACGATTTGTTAATCTGATGCGTTCGATTCGAACGATTCGTTCATTCGTACGAAAACGAACGAACGAAAATAACGAAAAAAAACGAAAAACGAAAAAACAACGAAACAAATTGCACATGTCTAAAATGTATATGTTTATTATATTGTTAGCTTGCGCATCTCATAGGCTGTAGTGGCAGCCATATTTGATATATATATAACCAGCCATATATAACCACCCACGGAGCTCATTATTTACAAAAGGTATATTGATGACATCATCATCCTATGGAAAGGTGAAGAATCCAGTTTGATACAATTCCTGGAAAAACTAAACAGGAACGAGAAGAATATCAATCTCACCTGGGAAATCAGCAGAAATATAGTTACATTTTTAGATTTGGAAATAGTACAAGAGAACGACAAACTGTGGACCAGAACTCATTTTAAAAATGTAGACAAAAATAGCTACCTGCCAACAGAGAGCTGCCACCACCACAGCTGGTTATGCAATATCCCCAAAGGACAATTGATGAGGCTATGCAGAAATTGCACAAAAGACAGTGATTTTAACATACAGGCACAGAAGATAGGTCACAGATTCATCGACAGAGGATATGACAAACGATTTATCCAATCAAAAATCAATGAGGTAGAAAAAATGGACAGGAAAGAACTCATAAAAGATAAACCAAAAAATATCGCTAGATTGAACGGTATCCCCATTATCCTAGATTTCAATATCCAACATAAGGCAGTCGAAAAGATAATCAAATCCCACTGGCACATTCTACGAAGAGACACACATCTAGAATCACTCCTTCCAGAAATACCTCTCTTTGTTTATAAGAGAGCACCCACGCTCAGGGTCAAACTGGTAAAAAACATACCAGACCCACCAAAAATAGGTTACTCTTTCTTCACAGGAAAAGGCTTTTATCCATGCAAAAAATGTTATGCCTGCAGAAAATCCAGGAAACCAGCCACCAAAGTATTTGATTTTAAATCCACCAGTACTGGCAATACCTATGAAATTCGGGATTTCATTTGCTGTAACACCGAAGGAGCGGTTTACGCCCTCAAGTGTAGTTGTGGCTTACAATACATTGGACGCACAAAAAGACCACTAAGAGTACGGATAAAAGAACACATACAAAACATTGCAAAAGGTTATGATAAACACAGTGTTTCTAAACACTTCACGACACACCATAACCGAGATCCGACGCATTTAAAATTTTGGGGCATTGAGCCATATAAAAAACATTGGAGAGGAGGCCACAAGGTCAGAACTCTCAGCCAGCTAGAATCGAAGTGAATATTTATTTTAAATACTTCTACACCTCATGGTCTTAACATAGACTTCGATTTAAATTGTTTTATCAGTGATTTTTAGCTATTTTAGTCCCCAATCACTGACCATTTGAATTCCACATATAATACCATCATGCACCAAGTCCATGTTTTTAATATACATAATTTTTAATGAATTCTATTACCTTTCTACTTAAATTGTTGGTTATTTATATTATGCCTTCTCCGCGTCAGAAAATCATTTCCGGAGTCCGATCATCCAATTTTTTAGCTGCATTACCTGATTTTATATATATTTTTATGTAGTTTTTTGTACACATATCTTTATATATATTTTTATGGGTATTTTTATTTGTGCAGTTTTATACATTCTTTTTTTTTTCATATATTTTATCCCTTTATGAGCTTATGAATACTTACCATTTATTTATTTTATATTTCACATAATACTCGCTCATTGTACCACATCCTATTTACCCCATTGTTCTAGAATACCTGTTCTGAATAGGTTTCCCTGTTATATATATAACATCTCACCAAATATGGCTGCCAGTACAGCCTATGAGATGCGCAAGCTAACAATATAATAAACATATACATTTTTAATCTTATGTTATATATGCCTTCTTTGCACACCGTTGTTTACAGTCTCCAGGTCTCTTGAATTTTATCTCTGATCTCCCCCTACATATATTAAGTAACGATACATTCATTTCTTTGTTTACATCCATGCTTCAGAGTTATTTTCACTTTTTTTGTCCTCAAAAACCAAACAAAAATGGCCGCGGTTGTAGCCCGCCTTTGGGGATATTGCATAACCAGCTGTGGTGGTGGCAGCTCTCTGTTGGCAGGTAGCTATTTTTGTCTACATTTTTGAAATGAGTTCTGGTCCACAGTTTGTCATTCTCTTGTACTATTTCCAAATCTAAAAATGTAACTATATTTCTGCTGATTTCTTAGGTGAGATTGATATTCTTCTCGTTCCTGTTTAGTTTTTCCAGGAATTGTATCAAGCTGGATTCTTCACCTTTCCATAGGATGATGATGTCATCAATATACCTTTTGTAAATAATGAGCTCCGTGGGTGGTTATATATGGCTGGTTATATATATCAAATATGGCTGCCAGTACAGCCTATGAGATGCGCAAGTTAACAATATAATAAACATATACATTTTTAATCTTATGTTATATATGCCTTCTTTGCACACCGTTGTTTACAGTCTCCAGGTCTCTTGAATTTTATCTCTGATCTCCCCCTACATATATTAAGTAACGATACATTCATTTATTTGTTTACATCCATGCTTCAGAGTTATTTTCACTTTTTTTGTCCTCAAAAACCAAACAAAAATGGCCGCGGTTGTAGCTCGCCTTTGGGGATATTGCATAACCAGCTGTGGTGGTGGCAGCTCTCTGTTGGCAGGTAGCTATTTTTGTCTACATTTTTGAAATGAGTTCTGGTCCACAGTTTGTCGTTCTCTTGTACTATTTCCAAATCTAAAAATGTAACTATATCTCTGCTGATTTCCCAGGTGAGATTGATATTCTTCTCGTTCCTGTTTAGTTTTTCCAGGAATTGTATCAAGCTGGATTCTTCACCTTTCCATAGGATGATGATGTCATCAATATATCTTTTGTAAAAAATGAGCTCCGTGGGTGGTTATATATGGCTGGTTATATATATCAAATATGGCTGCCAGTACAGCCTATGAGATGCGCAAGCTAACAATATAATAAACATATACATTTTTAATCTTATGTTATATATGCCTTCTTTGCACACCGTTGTTTTCAGTCCCCAGGTCTCTTGAATTTTATCTCTGATCTCCCCCTACATATATTAAGTAACAATACATTCATTTCTTTGTTTACATCAATGCTTCAGAGTTATTTTCACTTTTTTTGTCCTCAAAAACCAAACAAAAATGGCTGCGGTTGAAGCCCGCCCTCACCGAAAATGGCCGCTACATGCATATCATATTGCCTGACTACAGGAAAATGGCCGACCGCTATTCAATTACAAACACTATATAAAGACACTTCCGATGCCCAGTAATTATCCCCGATGAAGTCACGTGACGGTGACGACACGCGTAGGATACACGGACACCGGAAGTGACGTTTTTAGACGCGAGCCCGCCGCTCGTTTCCTACCAGGACTGAATATTGAAATACAAATGTGAGTGTATAATTGTTTTTAATGCAATAAATCAATGTTTGAAGAAAACTACTACACTAGATAGCCCTTTATTTCCCTCTTTTGGTCACCATGACTTATGCATGCTGAGCGTTACCTGCTAATAAAGTGGCATCCAGTCCCCAGAGGTATCCAGCCCACACTGCTAGAGAAGGAATTAAAACAGAGGAAGAGGCTTGTGACCAGACCCACATCCCCCCTGAAGTGGCCACATATCCCCTGGCTCCTGTTCAATGCTGCTTACCTTGCAGCAGTAAGGTAATAATTTAGGACACCTACAGGTTTCAATCATCACCGAAGATCTCCAACACAGAGCACGCAGCATCCTCACTAGCACTTTACTGAAGAGCCTTCAGCACTGCTTTAGTCTTTCACGCTACTGCAAGCAACGTCGCAGAGCCATAGTTTAGCTTCATCACCGTTCTATATTTCCTCACAGTTATCTCACGCCTATGTTTTTTATGAACTTTTATGCGTTTCTATGAAATTTTATGCGATTATGAACTTTATGCGATTTTAAATTTCACATGCGTTTTTTATGCGTTTATGAATGCTGTATTTGCAATTTTATGAATTTAAGTTGATCTTAACACCTCTATCTACATTTTCACTTCTGCTCACTGCACCTCAAACGCTGCTTAGCGGTTTATGCGATTTTCCAGCATGTTTTGCACATTTATGCGATTTCTAGCATATTTTGCACATTTATTTAGCTGTTCACTTTGAACCATTTTATCTGATTTTAGCAATTTTATGCACATCAGTCACCTATAACCTCACTGTGTTTTATCTTTATATATTTCACTTTCAATTGTTGTTTATATATATTGTATTGAATGATATGTACCACTGACAGCTCACCTATTTATTTATCTATGGGAGCGCAACACCATATATTGATTTTTTACATGGTCTACTACATATCTGCTGATTTTATCGGGTGTCATGTACCACCTTGCAAGGCATTTGAAATTTGTCTCTATCAACCTATTATCCACCACGAACTGTGTAATAATTTTAAAATTGTCTTCACTTTCTGTGTACTGCATCGTGTCCCTAATTCACTTTCCCATTTTTTAATGTAAGGCGGGTCCTCCAAATCATCACCCTCCATTTGAATTTTATATATGCGCCCTATGTTCTTTCTTGAATTTGCCTTTAGACAGAGCCTTTCTAGTGGTCTGTACTCTCTTAATGAGTGAGGCAATTTCTCAATAAAGTGACTCAGTTGGAGGAACCGCCAAACATCTACTTTCATTAACCCAGTGTCCCTACTCAGTGCTTGAAACTTTTTAATTTTACCTTGGTGAATTATATCCTTTAATTGTGCATTTTATTTTTTTAACCAATTTCCCCCCACTTCCTTTTTTCCCGGTACGAAGTAGTCATTTTGCCTCAAATAGATCAATGGAGAATTATATGTCCATTTTTTTTGTGCATGAATCCGATCCCCTATTTTTAGTGCTGTATGTGTGATTTCATGTGTTCCTAATCCCATGCATCTATATTGTGGGGGGTTCCAAATTATTCGTCCCAAATGTGTACCACTTATTTCTTTTTCTAAACTAACCCATGTTTTTTCATTCACCTCTATTACCCGAGTAAGAGCAATCGCATTGTGGTATTTTTGACAATCCGGCACCGCTAAACCTCCTTGTTTCTTGTCCCTACTTAAAACATTAAATGCTATTCTCGGTTTTTGGTTGTTCCATATGTATTTAGAGATTAACCCTTTTAATGTTTTTAAATATATTTGCGGAAGTGAAATAGGCAGCATTTGTAGCTTATAGGGAATCTTTGGGGCCAGCACCATCTTTGTAACATTAATCCTGCCAATCCAGGAGAGGGAGGTTCTTGAGAGCTTTTTTATTTCGCTTTCAATTTCATCTAATAAGGGAATGAAATTAATATTATATATCGCTTTAACCGTGGGCACTAATTTAATTCCTAAATATTTAATCTCTTTTTGCCAAGGAAAGTGGAATTCTTTTATCAATTTGGCTTCTTCCTGCTTACTGATATTGACATTTAAAATTTCGGACTTGCTGGGATTTATTTTCAAATTTGAGATCTCCCCGAATTCTTTTAATATCTTTAGCAGGATCGGAATCGTTGTCCTTGGGTTAGTTATATAAAACAGAATGTCATCCGCAAACGCGGCAAGTTTATGTTCTTCTGTCCCTATCTTAATCCCTTTAATATCCGGATTTTTTCGGATAGCTGACAGCAGGGGTTCAAGGGATAGTACGAACAACAAGGGAGATAGCGGGCACCCCTGTCTAGTGCCATTTTTCATTATAAATTTTAAAGAAGAAGTTCAGTTAACTTTTACAAATGCCTGAGGTTCATTGTACAGGAGGATAGTGAATTAAATGTTTTCAGCCAGTGGGGGAGTAGGACATCTGCAAATAATTTATAGTAGCTAACAGTTAGACCATCAGGGCCAGGGCTTTTGCCTGTCTTCAGTTGTTTTTAAGGCTTCATTGGTTTCTTCCAGGGATATGGGGCATTCTAATTCTGCAGCCTCAAAGGAGGTAATAGATTTGGGGCCATATTGACTAAGAAAATTGGTAATCATCTCTTTTTGTTCGGTGTCCTCCACGGTCATGTTTGGTTAAGTTATATAGTTTGGTATAGTATTGCACAAATTGATCAGCTATGTCTTCAGTGGTGACAAATGTTTTACCCAAGGGGTCCGTAATGGTGTGGATGATGGCCGTTTTTTTAGTCTGAAGTGCTGTAGCGAGCATTTTCCCAGATTTATTCCCAAACTCATAATATAGTCTCCACGTTAGTGCGTATTTGTGTTTTAGTTTTAGTTTTTCCTAACTCTTCTAATAGATCTTCTCTGGCCGGTAGTAGTTTGGTTAGTGTTTGTGTGGTTAGGGATTGTTTATGGATTTTTTTCTTCAATACGGGCTTGTCTGGCTTTCTTTCGTTTAACGGCAACGGAGATGACACATTTATGCGCTGCCCATTGTGTCATTGGCGTGATATCCGTGGAGTCGTTCTCACAAAAATATTGTGAGATTCATGTGTTGATCTTCCTAGCGATCTCAGGGTCAGTCAAGAGAGAATTATCAAGACGCCAGATCGCTGATCTAGTGGGTGCTGTCGGGAATGTCGGGGTCATGGAGATGGGGTTGTGGTCCGAGAGGAGCATGGGGTCTATGGTTGCAGTAAGGATGAGTGCTAGATCGTTTTGTGTAATGAAGAAGTAGTCAATCCTAGAATATTTGTTGTGATGGTGAGAAGAATGCAAAGTCCTTTTTGTTGGGATTTAATGTGCGCCATGTGTCATGCAGGGTCAGGTTGCTAAGCTGTGTTTTGATTGCTTTGAGGGCTCTGTAGGTTATGGAGGAGGAGCCTGAGGACGTATCTTGGAAAGAAAAAAGGGCTACATTGAAATCTCCCCCTACTATTAGAATACCAGCTTGAAAGGTTGTAAGGAGATGCAAGGTGTTGCGGAAGAATGGTACCCAATGCTTATTAGGAGCGTATAGGTTAGCTAGAGTGATGGGTTTGTTGTAAATTGTTTGAGAAATATGTATCAGCCCTTGCTGGATCACAGGCCATCATGAACTTGGATCAGACAATGTTTGGAGATTAACATTGATACTCACTTGGATTTAGAGTCATCGTTGGCTGCATGATAGGCCATGGGATAGAAGTTGCTATAGAGTTTAGGAATGTTATTAGACAAAAATTGAGTCTCTTGGAGTAACACCACGTCTGCTTTAGTTTTTTGTAAGGTCAGCAGTAGTTGAGATCTTTTTTCGGGAGTATTAAGGCCGTGTATGTTTAACGAGTATAGCTTGACTTGGGGGGAGTGCGAGCGGAACCCTGGTGTGCCATGTTCGGAATGGGGGGAGGCTGCTTGGGGGAGAGGGATAGGGAGGGTTCTGGGAAGGGGCAGCTAAGTTAAGAGGGGGAGGGGAAGGAGGAGATAAGCTCTCCTATGTATTGAACCAAAGAGAGGGGGGACCTGCCCACCCTTTTCTAAAGGAGCGGTTTTGGTAAGGTACAATGTATAGACAGAGTGTGTAACAGCCCAGAGGCAGTCAACACTATGCTATATCACTGTGAGGGGGTTGGTAAAGTCCAGGCGAGGTAGAATCACGTGGAATACCTGTCAGCCCACCGCCACAGGGTATTAGTTCAGGTAAGTGGAGGTATACCCTATATGTATTAGCCTCAAGAGGATGGGATGAGATTCATGGGTTTAAAATGTCAGGATTGGTCATATGTCATCTGTTGCAAAAACAAACTATGAACAAAACTTAGTAGGAGGACAATGAGCTGTGTGTAGTGATGACTTCTTTAGGCATGTAACACCTGGTATGGTTAAATTTGTAGTCTATGCCTAGGGCAATGTAAGGACTCAGTGGCAGCCAGGGATTACAAAAACATAAGTAAATGGCAACATATATATCTCTATAACACTGGTGTACAATATCCTTTAACAGTCCATCCTAGAACCTAAAGGGATACCGTTGGGCCAAGCTGAGCATTACCGGACCCTCCTATGTCTCGTCCTGCATCAGTGGTGTGTCCCGTCAAACGAGTACTTCCGATGTGGGTGGGTACATCAAGTGGGCCTGCAGATAGGTATAAGGTGATTACCATTATGTGCGGGGTGTGGGGAGTTATCATTGTCAACTAGGGTGTTACCTCTGAAGGCTGTGAGGTGGTCTGTCATCTCAGTGATGTTACTCTCTGCATTGTGTAAGTGGGGTGGGGCTATGCCAGATCGTGGCAAGCTCAAAGTACATGTATGTGAGATATCTGTAATGCTATCATAATGGATCTATGCCATCCCTTACAACTCTAATAGGAGGAGGGAGGGGAGAGGAGAGTCCCTCTCTGTACATGAAAGAAAGCATAAATTGCAGATTCAGTGGTTGTAAGTGCCTAGGCACATCTGTCTACAGGAGCCCCATTGTTGTAATCAGAAAAGGGGGCGTAAAGACTGAATAGTTTGCGCTATGTGGGTCTTTTGTGGGTACACACAGTCGGATTTTCTGACGGAAAATGTTGGATGTGAGCTTGTGTATGTGTATGCTCCATCGAACATTTGTTGTCAGACTTTCCGCAACCTTTGAACAAAAATCCACGGTTTTGTTGTCAAAGTCAGATCATGTGTACGCGGCATAAGAGCATTCCCCCCTCTATAGGGGCTATTATTTTCGGGGAGTCTGCTATGTCTCCCTTCCCTCCTCAGGCAGTAAACCAAAGCATGCTACATTAAGTTAACCATCTAAGCACAGCTACCTCCCCAGCATGGAGTGGAAAGGGCAGATTACTTGGCGTTGAGTCCATGTATGTCAGGAAATCAGATGTTAGTAGTGAAGGGAGGCGTTTTTTTTTGGTACTCTCCTGCCCCCTTACATCTGGGCATGTATGTATGCTGGGGTTTCCTTGGGTTACAGAAAAGAAACTATTGATTTCATAAGGCTAGAGTGATTTAATAACTGCAGGTTATTGCGTCACATTAATTGTAAATTCATGGAGACCCTGTGAGGGAAGGGTTGATTCTATTGGGAGAAACCACAGCATACATCTCTGCAAAGTCGCAGAATGCATATCCTACCATATCGATTGCATGTTCATCAGCTTATAGTTCTAGCAGCTGAAAGCTGTTGAAGGGGGGGAGTAGGACATAACACACATCCCCCGTGGGAGGCTGAACAACCATCATGCAGTACTCCCTAGCAGTTTGTCCCCCACACTTGTTGCAGTGTGAATGGAAGGTAGCAGACTAGGTGAAGCAAGTAAAGTGGGTGAAGGTTGGCATCAATAGGCACTTCAGCTTGTAGTGTGATGTAGCCAAAGAACAGGAGAGCATCCGGAGGGGTAATTGGTTAGTGAATCTTTCGGGCCCTCTAGCAGGCAGTGTCTACATGCAGTGGAGCTGCCATTATCAGCATCGGTTGCATAGGGTCACTGGAGATAACTGAGTGTTCAGGAATATAGCAAGGAAAACAAAACATAACTACTTAACTGAACTAAAATAAAATAAAAATAAAAAAATGCAGCGCTACCGTGATAGACTTGCTGTGACAAGTGAATCAAAAAAAAAAAATAATTAGTGACAGTGTTACAATTGGTCAAAACGACCAAAAAGTGAAATGACATTTACAGAGTAACAACAGTGAATGAAGAGTGTTCATATATTAGACACTTAAAAATAAAACATGTGTGACGTCCGCCTCTTATCAAACTTGCTATACTGAGTGAATCAGAGACAGCAAAAAAGGTGAAAGCATAAAACTAAATCAGAACCACCTAAAACATATATAACAATCACAATGTAACAACAATCAATAAAAAATGTTACTAAATAGAAAATAAAAAATATAGAAATATATGCAAGGTCCACTGTGAAGTGTTGAAACATATATAATGTGGCATAGAAGTCCAAACCACAGTGACGGGACTATAAAAGACAATGACATCCTTTGTGTGATGTGTAGTGGGTGCGCTTAAAATCAACCTTAAAAAACAGTAGATTATTTAAAATGGATTGTTTAAAAGACCTCTGTGCAAAACGTTATCATTAAGTGATATATAAATACGTGATAAAAATGATGAAAAAAAAAATTTATATAGTAAACTGATCAGTGTAACGTGTATTAAAAGTTCCTTCAAGGGGTAAAGTTGATGAGGTATGAATGACTGCAGTTGGCATGAACCTCATATAATTAGTAATTAGTTAATTAATATGTGTGATAAATCAAACCGTGCAAACCAGTCTTGGTAAAATATGGAACAGATGTGTAGAACTTAGAGTGTTATCCTTTCTTAAGTTTACTTGAAAATGATGTGTACCAGTGTTTTGTGCAAATAAATTAATTAAATTAATTAAATAAAAAGCCACAGATAAAAACCCGGGATATAATGTGCCAATAATTAGAAGCCACAAATGAGCCAAATAAAACCAGGATATATTTTGCCGCTAAAAGTGATTCCTACGGCCGTTTGTGAACCTGCTCATTAATTAAATAATCAGATGATCCAACAATTAAACAATTAAACAGTGGGTATCTTATTCCTTCTTACTCAAATTAGGGACGAACACCACTAATTAATATGAGAAAGATACCGCTCACTGCTGTGTGGAAAAATGTGTAAGAAACAAAATGTCACTTTCCTTATCTTATGCTGACATTTCTGGATACACTCTTCTTCTCGTTTTTCTTTTCTTTCTTCTTCAAAATTATTCACATGTGGATACAAAAAATCTACAATACATTGCGCAGCACTGCTACAATATGTTTGTGTGAATGTAGCAGATAGACGCCGGTCTACTCACAAAACACCCGGTGTTTAGAGCGCGGTAGCCGAAAAAGGTCAGGCACTGTGTGTGGGCTTTCTGCCCTGCTCGTCCTCGTAGTTTCGGTGACGTCACTAGGCTCCTCCTCCCGACGCGTTGCGTCACGCTTAACCTATTTCACGTGTGGGAACACTAATATATGGGTTGCAGCTATATCATTTGGTTATCTTAAATATCGGTTGCATCTCTGATTTTAAATTCATAATAGCGCTTGAGTATATACATCTATCACTTATCTATCCTTTGTGTGATAGGTCACCGTCTAACTCATCCAATGCAAGAGAGTATTCCAAACTTTACAGAAATCGCATCATATATAATCGCAAACTTGGAGATGCATCTCAATTGGCAACCAAAAGGCGATGACAAGGACAATGGCTGGTAGGGAGAAGGTGATAAATACTCTTACCCTTAGATGTGGACCCACACACCTTGATGGTGGGTCAGTCAGGCAGAGGGTAGAGATCTGCAACCAACGATCCTCATCTGCAACAGGCGATCCTGCCAGTTGGATGGTCAAACGGCACTCTGTGGTCTATATAGCCAAGGTGTTGAATATAGGGTGTCCTCACCGAATATTCCAGGGAACATGCAATCATCCACTCGTAGGCAAATTCATAGAAGGAATAAAGAAAAAAAGGCTCCCTATAGAGTAGATCACTCCAGTACAAAATTTATTTGGATAAAAAATTTAAATATTGTCGTACAACAACATCAATCAAGATGTGTGTAAATAAAAAAGTTTAAAAAAGCATGTAAGTCCAGCCAGCAGGCTATGTACCCGACATGTTTCGTAACAAAGTACTTCAACTGGGGCATAAACCGGCTATAAGACTCCATGCTACATAGCAGGTTTATGCCCCAGTTGAAGTACTTTGTTACGAAACATGTCGGTTATTAGGGATGGGCCCGGTGCTCGATTCGAACCCACGTTCGAATCGAGCACCGGGCGTTCGCTCGCTCGGCGAGCCCAGAACTATTTGGGCCGTTCGCATCACATTTGTGTAATGCGAGCGGCCCGCAATGCATTGCGGCCGGCGCAGTGCATTGCTGGCTGATAATTGGCCAGGCATGCACTGTGACCCCGCATGCTTGGCCAATCACAGCGCCGGAAACTAGGAGAGCAATAATTGGCTACAGGCAGGACGCCTGTAGCCAATTAAAGCTCAGGGGCTTTAGTACACGCCCAACACCATATAAAAGGCTGCCACGCCATCGGCCCAGGGCACATGTGTTCTGGCTTCTGGAAGAGCAGTCTGCTGATTGAAATTCTTCTTTGCTAGATTGATATTCTTCTTCTTTGCTAAACCATTGCTAACTCCTGACCGGAGTCATTCAATTCATCATTACTGATCATTCATTGCTGCTGATTGCACAGAGCTGCTGCTGGGGATTAGTCTGGTGTGTGCGTGCTGTTAGTACAGCATTGCAGTAGCACCAATCACAGTGCTGTTAGAACAGCATTGCACTCCAACTTCTGTCCCAACCTTCTGTCCCATCCCAGGCAGGGATTTATAGGAGCCATATTGTGTTTGTGGCAGCACACATAGGACCTATATTTTCTTGTCAGCAGCACACATAGTACCTATAGTGTGTTTGTGTCAGCACCCATAGGACTTATAGTGTGTTTGTGGCAGCACACATAGGACCTATATTTTCTTGTCAGCAGCACACATAGTACTTATAGTGTGTTTGTGTCAGCACCCATAGGACTTATAGTGTGTTTGTGGCAGCACACATAGGACCTATATTTTCTTGTCAGCAGCACACATAGTACTTATAGTGTGTTTGTGTCAGCACCCATAGGACTTATAGTGTGTTTGTGGCAGCACACATGGGACCTATATTTTCTTGTCAGCACACATAGTACCTTTAGTGTGTTTGTGTCAGCACCCATAGGACTTATAGTGTGTTTGTGGCAGCACACATAGGACCTATATTTTCTTGTCAGCAGCACACATAGTACTTATAGTGTGTTTGTGTCAGCACCCATAGGACTTATAGTGTGTTTGTGGCAGCACACATAGGACCTATATTTTCTTGTCAGCAGCACACATAGTACCTATAGTGTGTTTGTGTCAGCACCCATAGGACTTATAGTGTGTTTGTGGCAGCACACATAGGACCTATATTTTCTTGTCAGCACACATAGTACCTATAGTGTGTTTGTGTCAGCACCCATAAGACTTATAGTGTGTTTGTGGCAGCACACATAGGACCTATATTTTCTTGTCAGCAGAACACATAGTACCTATAGTGTGTTTGTGTCAGCACCCATAGGACTTATAGTGTGTTTGTGGCAGCACACATAGGACCTATATTTTCTTGTCAGCACACATAGTACCTCTAGTGTGTTTGTGTCAGCACCTATAGGACCTACAGTGTGTTGTGAGCACACATAGGAGCTCTATTTTTTATACAATATACACTACCGACTACAATGGCTGGAAGACCGCCAAGGAGAGGCAGACCGTCCCGAGGCAAGAACACAGGGCAAGCAGGCTCTGTTTCTAGAGACAACAGTGCTGGTCGTGGACGTGGTCGTGCATTGTCATCAGCACGTGGCCATGGGACACGCTTGTCTTTGTTTTCGGCAGCTGGACATGTTGAGCCGCATCATGCCGAAGGCTTGGTAGAATGGATGACCTAGCCCTCCTCATCCTCCTCATCCTCTCTCACCCAGGCTCAGGGTACTGGCAGAGAAGCTTCCAACGTGTACTCAATGGCATCATCAGCCACCCCTTCCCTAGACCCACCATGTCCTCCTGAGGAGTCCCCCGAACTGTTTGAGCACAGTGTTGGGTACATGCTCCAGGAGGATGCCCAACGATTCGAAGGCTCGGATGATGGTACCCAGCTTGAGGAAGGCAGTAGTGTGCGCGCAGAGAGAGGGGATGCTGAAGGACAGCAATCTGGCAGTAATGTTCCACCAGCTGCAGCTTACTGCCAGGTTTGCTCTAGTGGTGAAGAGGGAGGGGATGATGAGGTCACTGACTCCACGTGGGTGCCTGAAGGGAGAGAGGAGGAGGAGGATGCGGCGGCACATGTCCAACGAGGCAGGATGCCCCATGGAGGCCAGCTAGAGGCCAGCACACCAACTGAATCACACCGCAGAGCTCCGCCTGTGCAGGGCGCTGCCTCTGCACGTTATCACAAAAGTTCTTTGGTGTGGGCCTTTTTTGAGACGAGTGCATCAGATCACACCACTGCTATTTGCAATATTTGTCTCAAGCGTATCTCGCGTGGCCAAAACATCAGCCGCGCACCACAAGCATGAGCAGACATATGTTGACCTACCATGCAGCTCGTTGGCAAGCGCACATTAAAGACCCACACCAAAGAACAAAGCGGACCTCTCCTTGCTCCTCATCAGCTGGGATCTCCATCCCCACTATATCTTCAGTCCTCTCTGAAAGCTGCTCTGAGAGGGCTGAAGGTGTAGAATTAGGTGTGTCACAACCAAGTACTTGCAGTACACCGACGTCCGATTGTAGCAGGCAAATTTCCCTGCCCCAGCTGCTGGATCGTCGAAAGAAGTATACTCCCAGCCATCCACATGCCCAGCGGTTGAATGCTAGCTTGGCTAAATTGCTAGCACTTCAACTGCTGCCTTTTTAGTTGGTAGACTCGGCCCCCTTCCATGAGTTTGTTCAATGTGCGGTTCCTCAGTGGCAGGTTCCCAAAAGCCACTTTTTCTCACGGAAGGCTATTCCGTCTCTCTACCAGCAGAATGACCATGCCTCGCTGGACAGGGCGGTCAGCGGTAAGGTGCATATTACCGCTGACTCATGGTCCAGCAGGCATGGACAGGGACGTTATCTGTCTTTCACGGCCCATTGGGTCACTCTATTGGCAGCTGGGAGGGATGCAGGACAAGGTGCAGTAGTGTTGGAGGTTCTTCCGCCACCACGCCTCCAAAATGCTACTACTGGTTGTGACACACCTCTCTTCTCCACCCCCTCCTCTTCTTCTTCCTCCATGGCCTCTTCGAGTGCTCTGTCCTCGGAACCAGCGGTGCTCCGTAGGGGTACAAGGGGCTACGCGAGTACGCAGGCAAAAAGATGCCATGCCGTGCTTGCGCTGGTGTGTTTGGGGGACAGGAGCCACACTGGGGCAGAGGTTCTGGCAGCTCTGCAGGGGCAGGCCGAGAGGTGGTTGACGCCACGCCAGCTTAAGCCAGGAATGGTGGTTTATGACAATGGCACCAACCTCCTCTCCGCCCTGCGACAGGGGCAGCTCACCCATGTGCCCTGTATGGCTCACGTCCTCAACCTGGTGGTGCAGCGGTTCTTGGGAAGGTACCCAGGCTTACAGGATGTCCTGAGGCAGGCCAGAAAAGTCTGTGTGCATTTCCGCCGATCTTATAATGCCAGTGCTTGGCTGGCTGAGCTGCAAAAGGAGCTGAACCTGCCCAAGAACCGCCTAATATGTGACATGCCCACCAGGTGGAACTCAACGTTGGCCATGCTGCAGCGACTGCACACGCAGCAGAGGGCCATCAATGAGTACCTTTGCGACTACGGCACCAGGACAGGGTCAGGGGAGCTTGGCTTTTTTTCCACACGCCAGTGGAGCATGATCAGGGATGCATGCACTGTCCTCTCACCATTTTAGGAGGCCACGAGGATGGTGAGCAGTGACAGTGCATGCATCAGTGACACTGTACCTCTTGTCCACCTGTTGGAGCATACGCTGCGTGGGATAATGGACAGGGCACTTGAGGCAGAACAGAGGCAGGAAGAGAAGGACTTCCTTGCCTCTCAAGGCCCCCTTTATCCAGACAGTGTTCCTTCTGTCCCACCCATCACACAGGAAGAGGAAGAGGAGGAGGAGGAGGAGGAGGATTGTGTGAGCATGGAGGTGGAGCCTGGCACTCAGCATCAGCATCAGCAGCAGCAGTCTTTTATTGATGATGTACAGTCCCAACAAACCAGTGGACTTGTACGTGGCTGGGAGGAGGTGGCTGGCGATCATGTCGTCCTCAGTGACCCAGAAGACTCCGGACCAAATGCCTCAGCTGACCTACGTTGCATGGCCTTCCTGATCCTGCAAAGCCTGCGGAAGGATCCTCGTATTCTTCGGATCAAGGAGAGGGACCATTACTGGCTGGCCACTCTCCTTGATCCACGGTACAAGGGTAAGGTTGCGGACCTTATCTTGCCGTCGCAGAGGGAGCAGAGGATGAGACATCTCAGGGAGGCCTTGCAGAAAGGTCTGTGCAACGCGTTCCCAGAAACTGGGAGGTTACAAACTCCTGGTCCTGGATGACGAGTTGCTGAGGCTTCAGACAATTTTTTAGTCCGCAGCCCCAAGGTATGATCGGTTCCAGCAACCATCGCCAGCGTCTGATATACATGGTGCAGGAATACCTAGGGGCAAGGTCAGACTTGGACACCTTTCCCACGGAAAATCCTCTCGCTTACTGGGTCTTGAGGATGGATCACTGGCCAGAGCTTGCACAGTATGCAATTGAGCTACTGGCCTGTCCTGCATCCAGCGTTCTTTCCGAACGCACATTCAGTGCTGCTGGAGGATTTGTCACTGATCACAGGGTACGCCTGTCCACCGACTCGGTTGATCGACAGACCTTCATAAAAATGAATCAGTCTTGGATCACCACCAGCTACCAGGCATCTGAAGCGGATATAACTGAATAATTTATAATGTCACATCCCTTCAAGACTGCCTATGCTGATGCTGAGTGACTGTCCTGTTATGTTCACTGACTATCCTCTTCCTCCTCCTCAATGATCCATTCCTTGATAGCTTGGAAGTACATTTTTGTTTCTGGGTGCCACCACACCAGTGCCTAAGGCACAATTTTTCAGCCCCTGTATAACAGGGGCGTGTAATTACAATTTCTAAAAAAAATGCTTTGCAACAGGTGTGACTGCTGTGCTCCAAGTACAGTATCTGTGAGGGGTTGCAGTGTTGTGGCACCAGCACCGTTGCCTAAGGCACAATTTTTCAGCCCCTGTTTAACATGGGCGTGTAATTACAATTTTTTAAGCAATGCTTCGCAACATGTCTGACTGCTGTGCTCCAAGTACAGTATCTGTGAGGGGTTGCAGTGTTGTGGCACCAGCACCAGTGCCTAAGGCACAATTTTTCAGCCCCTGTATAACAGGGGCGTGTAATTACAATTTTTTAAGCAATGCTTCGCAACATGTCTGACTGCTGTGCTCCAAGTACAGTATCTGTGAGGGGTTGCAGTGTTGTGGCACCAGCACCAGTGCTTAAGACACAATTTTTCAGCCCCTGTTTAACATGGGCGTGTAATTACAATTTTTTAAGCAATGCTTCGCAACATGTCTGACTGCTGTGCTCCAAGTACAGTATCTGTGAGGGGTTGCAGTGTTGTGGCACCAGCACCAGTGCCTAAGGCACAATTTTTCAGCCCCTGTATAACAGGGGCGTGTAATTACAATTTTTTAAGCAATGCTTCGCAACATGTCTGACTGCTGTGCTCCAAGTACAGTATCTGTGAGGGGTTGCAGTGTTGTGGCACCAGCACCAGTGCTTAAGACACAATTTTTCAGCCCCTGTTTAACAGGGGCGTGTAATTACAATTTTTTAAGCAATGCTTCGCAACATGTCTGACTGCTGTGCTCCAAGTACAGTATCTGTGAGGGGTTGCAGTGTTGTGGCACCAGCACCAGTGCCTAAGGCACAATTTTTCAGCCCCTGTTGGGGTGTGTAATTACAATTTTTAGGCAATGCTTTGCAACAGGTCTCATTGCTGTGCTCAGAGTACAGTATCTGTGAGTGGTTGCAGTGTTGTGGCACCAGCACCAATGCCTAAGGCACAATTTTTCAGCCCCTGTTTAACAGGGGCGTGTAATTACAATTTTTTAAGCAATGCTTTGCAACACGTCTGACTGCTATGCTCCAAGTACAGTATCTGTGAGGGGTTGCAGTGTTGTGGCACCAGCACCAGTGCCTAAGGCACAATTTTTCAGCCCTGTTCAACAGGTGCATGCAATTACAAATCTTGATCTAATAACTCACAGCAGGGTCCATTCCTGTGCCCACCAAGAGTAACTGTGAGGGCTTACAGTCTTGTGGCAACACCGTCCACCACCACCAAAGGTCCAAATTTTCTGCCCTGCTCAACAGGTGCATGCAATTACAAATCTTGATCTAATAACTCACAGCAGGGTCCATTCCTGTGCCCACCAAGAGTAACTTTGAGGGCTTACAGTCTTGTGGCAACACCGTCCACCACCACCACCACCACCAAAGGCCCAATTTTTCTGCCCTGTTCAACAGGTGCATGCAATTACAAATCTTGATCTAATAACTCACAGCAGGGTCCATTCCTGTGCCCACCAAGAGTAACTGTGAGGGCTTACAGTCTTGTGGCAACACCGTCCACCACCACCACCACCACCAAAGGCCCAATTTTTCTGCCCTGTTCAACAGGTGCATGCAATTACAAATATTGATCTAATAACTCACAGCAGGGCCCATTCCTGTGCCCACCAAGAGTAACTGTGAGGGCTTACAGTCTTGTGGCAACACTGTCCACCACCACCAAAGGCCCAATTTTTCTGCCCTGTTCAACAGGTGCATGCAATTACAAATCTTGATCTAATAACTCACAGCAGGGCCCATTTTTGCGCCCACCAAAAGTAACTGTGAGGGCTTACAGTCTTGTGGCAACACCGTCCACCACCACCACCACCAAAGGTCCAATTTTTCTGCCCTGTTCAACAGGTGCATGCAATTACAAATCTTGATCTAATAACTCACAGCAGGGTCCATTCCTGTGCCCACCAAGAGTAACTGTGAGGGCTTACAGTCTTGTGGCAACACCGTCCACCACCACCACCACCACCACCAAAGGCCCAATTTTTCTGCCCTGTTCAACAGGTGCATGCAATTACAAATCTTGATCTAATAACTCACAGCAGGGCCCATTCCTGTGCCCACCAAGAGTAACTGTGAGGGCTTACAGTCTTGTGGCAACACCGTCCACCACCACCACCAAAGGCCCAATTTTTCTGCCCTGTTCAACAGGTGCATGCAATTACAAATCTTGATCTAATAACTCACAGCAGGGCCCATTTTTGCGTCCACCAAAAGTAACTGTGAGGGCTTACAGTCTTGTGGCAACACCGTCCACCACCACCACCAAAGGCCCAATTTTTCTGCCCTGTTCAACAGGTGCATGCAATTACAAATCTTGATCTAATAACTCACAGCAGGGCCCATTCCTGCGCCCACCAAGAGTAACTGTGAGGGCTTAGAGTCCTGTGGCAACACCGTCCACCACCACCACCAAAGGCCCAATTTTTCTGCCCTGTTCAACAGGTGCATGCAATTACAAATCTTGTTCTAATAACTCACAGCAGGGCCCATTCCTGTGCCCATCAAGAGTAACTGTGAGGGCTTACAGTCTTGTGGCTACACCAACATCTAATGGGGAAAATTTCTGCAGAGTATATACGTCAGGCCCCTACTTTCAAACATCCAACTTACAAACGACTCCTACTTGCAAACGGAAAGAGAACACAGGAAGTGAGAGGAAATCTACCCCTAGGAAGGGAAATTCGATCCTGTTAGATTTAATTTGGGAAAAAGGTATCTCCTCTCTACTGATGCTTTATCACCAATCCTTGTTTCAATTAAAACCCCACTTTTCCAAAAACATTTGTCATTGGGACGGAAAGTGAGGTGAAATGTTCTGAACAGATGTGCAAAGACAGCAAATGTTACAGGGGTGATAACCCCTCCCTATGTTCTCCAAAAAGCTTAAAAATAGATTTTTTGGGGATGGAGCTACACTTCATAATGTACCTGTTCAGATTCTACTTAAGAACAAACCTACAGTCCGTGTCTTGTTTGCACCGCCTGTATACTGCTGTTCAGAGTATATAGGGTTGTAGGTATAGGGTTTTATTTTGGGTGCGGGGTCCCCCTTAATATCCATACAAGACCCAAAGGGGCTGGGGTGGGGGGGGGTGATTGGGTAGCCATGCCATTTTTCGCAAGGATTTTCAGCCATATGGCCAGGAAAAGACATGACATTAAAGCCGCAAGTGGTTTTAAATGGCTTCTTTTTTTCATTTACAAATGTCATTTTGTGCAGGGACAGTTCTAAACACGGGAAACACATGACACTTCACAGGCATACTTTAGACACCCCCCAGGTACCATATTTAAAGGAAAATTTAACTTTTTTTTTTTCACTTTATGCATCATTAAAATGACTGCTCCCGAAAAAACGTTTTTGCATTGATATATGTCCCCTGGGGCAGGACCCGGGTCCCCAAACCTGTTTTATGATATTAACATGCATATTGGCCGTTGTAATTAGCAATTTTTATTTCGAACGTTCGCGTCCATTGTAACGAATAGGGTTCGAAAATTTGCGCAAACTTTCGGTCCGTTCGAAGGTTCTGGTGCGAACCGAACCCGGGGGTGTTCGGCTCATCCCTAGTCGGGTACATAGCCTGCTGGCTGGACTTACATGCTTTTTTAAACTTTTTTATTTACACACATCTTGATTGATGTTGTTGTACGACAATATTTTAATTTTTTTTATCAAAATAAATTTATCCAACTGGCAGGATCGTCTGTTGCTAGCCCTTGTCCTTGTCATCACCTCTTGGTTGCCAATTGAGATGCATCTCCAAGTTTGCGATTATATGTGATGCGATTTCTGTGAAGTTTGGAATACTCTTTTGCATTGTATGAGTTAGACCTATCACACAAAGGACGTCATTGTCTTTTGTAGTCCCGTCACTGTGGTTTGGACTTCAATGCCACATTATATATGTATGTTTCAACACTTCACGGTGGACTTTGCATATATTTCTATATTTTTTATTTTCTATTTAGTAACATTTGTTATTGATTGTTGTTACATTGTGATTGTTATATATTTTTTAGGTGGTTAGTTTTATGCTTTCACCTTTTCTGCTGTCTCTGATTCACTCAGTATAGCAAGTTTGATGAGAGGCGGACCTCACACATGTTTTATTTTTAAGTGTCTAATATATGAACACTCTTCATTCACTGTTGTTACACTGTGAATGTCATTTCACTTTTTGGTCGTTTTGACCAATTGTAACACTGTCACTAATTATTTGTTTTTGATTCACTTGTCACAGCAAGTCTATCACGGTAGCGCTGCATTTTTTAAAAAATTTTTTTGTTCACATTTGTTTCAGTGTTAATGCCTTGGACAAGATTGTGGGATCTGGTTTCCGATGGGGATCTCCGTCTGCGGAATCGAGTGTCTAGCACATTCATGGGTTCCTCGCTGCACGTGTCCCTTCTTGTTGGTGGTGTGGCAAAATTCAGTATACCAGTTTTGGGACATCATCGGAATGCCTAGGGTTTTGCAGAAAAGGTGGAGGTCCTTCGGAACTCTTAACAACGCAGTTCAGCCTTGTGCGGTGGCAGAGAGACAGAAGGGGAACTTCATCTGTAATGAATGCCCTTGGAGTGAAGGACGTCAAGCAGAGGCTTCAGGTCTGTTGCAGTGTGATGCTGAAGAGGTCTTGGTAAATATTGATGTCTATGGAAAGAAGTTAAAACCGCGCTAATAGAGCATAAATCCACCTTAAATGGTAAAACCAAAAAAGGGAGAGACAAAAAACGGGCAGCCGCTCAAGGTGGGATACACACACTAAGCATAAACAAATAAAAAAGGAAGCAGCGCCAGAACAAACAAAGAATTACTATATAACAGACAGGGATAATTCCACAAAATCACTGTGTCCAGTCCTAGGTTTATAAGTCCAAATGCAGCTGGAATTTTATAGGCACAAAAAATAGCTGGGGTAGATAGAACATAAGTTGAAGAAAATGTCCACATCAAGGATAATCACAATATCAGCACCGCAGTGAAGTAATGTATTAGGTGATATAGGATCCCTCCACCAGTATTGCTATGCTCTTACCAGAAGGCTGAGCATATAGAGCTCTGTAGTAATGGCTATGGATATCCTGGCGATGAAATCCTGCGATCACCCAGTAAATAGTATGGATCTGACGTCCCTTGTTCCTCCCGGTACTCAAGTCATACACTCAGCAGTGCATTGTAGTGTAAAAGAAGAGAGGGGGTACCCATAGCGTAAAACAGTATCGAATATTTTATTTTAAAAACAAAGATAAACTCACATTCAAATTCGAATTGGAGCATAAAACACATCCGCCGGCCGGTCGGATCCTGTAGCCCGTCCTCCTGAGCGTGGTGGCGTCACTGCGCGCCTTCCCAGACTAGTTTCGGTACAATTACCGTCATCAATGGGGAACGGGCGACGCAGCGACGCACCACCATTATATAACCAAGCCTCATTTTGGAATGCGGTCATGTGACTCAAACTCAAACCGCCATTTTAGAAATGGGCATTCACACTAGTCTCTATGGGCAGATGTCTGTGAGGACAACCATCAAATATAGAGTTTTATATCCTAAAAGCCAGAACTAATCCATAAATAGATTTTTGTAATATCAATAAAAGGACTTAAATAAAGAATATGAAAATAAATACTACATCATGAACGACATTATATTAAAATGTGTGTTAAACGGGGGATAACCAGTCTTAAAGATAAATATACTGGGACCGAAAATATCTCCCCCTATCTGTGATCTAGTGCTATTGTTAGTGTGCACAGATAAAAAACTCCCAAATAAAGCCATATATGTGACCAAAGGTGATATGAGTGATATACTAATGTAAACATGGGAAGTTAATCCCATAAAACATAAAATATAAAATTATAAGTGAATGAACATTTATAGAACGTGATGTAATACAAATATATATAGTGATATGATAAAAAATAAAAATTAATAAAATATAATATTCAATATATAATATTCACCCGAGGATTCATGGGTGAACCTAGGGGCCCCCCTCAAGGGGTAGGAACGAACCAATGGGGTTTTCACAAACCCTTACAAGGGGTCAAAAGGCAAGGAGAAAGGGGAGAGGAACCAGAGGGGGGAGGCGGTCCAGAGCAGCTAAAGCGACCAAGGGTCTAAAGGGACAGGGTATTTTTAATTTAAGCACTAAGTTACTTTCAGAGTCAGAACAAGCTATTTTAGATAAGGGTTTAAAATTTGCACCCCCTAGGGGGCTGAATAAATTCCATACTTTCATGGATATCCATAAGTTTGTTCGCAAATTGAACATTAAAAGGTACATGACTGTGAACACTTATGACAGAGAGACCAATGCTAGTAATACTGATGCGGAACCTGTTGTTCATTCTGGCTTGCGTAACGCTTCACTGTTCAACCCGCCTGGAACATTGGCTCCATCTTTAAAGGTCTTTAGAGACGTCATGTTGAGGGACCTCGACCTTATGGAGGTGAAAAAAGTTAGGATGACAAAATCCCTACAGGATGGGTTGGACTCACTTTGCAGGAGAAAGGATTTGGTTATCAGGCCTGCGGATAAGGGGGGGGGGGGTATTGTAGTTTTGGATAGAGAGATGTACATGACCGAGATGCATCGTATTGTTGGAGATACCGCCACTTACAGTCAATTGCCCTCAGACCCTAAGGTTCATTATACTAGGGAGCTTGAGGAGCTGATAGCTGGTGGACTCTCCTCAGGGATCCTCGATTCCAAGGAGGCCTTCTATCTCGTCCCTAGGGCTCCACGGACCCCTGTCCTCTATTATCTACCTAAGGTGCACAAAGATCCTGTTTGCCCCCCGGGACGTCCTATAGTATGTGGAATAGATTCCAATACATCCCGGGTGGGCAAATATATCGATGTGTACCTACAACCTCTCGTTGGGAAAATGCCCTCTTTCGTTAAGGACTCCCGACATGTGATAAATCTTTTAAATAATTTGAGGGTTACTGAGAATACATGGATGGTGACTGCCGATGTCACCTCCCTGTATACCATTATCCCTCACGAATTAGGTTTGGAGGCGGTACAGGGTTATCTCCAGCGTGACTCTGGATTGCCAGAGGAGCAAATTAAATTCCTGATGATATTACTTAGATTCGTTGCTACACGAAACTATTTTTGGTTTGACAACCAATTTTTTCGTCAAACCACTGGAGTTGCCATGGGGGCCAAATATGCCCCTAGTCTGGCCAATCTATTTATGGCCAGGTGGGAGGAGGATGTCATCTATGCCCAGAATGTGCCTCAACTGACCTTCTGGGCTAGGTACATTGATGACATCCTCCTCCTATGGGATGGCGACTCCGGTGATCTTGACTCTTTCATGGAGTCCTTGAACCAAAACTCGAACTGAAGTACGAGAAGAGTCAGGCCCTTATACATTTCTTAGACCTTAACATCAGGATACAGGATGACCAAATTGTCACTGCGACCCACTTTAAAGCCACGGATAGAAATTCTTTTATACCTACTGATAGCTGTCATCACGCTCCGTGGCTTAAGTCTGTGCCTAAAAGCCAGTATCTACGGCTTAGGCGCAACTGTTCAGATCCTGCTGTATTCCAAGATCAGGCCAAAGTCCTAACACAAAGATTCTTGGAAAAGGGGTACGGCGAAGAATTTCTTGTCGAAACCCTGAATTCCGTGGAAAATTTGGAAAGGGACAGTCTTCTATCAGAGAAGGGCCCCCGTGCACGGAATGATTTCCAGGGTGGAGTTCCCTTCCTGACCACCTATTCCGTGCAACATAACAATATAAGGAAGCTGGTTAATAAACACTGGCACATAGTTTCTAATGATTCTGTTCTTAGAGAAGTGGTTCCAGAGAGACCTAGGGTTGTCTTTAGAGGGGTGCCATCCCTGAGACACAAACTTGCCCCAAATGTCATCAATCCCCCTACATCTGTCGTGTTTGCTCATTGAATACTGCGTCAGGTAGACGCACCACGACCTTCGGGTGTACTGCCACAGGGGCAATACACACCATTAAACCTTTCATCACTTGTGCCACTACAGGGGTGGTCTACATGTTGCAGTGTCCTTGTGGCCTACAATATGTGGGACGTACCAAACGGCCCCTGCAGGTACGCCTCAATGAGCATATAACCAATATTCTAACTGGGTTTCCGAAACATTCTGTTTCGAAACACTACTTACTTCACCACAAAAAAAACCCTACGAATACGTTATTTCTAGGGATCGATAAATTCAAGCCACATTGGCGGGGTAGTTCCTTGGTTAGGGAGATCTCTAGATCAGAAATGGGGTGGATACATAGGCTCAAGTGCTACACCCCCTTTGGGCTGAACATTGACACCGATGTTAATGCTTTTATAGACAATTCTTGAAGGTCCCCACTTGTTTCTAAATATAAGATTTTAATATATGGTTTTATTATTGTGTATTATTGTTGTTATCTGTGGCCCATTCTGGGATGCGGGCAAGTGTGACGAGCCTTGGGACGAAATTTTAATTTTAATTTATTGATTGCACATTATTACACATTCCTTAGGTGGTCATCTCACTTTGACACCCCTCTTTTTTCAAATTCACTTTTAGTGGTTTTGTACTTAATTTTATTTTATATTATATTTTATTAATTTTTATTTTTTATCATATCACTATATATATTTGTATTACATTACGTTCTATAAATGTTCATTCACTTATAATTTATATTTTATGTTTTATGGGATTAACTTCCCATGTTTACATTAGTATATCACTCATACCACCTTTGGTTATATATATGGCTTTATTTGGGAGTTTTTTATCTGTGCACACTAACAATAGCACTAGATCACAGATAGGGGGAGATATTTTCGGTCCCAGTATATTTATCTTTAAGACTGGTTATCCCCCGTTTAACACACATTTTAATATAATGTCGTTCATGATGTAGTATTTATTTTCATATTCTTTATTTAAGTCCTTTTATTGATATTACAAAAATCTATTTATGGATTCGTTCTGGCTTTTAGGATATAAAACTCTATATTTGATGGTTGTCCTCACAGACATCTGCCCATAGAGACTAGTGTGAATGCCCATTTCTAAAATGGCGGTTTGAGTTTGAGTCACATGACCGCATTCCAAAATGAGGCTTGGTTATATAATGGTGGTGCGTCGCTGCGTCGCCCGTTCCCCATTGATGACGGTAATTGTACCGAAACTAGTCTGGGAAGGCGCGCAGTGACGCCACCACGCTCAGGAGGACGGGCTACAGGATCCGACCGGCCGGCGGATGTGTTTTATGCTCCAATTCGAATTTGAATGTGAGTTTATCTTTGTTTTTAAAATAAAATATTCGATACTGTTTTACGTTATGGGTACCCCCTCTCTTCTTTTACACTACAATGCACTGCTGAGTGTATGACTTGAGTACCGGGAGGAACAAGGGACGTCAGATCCATACTATTTACTGGGTGATCGCAGGATTTCATCGCCAGGATATCCATAGCCATTACTACAGAGCTCTATATGCTCAGCCTTCTGGTAAGAGCATAGCAATACTGGTGGAGGGATCCTATATCACCTAATACATTACTTCACTGCGGTGCTGATATTGTGATTATCCTTGATGTGGACATTTTCTTCAACTTATGTTCTATCTACCCCAGCTATTTTTTGTGCCTATAACATTCCAGCTGCATTTGGACTTATAAACCTAGGACTGGACACAGTGATTTTGTGGAATTATCCCTGTCTGTTATATAGTAATTCTTTGTTTGTTCTGGCGCTGCTTCCTTTTTTATTTTTTTTAAATATTGATGTCTGCTTTCCCATATAAGAGCTGAATCCTATTACTGGCTTTTCTGAGTATCTCCTCCTTCAGCTTATAATCCACCATGCAGCAGATGATATCCCTGGGGGATTGGTGTCTCTGCCTTTAGGTCTGAGAGCCCGGTGAATCCTTTCCATCTCAATTGCTGTCTGAGCAGGCTGATCAAGGAGCTCAGCTTCCACCGATTTAGACACGCCACAGGCATGCAGATTATGGCGCCTGCCCCTGTTATCCCCTGTTATCCAAATCCTCTCTGTGGCATTGGAGGTCTCTAAGCTGTAAGGTGTGGGCATCTACCTTTTGGGTCACCCAGCAGAGGACCATATCATGTTGTGTGGTGACCCTCTCCACCTTGTGGACCCTGTCAGCCAGTGCATGTATGTCCAGGCGCAGATCAGAGATTGCGAGTTTAGGGTGGTGTATACCTCCTGAGGAGATTGTAGAGGACCTGTAGTGGGGGAGTTCTGGCTTTACACAGCCATTTTCCATCAAGGTCAAACCACACCCCCAAAAGTCCTCCTCTTCCTTCCACTGTTCTTAATTGCCCTGTCCATAATTCCATAAAGCGTGTGCTCCAGCAGGAAGACTAGAGCGACAGTGTCACTGATGCATGCATTGTCACTGATCAAGTTCCTTGTGGCCTCCTAAAATGGTGATAGGACAGTGCATGCATCCTTATTCAGTAGCCACTGGTGTGGTAAAAAGAAGCCAAGCTCCCCTGAGCCTATCCTGGTGCCATACTCACACAAGTACTCATTGATGGCCCTCTGCTGTGTGTGTGCAGCCGCTGCAGGATCGCCAATGTTGAGTTCCACCTGGTGAGCATGTCACAAATGAGGCCTGCCTCAGAAGATCTTGTAAGCCTGGGTACCTGGTCAAGAAATGCTGTACCACCAAATTCAGGATGTGTGCCAAGCTTGGAACATGTGTCAAGTGTCCCTGTCAGAGGGCGGAGAGAAGGTTGGTGCCATTGTCACATACAACCATTCCTGGCTCAAGCTGCCATGGCGTCAACCACCTCTGAGCCTGCCCCTGCAGAGCTGACAGAATCTCTGGCCCAGTGTGGCTCCTGTTTCCTAGACAGACCAACTGAAGCACTGCATGGCATCTTTTAGCCTGATTGCTTGTGTAGCCCCTTGAACAGTTAGGGAGCACTGTTGGTTCAGAAGACAATTCAACAGAAGAGGCCACAGAAGAAGAAGAGGAGGGGGTGGAGCAGACAGATGTGGCAGAATCACCACCAGCTTTTTGGAGGCGTGGTGGTGGAACAAGCTTCAACACTGTCCTGCATCCTTTCCAGCTGCCAGCAGAGTTACCCAGTACGCCGTGAAGGAAATGTAATGTCCCTGACCATAACTGCTGGACCATGAATCAGCGGTAATGTGAAACTTGTTGCTGACCGCCCTGTCCAACGAGGCTAAAACATTGCCCTCCACACGATGGGAGAGAGCTGGAATGGCCTTAAGTGAAAATAAATTTATTTTTGGAACCTGCCACTGTGGTATTCCACAAATTCATGAAAGGGGGCAGAGTCTACCAGCTGAAAAAGCGGCAGTGGAGTGCTAGCAATTTGGCAAAACTAACATTTATACAACTGAGCATGTGGATGGCTTGGACAGTATTTATTTTTATGGTTCAGCAACTGGGGGAGGGAAATTTGCCTGCTCAAATCAACAGGTGTTGTACCTCTAGCAGATTGGATGCAAGTACTTGTGGCACCTGTTGCTATACCTTTATTCCTCTCAGTGCAGGTTTTTGAGAGTACTTGAGGTATAGTAGAGGTTGAGATCCCAGATGAGCAGCAAGGTGAAATGTGCTTTTTTTATGATGTGGGTCTTTCAGGTGCTGTTGCCAATGGATGCATGGCAGGTCGTCGTATGTCTCGTCAAGCATGTGGTGCCCAAGCGGGTGGTGTTCTGGCCACGCTTGATTTGCTTCAGACAGAGATTGCAAACAGCAAGGGTGCGATCTACTGAACATGTGCTGAAAAAAGCCCACACCAATGAACTTTTGGAATTTAGAGGGGAGTCAGCAGTGCCCTGCACCTGTGAAGCTCTGTGGTGTGATGCAATATGGTGGCTGCCCTTAAACTGGCCCCTAGAGGACATCCTGCCTGATTGGAGTTGTGCCTCCTCCTCCTCACTTTCCTCCTCTGTTCTCTCAGGCACCCAAGTACAGTCAGCGACCTCATCATCCCCTCCCTCCTTGTCACTAGAGCAATCTTGGCAGTATGCTGCAGCTGGGGGAAAAGGACTGCTAGTTTCTTGTCCTTCTGTGGCACCCCCCCTCTCTCTAGGCTCACATTGCTCCCTTCCCCAACCTGGGAACCAACATCTGAGCATTCAAATTGCTGTGCATCCTCCAGCAGAATGTAACCGACACTATGGTCGAATAATGCTGGTGACTCCTCCGTGCATAATGGTGGGGTTACGGAAGGAGTAACTGTGGACAAGGAGCCAGTGGAACAAGCTGCTTTGGCAGCTGCGTTGGAAGGCAAACTAGTATGAGCCTGGGTGACAGAGGATGAGAAGGACGGCTTAGTTATCCACTCCACCAACTCTTCTGCACGTTGTGGCTCAATGACATGGCCAGTAGGGATGGGCCCGGTGTTCGATTCGAACCCATGTTCGAATCGAATATCGGTCGTTCATCTGCTCGTCGAGTCCAGAACTCTGTGGGCCGTTCGCATCAAATTTGTGTGATGCGAATGGCCCACAATGCACTGCGCCAGTTGCAGTGCATTGCTGGCTAATGATTGGCCAAGCATGCACTGTGACCCCGCAGGCTTGGCCAATCATCGCGCCAGCAGCGCGGAGAGAAATAATTGACCACAGGCAGGATGCCTGTGGCCAATTATAGCTCAGGGGGTTTAGTACATGCCCCACACTATATAAGGCCGCCGTGCAGGCGGCCTTGTGTAGTGTGTTCCGGTGTTCAGGGAAAGAGGATTGATAGGCAGGGACAGTGAGAACTATTTTTCATTCATTTCCGTGTGGGGAAAGTGCAGGGAAAGAGGAATAATAGGCAGGGATAGTGTGTTCTTCTCAGGCATTTGCGTGTGGGGAAAGTGCTGTTCTCTACAAATACAGCCATCTGCAGGAGTTAGTGTGTGTGCTGTGTGAGTCCAGCACAGCACAGTATAAACCTGCACTGTATCTACCATTTTGTGCAGTTCTCTATTAATCCAGCCATCTGCAGAAGTTAGTGTGTGTGTTGTGTGAGTCTAGCACAGCACAGTATACAACCTGCACCTTTATCTTCCCTTCTGCCCTAGTGTCATCTAATCCAGACATCTGCAGGAGTTATTGTGTGTGTTGTGTGAGTCTAGCACAGCACAGTATACAACCTGCACCTGTGTCTGCCCTTCTGCCCTGGTGTCATCTAATCCAGCCATCTCCAGGAGTTAGTGTGTGTGTGTTGTGTGAGTCTAGCACAGCACAGTATACAACCTGCACCTTTATCTGCCCTTTTGCCCTGGTGTCATCTAATCCAGCCATCTGCAGGAGTTATTGTGTGTGTTGTTTGAGTCTAGCAGAGCACAGTATACAACCTGCACCTGTATCTGCCCTTCTGCCCTGGTGTCATCTAATCCAGCCATCTGCAGGAGTTAGTGTGTGTGTCATGTGAGTCTAGCACAGCACAGTATACAACCTGCACCTGTATCTGCCCTTCTGCCCTGGTGTCATCTAATCCAGCCATCTGCAGGCATTAGTGTGTGTGTTGTGTGAGTCTAGCACAGCACAGTATACAACCTGCACCTTTATCTGCCCTTCTGCCCTGGTTTCATCTAATCCAGCCATCTGCAGGAGTTAGTGTGTGTGTCGTGTGAGTCTAGCACAGCACAGTATACAACCTGCACCTGTGTCTGCCCTTCTGCCCTGGTGTCATCTAATCCAGCCATCTGCAGGAGTTAGTCTGTGTGTTGTGTGAGTCTAGCACAGCACAGTATACAACCTGCACCTGTATCTGCCCTTTTGACCTGGTGTCATCTAATCCAGCCATCTGCAGGAGATATTGTGTGTGTTGTGTGAGTCTAGCACAGCACAGTATACAATCTGCACCTGTGTCTGCCCTTCTGCCCTGGTGTCATCTAATCCAGCCATCTGCAGGAGTTAGTGTGTGTGTTGTGTGAGTCTAGCACAGCACAGTATACAACCTGCACCTGTGTCTGCCCTTTTGCCCTGGTGTCATCTAATCCAGCCATCTGCAGGAGTTATTATGTGTGTTGTGTGAGTCTAGCACAGCACAGTATACAACCTGCACCTGTGTCTGCCCTTCTGCCCTGGTGTCATCTAATCCAGCCATCTGCAGGAGTTAGTGTGTGTGTTGTGTGAGTCTAGCACAGCACAGTATACAACCTGCACCTGTATCTGCCCTTCTGCCCTGGTGTCATCTAATCCAGCCATCTGCAGGAGTTAGTGTGTGAGTCTAGCACAGCACAGTATACAACCTGCACCTGTGTCTGCCCTTCTGCCCCGGTGTCATCTAATCCAGCCATCTGCAGGCATTAGTGTGTGTGTTGTGTGAGTCTAGCACAGCACAGTATACAACCTGCACCTGTATCTGCCCTTCTGCCCTGGTGTCATCTAATCCAGCCATCTGCAGGAGTTATTGTGTGTGTTGTGTGAGTCTAGCACAGCACAGTATACAACCTGCACCTTTATCTGCCCTTCTACCCTGGTGTCATCTAATACAGCCATCTGCTGGAGTTAGTGTGTGTGTTGTGTGAGTCTAGCACAGCACAGTATACAACCTGCACCTGTGTCTGCCCTTCTGCCCTGGTGTCATCTAATCCAGCCATCTGCAGGAGTTAGTGTGTGTGTCGTGTGAGTCTAGCACAGCACAGTATACAACCTGCACCTGTATCTGCCTTTCTGCCCTGGTGTCATCTAATACAGACATCTGCAGGAGTTATTGTGTGTGTTGTGTGAGTCTAGCACAGCACAGTATACAACCTGCACCTGTGTCTGCCCTTCTGCCCTGGTGTCATCAAATCCAGCCATCTGCAGGAGTTAGTGTGTGTGTTGTGTGAGTCTAGCACAGCACAGTATACAACCTGCACCTGTATCTGCCCTTCTGCCCTGGTGTCATCTAATCCAGCCATCTGCAGGAGTTAGTGTGTGTGTCGTGTGAGTCTAGCACAGCACAGTATACAACCTGCACCTGTATCTGCCCTTCTGCCCTGGTTTCATCTAATCCAGCCATCTGCAGGAGTTAGTGTGTGTGTGTCGTGTGAGTCTAGCACAGCACAGTATACAACCTGCACCTGCATCTGCCTTTCTGCCCTGGTGTCATCTAATCCAGACATCTGCAGGAGTTAGTGTGTGTGTTGTGTGAGTCTAGCACAGCACAGTATACAACCTGCACCTGTATCTGCCCTTCTGCCCTGGTTTCATCTAATCCAGCCATCTGCAGGATTTAGTGTGTGTGTTGTGTGAGTCTAGCACAGCACAGTATACAACCTGCACCTGTGTCTGCCCTTCTGCCCTGGTGTCATCTAATCCAGCCATCTGCATGAGTTATTGTGTGTGTTGTGTGAGTCTAGCACAGCACAGTATACAACCTGCACCTGTGTCTGCCCTTCTGCCCTTGTGTCATCTAATCCAGCCATCTGCAGAAGTTAGTGTGTGTGTTCTGTGAGTCTAGCACAGCACAGTATACAACCTGCACCTGTGCCTGCCCTTCTGCCCTGGTGTCATCTAATTTAGCCATCTGCAGGAGTTAGTATGTGTGTTGTGTGAGTCTAGCACAGCACAGTATACAACCTGCACCTGTATCTGCCCTTCTGCCCTGGTGTCATCTAATCCAGCCATCTGCAGGAGTTAGTTTGTGTGTCGTGTGAGTCTAGCACAGCACAGTATACAACCTGCACCTGTGTCTGCCCTTTTGCCCTGGTGTGATCTAATCCAGCCATCTGCTGGAGTTAGTGTGTGTGTTGTGTGCGTCTAGCACAGCACAGTATACAACCTGCACCTGTATCTGCCCTTCTGCCCTTGTGTGATCTAATCCAGCAATCTGCTGGAGTTAGTGTGTGTGTTGTGTGAGTCTAGCACAGCACAGTATACAACCTGCAACTGTATCTGCCCTGGTGTCATCTAATCCAACCATCTGCAGGAGTTAGTGTGTGAGTCGTGTGAGTCGTGTGAGTTTGGCACAGCACAGTATACAACCTGCACCTGTATCTGCCCTTCTGCCCTGGTGTCATCTAATCCAGCCATCTGCAGGCATTAGTGTGTGTGTTGTTTGAGTCTAGCACAGCACAGTATACAACCTGCACCAGTATCTGCCCTTCTGCCCTGGTGTCATCTAATCCAGCCATCTGCAGGAGTTAGTGTATGTGTCGTGTGAGTCTAGCACAGCACAGTATACAACCTGCACCTGTATCTGCCCTTCTGCCCTGGTGTCATCTAATCCAGCCATCTGCAGGAGTTATTGTGTGTGTTGTGTGAGTTTAGCACAGCACAGTATACAACCTGCACCTGTATCTGCCCTTCTGCACTGGTGTCATCTAATCCAGCCATCTGCAGGAGTTAGTGTGTGTGTTGTGTGAGTCTAGCACAGTATAAATCCTGCACCTGTATCTGCCCTTCTGCCCTGGTGTCATCTAATCCAGCCATCTGCAGGAGTTATTGTGTGTGTTGTGTGAGTCCAGCACAGTACAGTATACAACCTGCACCTGTATCTGCCCTTCTGCCCTGGTGTCATCTAATCCAGCCATCTGCAGGAGTTAGTGTGTGAGTCTAGCACAGCACAGTATACAACCTGCACCCGTGTCTGCCCTTCTGCCCTGGTGTCATCTAATCCAGCCATCTCCAGGAGTTAGTGTGTGTGTTGTGTGAGTCTAGCACAGCACAGTATACAACCTGCACCTGTATCTGCCCTTTTGCCCTGGTGTCATCTAATCCAGCCACCTGCAGGAGTTATTGTGTGTGTTGTATGAGTCTAGCACAGCACAGTATACAACCTGCACCTGTGTCTGCCCTTCTGCCCTGGTGTCATCTAATCCAGCCATCTGCAGGAGTTAGTGTGTGTGTGTTGTTTGAGTCTAGCACAGCACAGTATACAACCTGCACCTGTATCTGCCCTTCTGCCCTGGTTAATCTAATCCAGCCATCTGCAGGAGTTAGTGTGTGTGTTGTGTGACTACAGCACAATATACACTACCCAATAGCTGTTTTTCCCATCTCCATGCAGGCCATTACAATGTCTGGAAGGCCAACAAGGAGAGGCAGACAGTCATGAGCCAAGAAAAGAGGGCATGCAGGCTCTGTGTCTAGAGACAACAGTGCTGGTCGTGGACGTGGTGCATCGTCATCAGCACGTGGCCATGGGACACGCTTGTCCTTATTTTTGGCCGCTGGACATGTTGAGCCGCATCATGCCGAAGGCTTGGTAGAGTGGATGACCAAGCCCTCCTCATTCTCCTCTTCCTGCCTTACCCAGGCTCATGGTACTGGCAAAGCAGCTGCCGACGCGTACTCAATGTCATCAGTCACCCCTTCCCTAGACCCACCATGTCCTCCTGAAAAGTCCCCTGAACTGTTTGAGCACAGTGTTGGGTACATGCTCCAGGAGGATGCCCAGCGTTTTGAAGGCTCTGATGATAATACCCAGCTAGAGGAAGGCAGTAGCATGAGCGCAGAGAGAGGGGATGCTCAAGGACAGCAATCTGGCAGTCATGTTCCACCAACTTATTGCCAGGTTTGCTCCAGTGATGAAGAGGGAGGGGATAATGAGGTCACTGACTCCACGTGGGTGCCTGAACAGAGAGAGGAGGAGGCGGCACATCTCCAACGAGGCAGGATGCCCTTGGGGGGCCAGCTTGTGGGCAGCACACCAACTGTATCTCACCGCAGAGCTCCGCCTGTGCAGGGCGCTGCCTCTGCACGTTATTACAAAAGTTCTTTGGTGTGGGCCTTTTTTGAGACGAGTGCATCAGATCGCACCGCTGCTATTTGCAAAATATGTCTCAAGCGTATCTCGAGTGACCAAAACATCAGCTGCTTGGGCACCACAAGCATGACCAGACATATGTTGACCTGGCATGCAGCTCGTTGGCAAGCGTACCTTAAAGACCCACACCAAAGAACAAAGCGGACCTCTCCTTGCTCCTCGTCAGCTGGGATCTCCAACCCCACTATACCTTCAGTCCTCTGAAAGTGGCACTGAGAGGAATGAAGGTGTAGAATTAGGTGTGTCACAGCCAAGTACTTGCGTGCACTCTGCTAGTAGTACACCGGCGTCCGATTGTACCAGGCTAATTTCCCTGCCCCAGCTGCTGGACCGTCGAAAGAAGTATACTCCCAGCCATCCACATGCCCAGCGGTTGAATGCTAGCTTGGCTAAATGGCTAGCACTTCAACTGCTGCCTTTTCAGTTGGTAGACTCGGACCCCTTCCGTGAAATTTGTTCAATGTGCGGTTCCTCAGTGGCAGGTTCCCAAACGCCACTTTTTCTCACGGAAGGCGATTCCGGCTCTCTACCGGCATGTAGAAGGCAATGTCTTGGCCTCGCTGGACAGGCTGGTCAGCGGTAAGGTGCATATTACCACTGACTCATGGTCCAGCAGGCATGGACAGGGACGTTACCTATCTTTCACGGCCCATTGGGTCAATCTTTTGGCAGCCGAGAAGGATGCAGGACAAGGTGCAGTAGTGTTGGAGGTTGTTCCGCCACCACGCCTCCAAAATGCTGGTTGTGACACACCTCGCTCCTCCACCCCCTCCTCTTCTTGTTCCTCCATAGCCTCTTCGAGTGATCTGTTCTCGGAACCAGCGGTGCTCCGTAGGCGTCCAAGGGGCTACACAAGTACGCAGGCAAAAAGATGCCATGCCGTGCTTGCACTGGTGTGTTTGGGGGACAGGAGCCACACTGGGGCAGAGGTTCTGTCAGCTCTGCAGGGGCAGGCCGAGAGGTGGTTGATGCCACGCCAGCTTAAGCCAGAAATGGTGGTTTGTGACAATGGCACCAACCTCCTCTCCGCCCTGCGACAGGGACAACTGACCCATGTGCCCTGTATGGCTCACGTCCTTAACCTGGTAGTGCAGCGGTTCTTGGGCAGGTACCCAGGCTTACAGGATGTCCTGAGGCAGGCCAGGAAAGTCTGTGTGCATTTCCACCGATCATATAATGCCAGTGCTCGGCTGGCTGAGCTGCAAAAGGAGTCGAACCTGCCCAAGAACCGCCTTATTTGTGACATGCCCACCAGGTAGAACTCAAAGTTTTTCCATGCTGCAGCGACTGCACATGCAGCAGAGGGCCATAAATGAGTACCTGTTCGACTACGGCACCAGGACAGGGTCAGGGGAGCTCAGATTTTTTTCACCACGCCAGTGGAGCATGATCAGGGATGCATGCACTGTCCTGTCACCATTTGAGGAGGCCACGAGGATGGTGAGCAGTGACAGTGCATGCATCTGTGACACTGTACCTCTTGTCCACCTGCTGAAGCATACGCTGCATGGAATAATGGACAGGGCACTTGAGGCAGAACAGAGGCAGTAAGAGGAGGGCTTCCTTGCCTCTCAAGGCCCCCTTTATCCAGACAGTGTTCCTTCTCTCCCACCCATCACACAGGAAGAGGATGAGGAGGAGGAGGATTGTGTCAGCATGGAGGTGGAGCCTGGCACTCTGCATCAGCAGCAGCAGTCTTTTAGGGATGATTTACAGTCTACAGTGGACTTGTACGTGGCTGTGAGGAGGTGGCTGCGGATCATGTCGTCCTCAGTGACCCAGAAGACTCCGGACCGAATGCCTCAGCTAACCTATGTTGCATGGCCTCCCTGATCCTGCAAAGCCTGTGGAAGGTTCCTCGTATTCTTCAGATCAAGTAGAGGGACCATTACTGGCTGGCCACTCTCCTTGATCCTTGGTATAAGGGTAAGGTTGCGGACCTTATCTTGCCGTCACAGAGGGAGCAGAGGATGAGACATCTCTGGGAGGCCTTGCAGAAAGGTCTATGCAACGAGTTCCCAGAGACTGGGAGGTTACAAACTCCTGGTCCTGGACGACGAGTTGCTGAGTCTTCGGTCAGTAGCAGAAGGAGCCGTGGGGAAGGTGGACGTCTGACCGATGCATTCAGACAATTTTTTAGTCCGCAGCCCCAAGGTATGATCGGTTCCAGCAACCATCGCCAGCGTCTGATATACATGGTGCAGGAATACCTTGGGGCAAGGTCAGAATTGGACACCTTTCTCACCGAAAATCCTCTGGCTTACTGGGTCTTGAGGATGGATCAATGGCCAGAGCTTGCATAGTATGCAATTGAGCTACTGGCCTGTCCTGCATCCAGAATTCTTTCGGAACGCACATTCAGTGCTGCTGGAGGCTTTGTCACCGATCACAGGGTGCGCCTGTCCAATGACTCGGTTGATCGACTGACCTTCATAAAGATGAATCAGTCTTGGATCACCACCAGCTACCAGTCACCTGAAGCTGATATAACTGAATAATTTATTTTGAAATGTCACTTACCTTCAAGACTGCCTATGCTGATGCTGAGTGACTGTCCTGTTATGTTGACTGACTATCCTCTTCCTCCTCAATGATCCTGATGATAGCTTGGAAGAACTTTTTTGTTTCTGGGTGCCACCACCAGTGGCTAAGGCCCAATTTTTCAGCCCCTGTTTAACAGGGGCGTGTAATTTCAATTTTTATGCAATGCTTTGCAGCGGGTCTCATTGCTGTGCTCCAAGTACAGTATCTGTGAGGGGTTGCAGTGTTGTGGCACCAGCACCAGTGCCTAAGGCTCAATTTTTCAGCCTCTGTTTAACAGGGGCGTGTAATTACAATTTTTTATGCAATGCTTTGCAACAGGTCTCATTGCTGTGCTCCAAGTACAGTATATGTGAGGGGTTGCAGTGTTGTGGCACCAGCACCAGTGCCTAACGCACAATTTTTCAGCCCCTGTTTAACAGGGGCGTGTAATTACAAATCTTGATCTAATAATTCACAGCAGGGCCCATTCCTGGGCCCACCAAGAGTAACTGTGAGGGCTTACAGTGTTGTGGCAACACCGTCCACCACCACCACCTCCACCAAAGGCCCAATTTTTCTGCCCCTGTTCAACAGGTGCATGCAATTACAATTCTTGATCTAATAATTCACAGCAGGGCCCATTCCTGTGCCCACCAAGAGTAACTGTGAGGGCTTACAGTGTTGTGGCAACACCGTCCACCACCACCACACCAAAGGCCCAATTTGTCTGCCCCTGTTCAACAGGTGCATGCAATTACAATTCTTGATCTAATAATTCACAGCAGGGCCCATTCCTGTGCCCACCAAGAGTAACTGTGAGGCTTACAGTGTTGTAGCACCAGCAACACCACCAAAGGCCCAATTTTTCCTACCACTGTTCAACAATGGCATGTAATTGCAATTCCTTATATAATTGTTCACAGCGCCCACCAAGAGTAGCTGTGAGGGCTTACAGTGTTGTGGCAACACCAACATCCAATGGGGCAAATTTCTGCAGAGTATATACGGCAGGCCCCTACTTTCAAACATCCAACTTAAAAACGACTCCTACTTGCAAACGGAAGGAGAAAACAGGAAGTGAGAGGAAATCTACCCCTAGGAAGAGAAATTCTATCTTGTTAGATTTAATTTGTGAAAAAGGTATCTCCTCTCTACTGATGCTTTATCACCAATCCTTGTTTCAATAAAAACCCCACGTTTCCAAAAACATTTGTCATTGGGACGGAAAGTGATGTGAAATGTTCTGAACAGGTGCATAGACAGCAAAACAAATGTTACAGGGGTGATAACCCTTCCCTATGTTCTCCAAAAAGCTTAAAAATAGATTTTTTTGGATGGAGCTACACTTAAAAATTTACCTGTTCAAAATTACAAACAGATTCTACTTAAGTAACTTACAGTCCCTGTCTTGTTTGCACTGCCTGTATACTGCTGTTCAGAGTTTATAGGGTTGTAGGTATAGGGTTTTATTTTGGGTGCGGAGTTCCCCTTAATATCCATACAAGACCCAAAGGGGCTGGTAATGGGCTGGGGTAAGGGGGGGGGGGGGGGGTGATGGGGTAGCCATGCCATTTTTCTCAAAGATTTTAATCCATATTGCCAGGACAATACATGACATTAAAGCCACAAGCAGTTTTAAATGGCTTTTTTTTTCCTTTACAGATGTCATTTTGTGCAGGGACAGTTCTAAACACGGGAAACACATAGCCACTTCACAGGCATACTTTAGACACCCCACAGGTACCATATTTAAAGGAATATTTCATTTTTTTTTCACTTTATGCATCATTAAAATGACTGCTCCAGAAAAAACGTTCTTTTTTAAAACTTCTTTTTGCATTGATACATGTCCCCTGAGGCAGGACCCGGGTACCCAAACCTTTTTTATGACAATAACATGCATATTGGCCATTATAATTAGCACTTTAGATTTTAAACGTTCGCGTCCATTGTAACTAATAGGGTTCTAACATTCGTGCAAACTTTCGGTCCGTTCGCAGGTTCTAGTGCAAACCGAACCCGGGGATGTTCGGCTTATCCCTAATGGCCAGCAGCAGAAAAGAAGGACAAGCGTGCCCCACCTGCAGAGGATGCACCATGTCCGTGACCACCACTTTTCACTGTAGACACAGAGGCTGGGCACCCACTTTTTGTGGCCTGTGAGCGTTTGCCTTTCCTTGGTGGCCTTCCAGATTCCATATTACATATATATATAGATATATCTCTCTCCCTCTCTCTCTCGCTCTCTCTCTCTTTATATATATATAGATAGATAGATAGATAGATAGATAGATAGATAGATATATGTATATATATATATATATATATACATATATATATATATATATCTATATCTCTCTCTATATATATGTATATATATATATATAGTATTATATACTGTAAACCAACTGCACTGTATTGTATACTGTACACTGCCTGCACTGTATTATATACTGTACACTGCCTGAACTATATTATATACTGTACACTGCATGCACTGTATTATATACTGTACACTGCATGCACTGTATTATATACTGTACACTGCCTGAACTATATTATATACTGTACACCGACTGCACTGTATTATATACTGTACACTGCCTTCACTGCATTATATATTGTACACTGTATACTGCCTGTACTGTATTATATACTGTACACCGACTGCACTGTATTATATAATGTACACTGCCTGCACTGTAATATAGATTCTACACTGCCTGCACTGTAATATATATTCTTCACTGCCTACACTCTTTATATATACTACACTGACTTCACTATCCACTAGCTAACCTGCCTAATCTATCTCCAGTTCTCAACACCAACACACTACATATGGCCGCCCTGTAAGCAGCCTTATATAGTGTGGGGCATTTTCTTAGCCCCTGAGTCATGATTGGGCAAAGGCACCCTGCCTTTGGCCTACCATAGCTCTCACAGAACATAGCGCTGTGATTGGCCAAAGCATGCAGGTCAGGTGCATACTTTAGCCAATCAGCAGTCATCAATGCACTGCAATCTCGCAGTGCATTGTGGGGCGTTATGGGGCGCTCGTCGGCGTGTGAACGTCCTGCGAGCGCCCCCCATATGTTTGTTTCTCCTGCAAACAAAAAAAATCCCTAAAATAGAAATTGTGTTTGTTTTATGTTCTTTGGGGTGTATCCGAAGAGTATTCTCTCAGTATAGTTTTTTTTTGCTTCTTATTCATGGTGCGTTTTTGCAGTTGCTTATGTTTATATCATTTGGTTTGTGTTAGTAGGATCCAGTGCTCTTAGGATTTCAAAAACTGACTGTCTTTGTCTCCTGATTGCAATTATTTTACCATACAGTTTGTGTATGAGGTTGTTCAATCCATTAAAATGTGTAACATTCACAAGAGAGAACTTCAATATGACAGGATCATAAAGCTGTACCTCATGTTGTGTATCTCATTCAATGCAAAAAAAACAACCCATGTTCTCATAATGGAAAAAAAGTAAGACATTTTATATAAGAATGAAATTACTCAGACACAAACAATAACATAAAGAAGACGTGGGACATAATTTCCACAACCAAACTATGAAGACATTAATGTTTTAGTTCTTAACCACTTGACCACTGTAAGGTTTTACCCCTTCATGGCCAGACCATATTTTGCTATTCAGCACTGTGCTAATTTACCTGGCAGTTGCTCGATCATCCAACACTGAATTCAAATGTTTTTTTTCACACAAATAGAGCTTTCTTTTGGTTATATTTATTATCACTATTTATATATTATATAATATAATATTTAATATAATATTTTTTAGTTTTTACTATATAAATGAAAAAATACCTACAATCTTAAAAAATAAAAAAAATGATTTAGTTTCTGTTATAATTTTTTTGCAAACAATCTCTCTTCATAAATTCAGGCCAACATGTAGTCTGCTACATTTCTTTGGTAAAAATAACTCAAATCATTGTATATTATTTAGTCTGTGTGAATGTAATAGAGTCTACAAACTATGGTATAGATAATTGAAAATTGATGAATCCTGATGTACTGAAGACCTCTAATTTATTGAGTTCCTTAAATTCCAGGACAATACAAACACCTCACAAACGATCCCTTTTTGGAAAGTAGACAAGCCAGGGTATTTAGTAAGAGGCATGGCGAGTTTTTGGAAATTTTAATTTTTGACACAATTTTTGGGAAAATGAGAAATAAAATCAATTTTTTATTTTTTCACAATTTTTTTTACTGTAACCAGTGAAATACAGTGTCATCATAATATGACTGGTGGGGCAGTGATCAGGAATACTGACCGACTGGTGACAATATGTAAAAAAAAAATCAAACAAAAAAATCTATTTTTAAACTTATTTGATTTACGTTACTGTATTACTCTGGAGGGGTGATCATGTTTTTTTTTTTTTTTTTTTTTTACACTATTGATGATCAATGATGTAAACAGGAGTTTTAGCTGTCATGTCAGCTTGCTTACTTCTGTGATCTTCGATTGGCTACAGAAAATCACATTGTTCAGGGTGCTGTGATTGGCCCAGGTACCATGTTGTAGGTGTGGGCCAATCACAGCATCACAATAGTGAGGAAAACAGTCATGGATAGAAGCCATTCATGATTGTTTTGCTTGCATGTAATCATGTGATCTCTATGACCAATCATAGCAATCACATGATACCCAACCTTAAGCGGCTGGGTACCAAGCGCTATGATCGGCTGTGTTCACTGGACACAGAGGTTTTGGGATCACGCCACTGCATGCCTCATGGGACGCACCAGTACACATTTGCACTGCAATGTACCAGTACCTTGTGGTGCCTGCAGCTATCTCCCGTTCACAGTAAAAGTACTGTGGATGGAAGGCAAGTGGTAAAGGAAACTTTAAAAATACTCTGGAAAAAAACAATGATTGAACTATGAATGATAAATCTATTTGACGCAAGAGATAATGGACTAAATGTGGACCGCAATTATCTAAAACACTGTCCAACAGTTGTATGACCATTCTCACCTCTGTAATTTGGACTCTATAATTACCATAAGTGTGTATGTGTGTCTGTGTGTGTGTGTGTGTGTTTTTTTTTTCCTCAGAGATTGTCCTACTTAACATTTTGCCAAAACCTTGTGTATCTATACTGCTTAGACTGAGAGGAAGTGAACACCCTAAAAGCTTGTCCTGAAAATGTAAATGTTAGTGAAAGTCAAACCACTAACATATCATGGACAGCACTCAACATTTTTTTGCAAGTATACTAATATACTAATATGGCTACAATCACCTCACTTAGACAGGTATTTGCACCCACTGTGCATAGACTCCCAAAGGATCCTACGCCTCTTCCTGTCCCCCCGCGCTGTCTGCTGGGACACACACAGGTCCCAGAGACAGCAGGGACCATTCGAATTGCGCTGCGCGACTCGCGCATGTGCAGTAGGGAACCGGGAAGTGAAGCCGCAAAGGCTTCATTTCCCAATTCCCTTACCGAAGATGGCGGTGACAGCATCCGAGGACCGAGGGACAGTTTGGCCTTGGGTGCCGACATTGCTGGACCCTGGGACAGGTGAGTGTCCTTATTTTAAAAGTCAGCAGCTGCAGTATTTGTAGCTGCTGACTTTTAAAAAAAATTTGCAGGACTTTGCTTTAAGAAACGCTCTGTTCCTCAGGTTAGAGTAGGTATGTTGTGAAAAAAAAAATCATAAATAAATGCAGCTTTTAGTACATGAAGTCTGCCTTTAGGTCATGGAATGTTAACAAAAAACTCTTTCCTCATTTTAGGAGAATTTAGGTAGCATGATTGTGAAAATGTACTGTCACAGTGGTTGCAAAAAAGGCAATATTATTTTGAAAAATACATCTGACTACCTTCCACACACACCCTTGAACCTTTGTACCAGCTTTTATTTAATGAGGGGAGTACTTACCCCTGCTGATTGGTTGCTGTAGGAAGCAAAGTGCTAGGGATAATGCAAAAGCCTATTAATATATAACAACAAATTAACATGTGCTTCCAAAATGGTGTAAGGGTAGATCTCAGAACAACTATTATACACTAACATTGTGTTGTGGTCATTCCTTGACATAACAAGGTGATTTTTTTTTTTTTGGGGGGGGGGGGGGGGAAGTAAAAATACCATTATTGCAGACATTCATGAATTTCCTTAGGGTTCACAAACTATTTTTAAAACTGCAATTGCTAATTTGTTAATGTCTTTAAATTTTTTCTTTCACAACCCATACAAACTGTTAGTGTTTTCTGCAGATTGACCATACAACATCAGTTCTTGTGAATATACCAAACAATGTGTTGAATAGAATCTCTTCCTATTTTGAATCTAATGTCACATACAGAGAACCAGGACAAGGACACTTTTAGAATTATAGAACTGTATGAATACCGTAATTGCCTATTCAAGGTTAGGGGGAGATATTTAAACATTTTATAAATAATTTAAAATCAGAATAACATTTCTTTTCATTACAGAGCTGAGAATTGTAGGCTGAAAATCAATCTCGTTCAAGGACAGGTTTCCTAAACACCAGTTAAATATGTGATTTTATTGGCAACAGTTTTTCTTTAGTAGATTGGGTGATCTACAGAGCGTTTGTTCGATTGCACTGTCTCTGTGGCAACAAATCTTTGCCCCTATAATATATTTAAAATGCAGACATTAAATGTGAAAATACACAGGTGGTTCCTTTACTTCATTACTTGTTGAGCCACTGGCCTGAAAGATATATGTGAATATTTTGAAAATCAGCATTATATGGTGAGCTTGTATTAAGTCAGTCCCCACACTAGGAAAAAACAGTATTTCAATCTCAGGGGTAGGGATGGGCCCGCTGGGTTCGAACCCATGTTCGAATCGAACATCGGGCGTTCGCCCGCTCGGCAAGCCCTGAACTATTTGGGCCACTCGCATCAAATTCGTGTGATGCGAGCGGCCCGCAATGCATTGCGCCAGTCGCAGTGCAATGCTGGCTGATGATTGGCCAAGCATGCACTGTGACCCCGCATGCTTCGCCAATCACAGCGCCGGCAGCAAGGAGAGCCATAATTGGCTACAGGCAGGATGCCTGTAGCCAATTATAGCTCAGGAGATTTAGTACACGCACCAGGGTATAAGAGGCCGCAGCGGCGGCGGCCTCGCATATTATGTTTCAGTGTCAGCGTGTCAGTGTGCTGCTGACTGCTGAGAAAGTGAGAATATGTGCTCTATTTCTGGGGATTTGTGTGTGTGTGCTGTTAGTACAGCATTGCAGTATCACATCTGGGGGGTGTCTATAGGTGGCCTGTGAAGGGTTGGCAGGTTTCCTGTGCTTAGAACTGTCCCTGCAAAAAGTGTAATTTTTGCAGGAAAAAAGCTATTTAAAAGCACTCGCGGCTAATGAATTCATGGCTCCTGTAACACAGAGAACTGTCATTCATTGATAAAAAACTAAAAAAAAAAGCGTGGGGGTCCCTCCAAATTCAATAACCAGGCCCTTCAGGTCTGGGATGGATATTAAGGGGAACCCCAGCCAAAAAGAAAAATGGTATAGGGTCCCCCTCAAAATCCCAGACCCTTGAGGTCTGGGATGGATTTTAAGGGGAACTCTAGCCAAAAAAAATGGCGTGGGGTCCCCCTCAAAATCCATACCAGACCCTTATCCGAGCACGCAACCTGGCAGGCCGCAGGAAAAAGAGGGGGGGACGAGAGCGCCCCCCCTCCCGCCTGAACTGTACCAGTCCACATGCCCTCAACATTGGGAGGATGCTTTGGGGGTCTAAGACCCCCAAAGCACCTTGTCCCCATGTTGATGAGGACAAGGGCCCGGTGGTTGTGGGGGTCTGCGGGCGGGGGGCTTATCGGAATCTGGAAGCCCCCTTTAACAAGGGGACCCCCAGATCCCGGCCCCCCCCCCTGTGTGAAATGGTAAGGGGGTACAAAAGTACCCCTAACATTTCACCAAAAAAGTGTCAAAAATTGTAAAAATGACAGGAGACAGTCTTTGACAATTCCTTTATTAAAATCTTCTTTCTTCTTTCTTCATCCTTCGGTTTCTTCATCTTCTCCTTCCGTCATCTTCTTCCATCTTCTTCTTCCATTTTCTTCTTCCTCCGATCCGCTTCTTCTTGCGCTGGTCTTCTCGTCCTTCTCGTCCGCATCTTCTTCCATGGCGTCGGCGTCTCTTCTTGGGCCACTCCTCGCAATGGGAGGCTCCCGCTGTGTGAGGCTTCGCTGCGTCTGACACGTCTTTTATAATGGAGGGCACCTGGTGACCCCGCCCCCTCTGACGCACAGGGACGTCATGGGGAATTTCCTATGGCTTTCCCCATGACGTTAGAGGGGGGCGGGGTCACCAGGTGCCCTCCGTTATAAAAGACCTGTCAGACGGAGCGAAGCCTCACACAGCGGGAGCCTCCCATTGCGAGGAGCGGCCCGACAGAAGAACAGATGCCGACGCCATGGAAGAAGATGCCGGACGAGAAGGACGAGATGACCAGCGCAAGAAGAAGCGGATCGGAGGAAGAAGAAAATGGAAGAGATGGAAGAAGATGACGGAAGGAGAAGATGAAGAAACCGAAGGATGAAGAAAGAAGAAAGAAGATTTTAATAAAGGAATTGTGAAAGACCGTCTCCTGTCATTTGTACAATTTTTGACACTTTTTTTGAAATGGTAGGGGTACATTTGTACCCCCTTACCATTTCATCAACATGGGGACAAGGTGCTTGGGGGTCTCAGACCCCCAAAGCATCCTCCCAATGTTGAGGGCATGTGGCCTGGTACGGTTCAGGCGGGAGGGGGGGGGGCGCTCTCGTCCCCCCCTCTTTTCCTGCGGCCTGCCAGGTTGCGTGCTCGGATAAGGGTCTGGTATGGATTTTGAGGGGGACCCCACGCCATTTTTTTTGGCTGGGGTTCCCCTTAAAATCCATCCCAGACCTGAAGGGCCTGGTTATTGAATTTGGGGGGACCCCCACGCTTTTTTTTTTTTTTCATTTTTTTTTTTTTTTATCAATGACTTTTTTTTTATGAATGACTTTCAATGAATGACTGTTCTCTGTATTACGGGAGCCGACAATACACATTAGCCGCGAGTGATTTTAAATAGTTTTTTTTCTTGCAAAAATGACACTTTTTGCAGGGACAGTTCTAAGCACAGGAAACATGCGCCCCTTTACATGCATACTATAGACACCCCCCAGGTACGAAATTTAAAGGAATATTACACTTTTATTGTTTCAATTTAAGCATTATTAAAATCACTGCTCCTGAAAAAACGTCAGTTTTTAAAAAAAAAATTTGCATTAAGCCCAGGTCCCCAAACACTTTTTATGACATTAACATGCATATTAGCCTTTAAAATTAGCACTTTTGATTTCGAACGTTCGCATCCATTATAACGAATAGGGTTCTAAAGCTCGCACGGACTTTTGGTCCGTTTGCGGGTTCTGGTGCAAGCCGAATGGGGGGGGTGATCGGCTCATCCCTACTCAGGGGTTTATTTCAGCATTATAGAGCCAGAAACCTCATAACCTATATGCCCTGCTTAAGATCTATCTCCAAATGGAACTTTTGTCTATCTGACTTTAGCATTTTGATTTAACCGATCTGGACACACATGCCTTTTGTTTATCCAACTCTCTGTTTTATTTAGTCCTGCCGTAGGCCCCATACACACTATTAGATTTTCTGCAGATTTTTGTCTTCAGTTTTACCAAAACCATATAATATGAGGTCAAAGCTTAAGGCCTCTTTCACACTGAGGCACTTTGCAGGCGCTAAAGTTCTAAAAATAGCGCCAGCAAAGCGTCTTCAAACAGCGGCTGCTGTCTCTCCAGTGTGAAAGCCTGAGGGCTTTCACAATGAAGCGGTGCGCTTGCAGGATGCTGAAAAATGTCCTGCAAGTCGCATCTTTGTATCGATGTAGGAGCGGTGTATTTACCGCTCCTAAAGCACCTCTTCCCATTGAAAACAATGGGGCAGCGCTCCAAACCCGCCTGCAAAGCGCAGCTGCATTTTTAACCCTTTTCGGCCACTAGCAAGGGGTAAAACTGCCTCCCTAGTGGCTGAAAAGCACTGCTAAAATGACGGTAAAGCCCCGCTAAATATAGCTTCGCTTTACCGCCAGTGCGCCCAGCGCCTCAGTGTGAAAGTAGCCTAAAGCCCCATACACACGGTCGGAAAATCCGACCACCAAATCCATCGGATTTGGTCCGACGGATTTAGTCCGACACTGTTGCATACACACGGTCGGACAAAGTTGTCGGAAAATTCGATCATTCTGAACGTGGTGACGTTTGTTGCCTACGACGGGACTACGTAGAGGCTAGTAGCCAATAGCTTTGGTCTTGTAATGTGATCTGAGCATGCGTGGCACTTTGTCCGTCGGAATTCGCTACACACGATCGGAATTGGTGTGATCGGACTTTGTTGTCGGAAAATCTTTAGAGCAGGAGATACAACTTTGTCCGTCGGACAATCCGATGGAAAATGTCCGATGGTGCCTACACACGGTCGGAATTTCCGACAACATTGTCCGATAGGACAGAATCCATCGGAAAATCCGACCGTGTGTATGGGGCTTAAGAGTTTTATTTTGTATGCAAGCAGGCAGGCCCTTGCACTACATGGTTTTGTTAAATACGAAGACAAAAATATGCAGAAAATCTAATAGTGTGTATGGGGCCTTAGCAGGGGTGACAGAGCAGCCCTGGGCTGGGCACCCATCCATTGGATGTCCACTTCAGTCACTGCCCCAGCAGCTCTAGGTCACACACGCAGAAGCCCTTACTGACAGCAGACACTTTCTTTTGACTACAATCCCACCTGTCATCAGAATCCTCCATTGGGCTACTTGTGACACCCTTTCACTACCAGAACTGGCTCTCCCATTGTCATCTATTTCCTTAATACTGTAACAGCCCATCTTTTTGTCACAGTTTATAGGGTCAATCTAATTGACCTTTTCTGGTTTTGGGCCATGGACCCACTAAGTGGTGATGGAACTATGGGATGAAAAAAATAATGACATGATCCTGTCTGTCAGTATCATTAACAGAACAGGTTTTGTTTTTATGTGTCTCCCTGTAATATATTTTTTATTACCGTACTTAATAATTTTGCCAGTACATGCAATATTTCCCCACTTCCTTCAACAGGGTGACCATGCTGTTTGTTCTGCAGTGAAATTGCAAAGCAGCACTGTCACCCTGTGGACAGGATAGCCTTAGATTGAAATGTAGTTAAATATGTGACAAACAAACAACATCACAGATGCAGCTAACACTTTTTAACCAATTGTTTACTGCCCCATAGCAAATTTACTGCTACAGGAGGCCATTCTGTGCAGAATCACGTATATACTATATGCGTGATTCTGCATTTCTGGGTAGGGGGCATGCTGCTTCTGTTGTGATTAGTGACATCAAAAACTGATCAGTGGGTGACGGCTAATGGATGTGTGCCAGCATCCACTGATGAGAGAGGCTGGATGAAGCTCTGCATATGTAAACAATGAATGCGTCTGGGTCTGTTTCATGGGGCTTTGTCAAGTGTGAAGTCTGAAACTTCCAGAATTCAAATCCCATGGGGGGGTCATCTTCGTAATCCATTCTGGCAATTTTGAAGGCTAATAGGCAAGGGATTGTCACAAAAGGGCATGGGTAGCTGGGCACTGCCATGAAGGACATGTACCAATGTGAATTCAAGGGCAGCAATGAAAAAGAACCAATCCTTTCAATCACATGCTGGGTATATGTGATTTGACTGTATGTGGTGTAATGGAACAGTACCAGTTTTTAAAGTATAAATATTCTTTTTATTTTTACATGATTTTTTGGCTTCAAGATATTGGAACTATGGTGAAGAAATAAACATCTCATACATTTCAGATGGAGATGTAGGGTTACAAAGGCCTCAAAACAGAGGTGAAGCTCAGGGCAGTCACATGAGAATTTTTCAAAGTTGAACATCCTGCGTTATTATCACTTAGTTAAAGATCTGTAAATAGGTTGTCTGATAAACTGGATATGTAAAACAGTATATTTTATGATCTCTAAGCAGGATTCATTTAAGAAGCTTTGAAGTAACAATAAAGCTGTGGAAACCCAGCAAACTCCATTGATTTTCCAAGGTGAGACGTTGTCAAACAAAGTCTAATGCCGAGTAAACACAATCGGAATTTTGGTCGGAAACAGCTATGATGTTTTTTTCTGACGGAATTCCGCTCAAGCTTGTCTTGCATACCCATGGTCACACCAAATTCCGACTGTCAAGAACGCGGTGACGTACAACACGTACAGCGGCACTATAAAAAGGAAGTTCAATAGCCACTGCGCCACCCTTTGGGCTCCTTTTGCTAATTTCGTGTTTATCTCGTGTTAGTAGAAGTTTGGTTAGAGACGATTCGCGCTTTTCAGACTCATGCTTTTCAGATCGTTTTACTGCTGTTCAGTTTGTGCTTGTGGGTTTGTATCTGTTTTTCAGTGCGTCTAGTCAGTTCATATCTGTTTTTCAGTGCGTTCTTGTCTGCTCGTTGCTGATTTTCAGCTCGCTCTTCACAGTCCTTGCTGTTCTTCAGTGCGTTCTGTTAGTTTGTTCTGACCAGCCAACCATTTTGAAGCCATGTTGCGGTTACGTCCTCGTCTTAGAGCTCGTGCAGTGCGGGGGCTTGGTATTGGGGTTCTTACTTTGACCCAAGCCCAGTCCATGAACAGGGTGGGGAGGAGTTCACGGACCAAGAATTGGTTACTCCAGCGTGAGCAATTCTCTTACATGCCTTTGCTCCGTGAGATCCAAGAGAATAACCCTGATGATTTCAGGAATGTTCTCTGGATGACGGACCCCATTTTTCACTGTCTGTTGGCTTTGCTGACCCCTTATATTAGTAGGCAGGACACCTGCATGTGGCAAGCCATCACCCTGGAGCAGAGGCTAGTCGCCACGTTGCGTTACTGGAAGTCTCCAGGACCTCACGTTCTCGACAGGCATCTCCCCCCAGGCTGTGGGGATCATTATCCCAGAGACCGGTTCTGCTATCATTCAGGTCCTGCAGAAGGACTATATTAGTGTAAGAGAATGAAGAGATAAATACTAAAGCGCTGATATGTATGTTAAAAATCCAAAAAATGCCCAAGACAATGTGTATTTAAGATGATCAAATGATTTAGCTGCAGCCAATACTGAAGTTCTCCCACACTTAAAAATGCATGAAATATAGTGTACAATCTGTAAACAATTGGTGCGCTTAATCAACCTTATAATAATAAATAGTAGATCTTAAAACAAACTAAAATCCATACGTGAACAAATAAATAATAAATATTTAGTGCAATAAAGTGCAATGTGGTGCCTGGAACATGCCTTGTTCCTATAAACTAGAATAGAAAAACTAGTGCAATGAAATAATGCAGGAAAAATCCAAATGTATAGATAAATTAATTACCGTATTTATTGGCGTATAACATGCACCGGCGTATAACCCGCACCCCAAGTTTAGGAGGGCATTTTAAGGAAAAAAAGTTTTAGGAGGGAAGTTTAGGGAAAAAAAACACTTACATTTAAGCGTCATTTGCAGCTTGCCCAGCATCATTTGCAGCTTTGCCCAGTGTGATTTGCAGCTTGCCCAGTGTGATTTGCAGCTTGCCCAGTGTGATTTGCAGCTTGTCAGCATCATTTGCAGCTTGTCAGCGTCATTTGCAGCTTGTCCAGTGTCATTTGCAGCTTTGCCCAGTGTCATTTGCAGCTTGTCCAGTGTGATCTGCAGCTTGCCCAGTGTGACCTGCAGCTTGCCCAGTGTGACCTGCAGCTTGCCCAGTGTGACCTGCAGCTTGCCCAGTGTGACCTGCAGCTTGCCCAGTGTGACCTGCAGCTTGCCCAGTGTGACCTGCAGCTTGCCCTGTGTGATGTGCAGCTTGTCAGTGTCAGTTGCAGCTTGCCAGCGTCATTTCCATCTTTCCCACATTTAAAATTGCCGCCTAGAAAGACCACGCGGCCGGAAAAGACCGATCGCTGGCGGAAAAGCCTGAGCCGTCTGTTCGGCTCCTGCTCGCAGTCCCGCCTCCCTGCTGTTTCAGAAGCGAGGGCAGGGAGGCGGGACTGCGAGCAGAGCCGAACAGACAGATTGGTCTTTTTCGGTGGCGCTTGTTTTTTTTCGGCAGCGGACGCTGTTTTTCGGCGCCGTTTGATTTTTTTGGGCACTTTTTTTGGGGGTATCGGCGTATAACACGCACCCACGACTTTCCCCTGATTTTAGGGGGGAAAAAGTGCATGTTATATGCCGATAAATACGGTAATCCTCAACTGTGTTAAAAAAGAAATAAACTGCTGTGTTTAAGAAAAAAATAATATAAATCAGTGGAGTATCAAAATAAATACTCCTTGTAAAAATGCACTGGTGCTTTGTTAAACGTATTGCTCAGTCCAAACATACACCGGCCAATCTCCCTAGATCCAATTGATCAGGTGTTATGTGCAAGTGGCAAACATCTTATCATAAAACAATCCACTGGTGATTAGGGATGGGCCCGGTGTTCGATTCGAACCCACGTTCAAATCGAACACCGGGCGTTTGCCCGCTCGGCGAGCCCAGAACTATTTGGGCCGTTCGCACCACATTCGTGTGATGCGAGCGGCCCGCAATGCACTGCGCCAGTCGCAGTGCATTGCTGGCTGATGATTGGCCAAGCATGCACTGTGACCCCGCATGCTCGGCCAATCACAGCGCCGGCAGCCAGGAGAGCCATAATTGGCTACAGGCAGGATGCCTGTAGCCAATTATAGCTCAGGGGTTTTAGTACATGCCCCACACTATAAAAGGCCCACACTATAAAAGACGCTGTGGCGGCCTAGTGTACTGTGCTCCGGTGACTGTGTCAGTGTGATACAGACTGTGATCATTCTACATTGCTGATGCTGAATGCTGATCATTTCATTTTATATTCATTCTGCTTATTGCACTGCTGCTGACAGTATCTCCAGTGCTGTGCTGTTTTACATTCTGCTGTGCTGAGTGGTGACATTATCTGCTGAGTGCTGAGTCTAACTTTATCTGCTGTGATTCTGGGGATTAGTCTAGTGTGTGCGTGCTGTTAGTACAGCATTGCAGTATCACATTACCTTTATCCTTCTGGCCTGCTGTGATCTAAGGCAGCCAACCAGGCATTTGCAGGAGCTAGCGTGTGTGTGTGTGCTGTGTGAGTACAGCACAGCACACACAATAAACCAACTCAGCCTCTATCTTCTGTAAGGCCCTGTTGTTGTCATCTAAGGCTGCCAGGCATTTGCAGGAGCTGGCGTGTGCTGTGTGAGTACAGCACACAATAAACCACCTCAGCCTCTATCTGTCATAAGGCCCTGTTGTTGATATCTAAGGCAGCCACCACCTCAGCCTCTATCTGACGTAAGGCCCTGTTGTCATCTAAGGCAGCCACCACCTCAGCCTCTATCTGCCGTAAGGCCCTGTTGTCATCTAAGGCAGCCACCACCTCAGCCTCTATCTGTCGTAAGGCCCTGTTGTTGTCATCTAAGGCAGACACCACCTCAGCCTCTATCTGCCGTAAGGCCCTGTTGTTGTCATCTAAGGCAGCCACCACCTCAGCCTCTATCTGCCGTAAGGCCCTGTTGTCATCTAAGGCAGCCACCACCTCAGCCTCTATCTGTCATAAGGCCCTGTTGTTGTCATCTAAGGCAGCCACCACCTCAGCCTCTATCTGCCGTAAGGCCCTGTTGTCATCTAAGGCAGCCACCACCTCAGCCTCTATCTGCCGTAAGACCCTGTTGTTGTCATCTAAGGCAGCCACCACCTCAGCCTCTATCTGTCGTAAGGCCCTGAGTGCTGAGTCTAACTTTATCTGCTGTGATTCTGGGGATTAGTCTAGTGTGTGCGTGCTGTTAGTACAGCATTGCAGTATCACATTACCTTTATCCTTCTGGCCTGCTGTGATCTAAGGCAGCCAACCAGGCATTTGCAGGAGCTAGCGTGTGTGTGTGTGCTGTGTGAGTACAGCACAGCACACACAATAAACCAACTCAGCCTCTATCTTCTGTAAGGCCCTGTTGTTGTCATCTAAGGCTGCCAGGCATTTGCAGGAGCTAGCGTGTGCTGTGTGAGTACAGCACACAATAAACCACCTCAGCCTCTATCTGTCATAAGGCCCTGTTGTTGATATCTAAGGCAGCCACCACCTCAGCCTCTATCTGACGTAAGGCCCTGTTGTCATCTAAGGCAGCCACCACCTCAGCCTCTATCTGCCGTAAGGCCCTGTTGTTGTCATCTAAGGCAGCCACCACCTCAGCCTCTATCTGTCATAAGGCCCTGTTGTTGTCATCTAAGGCAGACACCACCTCAGCCTCTATCTGCCGTAAGGCCCTGTTGTTGTCATCTAAGGCAGCCACCACCTCAGCCTCTATCTGCCGTAAGGCCCTGTTGTCATCTAAGGCAGCCACCACCTCAGCCTCTATCTGTCATAAGGCCCTGTTGTTGTCATCAAGGCAGCCACCACCTCAGCCTCTATCTGCGTAAGGCCCTGTTGTCATCTAAGGCAGCCACCACCTCAGCCTCTATCTGCCGTAAGGCCCTGTTGTTGTCATCTAAGGCAGCCACCACCTCAGCCTCTATCTGTCGTAAGGCCCTGTTGTTGTCATCTAAGGCAGACACTACCTCAGCCTCTATCTGCCGTAAGGCCCTGTTGTTGTCATCTAAGGCAGCCACCACCTCAGCCTCTATCTGCCGTAAGGCCCTGTTGTCATCTAAGGCAGCCACCACCTCAGCCTCTATCTGTCATAAGGCCCTGTTGTTGTCATCTAAGGCAGCCACCACCTCAGCCTCTATCTGCCGTATGGCCCTGTTGTCATCTAAGGCGGCCACCACCTCAGCCTCTATCTGTCATAAGGCCCTGTTGTTGTCATCTAAGGCAGCCACCACCTCAGCCTCTATCTGCCGTCAGGCCCTGTTGTCATCTAAGGCGGCCACCACCTCAGCCTCTATCTGCCATAAGGCCCTGTTGTCATCTAAGGCAGCCACCACCTCAGCCTCTATCTGCCGTAAGGCCCTGTTGTTGTCATCTAAGGCAGCCACCACCTCAGCCTCTATCTGCCGTAAGGCCCTGTTGTTGTCATCTAAGGCAGCCACCACCTCAGGCTCTATCTGCCATAAGGCCCTGTTGTTGTCATCTAAGGCAGCCACCACCTCAGCCTCTATCTGCCGTAAGGCCCTGTTGTTGTCATATAAGCAGCCACCACCTCAGCCTCTATCTGCAGTAAGGCCCTGTTGTCATCTAAGCCAGCCACCACCTCAGCCTCTATCTGCCGTAAGGCCCTGTTGTTGTCATCTAAAGCAGCCACCACCTCAGCCTCTATCTGCCGTAAGGCCCTGTTGTCATCTAAGGCAGCCACCACCTCAGCCTCTATATGCCGTAAGGCCCTGTTGTTGTCATCTAAGGCAGCCACCACCTCAGCCTCTATCTGCCGTAAGGCCCTGTTGTCATCTAAGGCAGCCACCACCTCAGCCTCTATCTGTCATAAGGCCCTGTTGTTGTCATCTAAGGCAGCCACCACCTCAGCCTCTATCTGTCGTAAGGCCCTGTTGTCATCTAAGGCAGCCACCACCTCAGCCTCTATCTGCCGTAAGGCCCTGTTGTTGTCATCTAAGGCAGCCACCACCTCAGCCTCTATCTGCCGTAACGCCCTGTTGTTGTCATCTAAGGCAGCCACCACCTCAGCCTCTATCTGCCGTAAGGCCCTGTTGTTGTCATACAAGGCAGCCACCACCTCAGCCTCTATCTGCTGTAAGGCCCTGTTTTCATCTAAGGCAGCCACCACCTCAGCCTCTATCTGCCGTAAGGCCCTGTTGTTGTCATCTAAGGCAGCCACCACCTCAGCCTCTATCTGCCGTAAGGCCCTGTTGTCATCTAAGGCAGCCACCACCTCAGCCTCTATCTGTCATAAGGCCCTGTTGTTGTCATCTAAGGCAGCCACCACCTCAGCCTCTATCTGCCGTATGGCCCTGTTGTCATCTAAGGCGGCCACCACCTCAGCCTCTATCTGTCATAAGGCCCTGTTGTTGTCATCTAAGGCAGCCACCACCTCAGCCTCTATCTGCCGTATGGCCCTGTTGTCATCTAAGGCGGCCACCACCTCAGCCTCTATCTGCCATAAGGCCCTGTTGTCATCTAAGGCAGCCACCACCTCAGCCTCTATCTGCCGTAAGGCCCTGTTGTTGTCATCTAAGGCAGCCACCACCTCAGCCTCTATCTGCCGTAAGGCCCTGTTGTTGTCATCTAAGGCAGCCACCACCTCAGGCTCTATCTGCCATAAGGCCCTGTTGTTGTCATCTAAGGCAGCCACCACCTCAGCCTCTATCTGCCGTAAGGCCCTGTTGTTGTCATATAAGCAGCCACCACCTCAGCCTCTATCTGCTGTAAGGCCCTGTTGTCATCTAAGCCAGCCACCACCTCAGCCTCTATCTGCCGTAAGGCCCTGTTGTTGTCATCTAAAGCAGCCACCACCTCAGCCTCTATCTGCCGTAAGGCCCTGTTGTCATCTAAGGCAGCCACCACCTCAGCCTCTATATGCCGTAAGGCCCTGTTGTTGTCATCTAAGGCAGCCACCACCTCAGCCTCTATCTGCCGTAAGGCCCTGTTGTCATCTAAGGCAGCCACCACCTCAGCCTCTATCTGTCATAAGGCCCTGTTGTTGTCATCTAAGGCAGCCACCACCTCAGCCTCTATCTGTCGTAAGGCCCTGTTGTCATCTAAGGCAGCCACCACCTCAGCCTCTATCTGCCGTAAGGCCCTGTTGTTGTCATCTAAGGCAGCCACCACCTCAGCCTCTATCTGCCGTAACGCCCTGTTGTTGTCATCTAAGGCAGCCACCACCTCAGCCTCTATCTGCCGTAAGGCCCTGTTGTTGTCATACAAGGCAGCCACCACCTCAGCCTCTATCTGCTGTAAGGCCCTGTTTTCATCTAAGGCAGCCACCACCTCAGCCTCTATCTGCCGTAAGGCCCTGTTGTTGTCATCTAAGGCAGCCACCACCTCAGCCTCTATCTGCTGTAAGGCCCTGTTGTCATCTAAGGCAGCCACCACCTCAGCCTCTATATGCCGTAAGGCCCTGTTGTTGTCATCTAAGGCAGCCACCACCTCAGCCTCTATCTGCCGTAAGGCCGTGTTGTTTTCATCTAAAGCAGCCACCACCTCAGCCTCTATCTGCCGTAAGGCCCTGTTGTCATCTAAGGCAGCCACCACCTCAGCCTCTATCTGCCGTAAGGCCTTGTTGTTGTCATCTAAGGCAGCCACCACCTCAGCCTCTATCTGCCATAAGGCCCTGTTGTTGTCATCTAAGGCAGCCACCACCTCAGCCTCTATCTGCCGTAAGGCCCTGTTGTTGTCATCTAAGGCAGCCACCACCTCAGCCTTTATCTGCCGTAAGGCTCTGTTGTTGTCATCTAAGGCAGCCACCACCTCAGCCTCTATCTGCCGTAATGCCCTGTTGTTGTCATCTAAGGCAGCCACCACCTCAGCCTCTATCTGCCATAAGGTCCTGTTGTTGTCATCTAAGGCAGCCATCTGCAGGAGTTAGTGTGTGTGCTGTGTGACTCCAGCACAATATACACTACCCACTACAATGCCTGGAAGACCGACAAGGAGAGGCAGACAATCCTGAGGCAAGAACACAGGCTCTGTGTCTAGAGACAACAGTGCTGGTCATGGACGTGGACGTGGTGCATCGTCATCAGCACGTGGCAATGGGACACGCTTGTCCTTGTTTTCGGCAGCTGGACATGTTGAGTGGATGACCAAGCCCTCCTCATCCTCCTCATCCTCTCTCACCCAGGCTCAGGGTACTGGTAAAGCAGCTGCCAACGCGTACTCAATGGTATCATCAGGTACCCCTTCCCTAGACCCACCATGTCCTCCTGAGGAGTCCCCCGAACTGTTTAAGCACAGTGTTGGGTACATGCTCCAGGAGGATGCCCAACGTTTTGAAGGCTCGGATGATGATACACAGCTAGAGGAAGGCAGTGGCGTGAGCGCAGAGAGAGGGGATGCTCAAGGACAGCAATCTGGCAGTCATGTTCCACCAGCTGAGCTTACTGCCAGGTTTGCTCCAGTGGTGAAGAGGGAGGGGATGATGAGGTCACTGACTCCACGTGGGTGCCTGAAGGGAGAGAGGATGAGGAGGCGGCAAATGTCCAAGGAGGCAGGATGCTGGGGCCAGCTACAGGCCAGCACACCAACTGAATCACACTGCAGAGCTCCGCCTGTGCAGGGCGCTGCCTCTGCACGTTATCACAAAAGTTCTTTGGTGTGGGCCTTTTTTGAGACAAGTGCATCAGATCGCACCACTGCTATTTGCAACATATGTCTCAAGCGTATCTCGCGTGGCCAAAACATCAGCCGCTTGGGCACCACAAGCATGACCAGACATATGTCGACCTGCCATGCAGCTCGTTGGCAAGCGCACATTAAAGACCCACACCAAAGAACAATGCGGACCTCTCCTTGCTCCTCATCAGCTGGGATCTCCAACCCCACTATACCTTCAGTCCTCTCTGAAAGCTGCACTGAGAGGAATGAAGGTGTAGAATTAGGTGTGTCACAGCCAAGTACTTGCGGGCACTCTGTTAGCAGTACACCGACGTCCGATTCTACCAGGCAAATTTCCCTGCCCCAGCTGCTGGACCTTCTAAAGAAGTTTACTCCCAGCTGTCCACATGCCCAGCGGTTGAATGCTAGCTTGGCTAAATTGCTAGCACTTCAACTGCTGCCTTTTCAGTTGGTAGACTCGGCACCCTCCCGTGAGTTTGTTCAATGTGCGGTTCCTCAGTGGCAGGTTCCCAAACGCCACTTTTTCTCACGGAAGGCGATTCCGGCTCTCTACCGGCATGTGGAAGGCAATGTCCATGCCTCGCTGGACAGGGCGGTCAGCGGTAAGGTGCATATCAGTGCATACCGCTGACTCATGGTCCAGCAGGCATGGACAGGGACGTTACCTGTCTTTCACGGCCCATTGTGTCACTCTTTTGGCAGCTGGGAAGGATGCAGGACAAGGTGCAGTAGTGTTGGAGGTTGTTCCGCCACCACGCCTCCAAAATGCTACTACTGGTTGTGACACACCTCTCTCCTCCACCCCCTCTTCTTCTTCCTCCATGGCCTCTTCGAGTGCTCTGTCCTCGGAACCAGCGGTGCTCCATAGGCGTCCAAGGGGCTACGCAAGTACGCAGGCAAAAAGATGCCAAGCCGTGCTTGCGCTGGTGTGTTTGGGGGACAGGAGCCACACTGGGGCAGAGGTTCTGTCAGCTCTGCAGGGGCAGGCCAAGAGGTGGTTGACGCCACACCAGCTTAAGCCAGAAATGGTGGTTTGTGACAATGGCACCAACCTCCTCTCTGCCCTGCGACAGGGACAGCTGACCCATGTGCCCTGTATGGCTCACGTCATTAACCTGGTGGTGCAGTGGTTCTTGGGCAGGTACCCAGGCTTACAAAATGTCCTGAGGCAGGCCAGGAAAGTCTGTGTGCATTTCCGCCAATCATATAATGCCAGTGCTTGGCTGGCTGAGCTGCAAAAGGAGTTGAACCTGCCCAAGAACCGCCTTATATGTGACATGCCCACCAGGTGGAACTCAACATTGGCCATGCTGCAGCGACTGCACACACAGAAGAGGACCATAAATGAGTACCTGTGCGACTACGGCACCAGGACAGGGTCAGGGGAGCTCGGATTTTTTTCCCCCTGCCAGTGGAGCATGATCAGGGATGCATGCACTGTCCTGTCACCATTTGAGGAGGCCACGAGGATGGTGAGCAGTGACAGTGCATGCATCAGTGACACTGTACCTCTTGTCCACCTGTTGGAGCATACGCTGCGTGGGATAATGGACAGGGCACTGTCGGTAGAGGTAGAACAGAGGCAGGAAGAGGAGGACTTCCTTGCCTCTCAAGGCCCCCTTTATCCAGACAGTGTTCCTTCTCTCCTACCCATCACACAGGAAGAGGATGAGGAAGAGGAGGAGGACTGTGTCAGCATGGAGGTTGAGCCTGGCACTCAGCATCAGCAGCAGCAGTCTTTTAGGGATGATTTACAGTCCCAACAAACTAGTGGACTTGTACGTGGCTGGGAAGAGGTGGCGGCGGTTCATGTCGTCCTCAGTGAGCCAGAAGACTCCGGACCGAATGCCTCAGCTAACCTACGTTGCATGGCCTCCCTGATCCTGCAAAGCCTGCGGAAGGATCCTCGTATTCTTCGGATCAAGGAGAGGGACCATTACTGGCTGGCCACTCTCCTTGATCCACGGTACAAGGGTAAGGTTGTGGAACTTATCTTGCTGTCGCAGAGGGTTCAGAGGATGAGACGTCTCCGGGAGGCCTTGCAGAAAGGTCTGTGCAATGCGTTCCCAGAGACTGGGAGGTTACAAACTCCTGGTCCTGGACGACGAGTTGCTGAGGCTTCGGTCAGTAGCAGAAGGAGCGGTGGGGAAGGTGGATGTCTGACCGATGCGTTAAGACACATTTTTTAGTCCGCAACCCCAAGGTATGATCGGTTCCAGCAACCATCGCCAGTGTCTGATATACATGGTGCAGGAATACCTAGGGGCAAAGTCAGACTTGGACACCTTTCCCACCGAAAATCCTCTGGCTTACTGGGTCTTGAGGATGGATCACTGGCCAGAGCTTGCACAGTATGCAATTAAGCTACTGGCCTGTCCTGCATCCAGCGTTCTTTCCGAACGCACATTCAGTGCTGCTGGAGGCTTTGTCACCGATCACAGGGTGCGCCTGTCCACCGACTCGGTTGATCGGCTGACCTTCATAAAGATGAATCTGTCTTGGATCACCACCAGCTACCAGGCACCTGAAGCTGATATAACTGAATAATTTATAATGTCACATCCCTTCAAGACTGCCTATGCTGATGCTGAGTGACTGTCCTGTTATGTTGACTGACTATCTTCTTCCTCCTCAATGATCCATTCCTGATGATAGCTTGGAAGAATTTTTTTGTTTCTGTGTGCCACCACCAGTGCCTAAGGCCCAATTTTTCAGCCCCTGTTTAACAGGGGCGTGTAATTACAATTTTTTAAGCAATGCTTCACAACAGGTCTGACTGCTGTGCTTCAAGTACAGTATCTGTGAGGGGTTGCAGTGTTGTCTGTTGTGGCACCAGCACCAGTGCCTAAGGCTCAATTTTTCAGCCCCTGTTTAACAGGGGCGTGTAATTAAAAATTTTTATGCAATGCTTTGCAACAGGTCTGACTGCTGTGCTCCGAGTACAGTATCTGTGAGGGGTTGCAGTATTGTGGCACCAGCACCAGTGCCTAAGGCCAAATTTTTCAGCCCCTGTTTAACAGGGGCGTGTAATTACAATTTTTTAAGCAATGCTTTGCAACAGGTCTGACTGCTGTGCTCCGAGTACAGTATCTGTGAGGGGTTGCAGTGTTGTCTGTTGTGGCACCAGCACCAGTGACAAAGGCTCAATTTTTCAGCCCATGTTTAACAGGGGCGTGTAATTACAATTTTTTATGCAATGCTTTGCAACAGGTCTGACTGCTGTGCTCCGAGTACAGTATCTGTGAGGGGTTGCAGTATTGTGGCACCAGCACCAGTGCCTAAGGCCAAATTTTTCAGCCCCTGTTTAACAGGGGCGTGTAATTACAATTTTTTAAGCAATGCTTCGCAACAGGTCTGACTGCTGTGCTCCAAGTACAGTATCTGTGAGGGGTCGCAGTGTTGTCTGTTGTGGCACCAGCACCAGTGCCTAAGGCCCAATTTTTCAGCTCCTGTTTAACAGGGGCGTGAAATTAACATTTTTTATGCAATGCTTTGCAACAGGTCTGACTGCTGTGCTCCGAGTACAGTATCTGTGAGGGGTTGCAGTGTTGTGGCACCAGCACCAGTGACAAAGGCTCAATTTTTCAGCCCCTGTTTAACAGGGGTGTGTAATTACAAATTTTTTTATGCAATGCTTTGCAACAGGTCTGACTGCTGTGCTCCGAGTACAGTATCTGTGAGGGGTTGCAGTGTTGTGGCACCAGCACCAGTGCCTAAGGCCCAATTTTTCAGCCCCTGTTTAACAGGGGTGTGTAATTACAATTTTTTAAGCAATGCTTCAAAACAGGTCTGACTGCTGTGCTCCACGTACAGTATCTGTGAGGGGTTGCAGTGTTGTCTGTTGTGGCACCAGCACCAGTGCCTAAGGCCCAATTTTTCAGCCCCTGTTTAACAGTGGCGTAAAATTTCAATTTTTTATGCAATGCTTTGCAACAGGTCTGACTGCTGTGCTCCGAGTACAGTATCTGCGAGGGGTTGCAGTGTTGTGGCACCAGCACCAGTGCCTAAGGCCCAATTTTTCAGCCCCTGTTCAACAGGGGTGTGTAATTACAATTTTTTATGCAATGCTTTGGAACAGGTCTCATTGCTGTGCTCAGAGTACAGTATCTGTGAGGGGTTGCAGTGTTTTGGCACCAGCACCAGTGCCTAAGGCCCAATTTTTCAGCCCCTGTTTAACAGGGGCGTGTAATTACAAATCTTAATCTAATAATTCTTAGCAGGGCCCATTCCGGCGCCCACCAAGAGTAACTGTGAAGGCTTACAGTCTTGTGGCGACACCGTCCACCACCACCACCAAAGGCCCAATTTTTTAGACCCTGTTTAACAGGGGCGTGTAATTACAAATCTTGATCTAATAATTCTCAGCAGGGCCCATTTCTGCACCCACCAAGAGTAACTGTGAGGGCTTACAGTGTTGTGGCAACACCAACATCTAATGGGGCAAATTTCTGCAGAGTATATACGGTAGGCCCCTACTTTCAAACATCCAACTTAGAAACGACTCCTACTTGCAAACGGAAGGAGAAAACAGGAAGTGAGAGGAAATCTACCCCTAGGAAGGGAAATTCTTTCCTGTTAGATTTCATTTGGGAAAAAGGTATCTCCTCTCTACTGATGCTTTATCACCAATCCTTGTTTCAATAAAAACCCCACTTTTCCAAAAACATTTGTCATTGGGACGGAAAGTGAGATGAAATGTTCTGAACAGGTGCACAGACAGCAAAACAAATGTTACAGGGGTGATAACCCTTCCCTATGTTCTCCAAAAAGCTTAAAAAAAAGATTTTTTTTGGATGGAGCTACACTTAAAAATTTACCTGTTCAAAATTACAAACAGATTCTACTTAAGAACAAACCTACAGTCCCTGTCTTGTTTGCACAGGATGCCTGTGGCCAATTATAGCTCAGGGGGTTTAGTTCACGCCCCACACTATATAAGGCGGCCGCGCCAGCGGCCTCATGTAGTGTGTTCCAGCGTGTCAGTGACATTATCTGCTGTGATCCATTCTGCAGTGGTGCTGAGTCTGACATTATCTGTGCTGTGATTATTCTGCTGAGTGCTGCTGACTGCTGACATTATCTGCTGTGATTCTGGGGATTAGTTTGTGCGTGCTGTTAGTACAGCATTGCAGTATCACATTAAACCACCGTTACCCTTCTGGCCTGTTGTGTCATCTAAGGCAGCCATCTGCGGCTAATGAATTGCCGGTTCCCGTAACACAGAGAACAGTCATTCATTGAAAGTCATTGATAAAGGGGGCGGAGCCGGCGGCCAGAGCGCATGGACGGCTGAGGAGAGCGCTCTGACACAGCGGTGAAATCACAGCGGCTCACAGCGAGTCTACAACGTTGCAAAAAGGCTCATATGCCAGGGGAACACACCAGGAGCACTCCGGTAGCCATGGCTAAACGAAAAGAGTGAGATGGACCGAGGAAACTGACGGAATTCTTCCCTCCGGCGGGCGCTCCACAAATCCAAGATGGCGCCCACGAGGACAGGCAGGCCGCGGCCTACTCAGCACAATCCACCCTGCATCACTGCAATCAGCATTCATCTGAGGGTGAGTCCCGGCCTGATGTATCCCCACTGCCAGCATCCCCTTTTATCAGCCCAGAAAACAAAAAAGAAAACTTCTAGCAGAGGGATATCACACTGCTGACACAAGCCTAGATGAGGATTCAATGGAGGAATCCTCCTCATACGCCCAGCAATTAGATGCTTTCCCTACCTCAGGCCAACCCATTATAGACACTACTATGAAGGAAATGTTACAAACACTAAGGGGGGCCCTCCAGTAAGACATGGTATCTTTTATGCATTCCACTAAGGCAGAAATGTCAGCACTCAGCAATAGAGTAACCTATGTTGAAAATAAAATGGAGGACTTTACTATTGCACACAATGAAATGGTGGATGCTCATTTCACTGTTGAAGATGAACTTAAAGCGATGCGCCTCAAAATGGCGGACATCGAAGACAGAGCACGCAGAAATAACGTTAAATTTAGAGGGGTACCTGAGACGGTTAAACCAGCTGAATTAACTGCATACATTCAAAAGCTAATGACCGCGGCCCTCCCAGCCCTAGGACCTGCCGACGTTATAATAGACAGGTAAACACAAGTGCAGCGCTAAGGTAATCCAATAAGTGTCCCTGATTTTCACATAAGGTCCCACTGGGATAACCAGCCTGTGGGTACTACTGTGAGCCAGGAGTTTAATAAATATCCCCGTAAATGGGGGTGCCAGCCAGGATTGCTCCGCTGGTAAGTGCAAAAAATTGTGGTATAGATTTCGTTTGATGCTGATAAGTGCAAAAAATGTAAAAAATAATACACGTAAAAGTTATATTATGCTATCTAAGGGGGAAGTGGTAAGTGTATTACCCCAATAGTACGTGAACAGAGAGCAGATTGACCCCTGGTTAGAGCAGGCCTCCTTCAGGTACCATAACGTAATATATAACATGGGCTCTTAACGCAAACAAAAGGAACAGTATTCAAAAATACTTTCTGGAGGGTATGTTATAAATGTTGCCAATACATAATGCTGCCCTTCAAACATATATCGCATGCAGTGTCCTAGGTAGAGATGTACGCTGCCTATCCAGAGACAGCAGAACCACATTAAATGTTTAGCATGTGACTGGTTCAACAACACATCCAGACCAGTGTGCAGAAAAGTGATATACTAAGGCAGGGAGTGACCGACCTTAACAAGTACCCACATCAGTCATATACTCATACAAAGGGCATAAGGGGTAGTCCTGTTAGTGGGGAAAAAACACAACAAACAGTTCGGTTTGCAGGGTCTTCAGTAGATGTGGTGTGTCACTGGAGATGTTCAAGTTGTGTAGTCAGCTTAACAAACTCTAAGTAGACAATAAAGATGGGTACTCTTACCAGAGCTGTTGGACTCACGGACCTCTCGGTGTGAGTCGATAGGGCTTAGACCGGATACACCGGATAGGTGGTGAATGTGTTGCAATCTACCAGCTTCACTGGACCGTTTGTCCAAGCCGCAATGTAGTCGCTTACCTACAGCTTGATGGGAGAGCCAGGTAAAAAGGTAGGCAGTGGCAATACTTCTTAGAGGGTCTTTATCCACAGCAGCTCAGGCAGGGAAGGAAACAGAGAGAGAGAAGCAACTCCTCATAGTGTGAAACCAATTTTCCAATTGGCGTTTATTGGATAAAAAAAGTTAAAAACATTTTTCTTTTGCGCAAAGGGTTTAAAAATGTGGCTTAGGTAGACATCCAACCCGACATGTTTCGCCTCCTGAAGGCTTCAACTGGGGTACATGTCTACCAGCCACCAATCTACAATATATATACCTTTTGTGTTGAAATTCAGAGTGACAACAGCTGGTTTGGAGCACGGATTCTCACTTCCGGTATCGCTATAGCGTGCGTTCCACGCTGAGGCTCATCTGAAGCCAGGATGATGTCATCAAAAGGCGTCAGAAAACCAAGCCTCATTATCAGATTGCTAAATATCCAATCGGCAGCGGCTTACAGGGATAAGCCAGTCAGTTTGTGGGCATAGGAAGGAGTGGCTTACAGGGATGAGCCAATCGGTTCACAAGCAACCAATGGGAGAAGGTAGACTCACACGCCTATGGGCGTAGCTCCAATGTTTGAGGGAAGACCTAATCGTGTATCCGATCGCGCTTGCGCATTTACACAAAAGAGGGTTGTCCTGGAAACTAAAGTAAAACGACGGGAGGGGGCACGTCTCAACACGACGTGACGTGACGCTTCGAATAGTGTCCCCGTCTACAAGCCCTGATATTTACATGTTGCTAATGATGTGTAAAGTTACGGCCGTGGCTGGAGTTTTGTTTTGGGATGACAAAGTTTGTTAACCCTGAGCCTGCCGGGAAGTATACTCTTCTACTTACATCCTAATTAAAAGATTTTAGAGAGCATAATCTAGTAAGGGAATATAATCCATTTCTATTCTTGACATTATGGTCACTAAGTTTCCACTATAATAAAGGGGAAGTGATCTATTTGGCACGGGAAAGTTAATCATTGTGTTGGGGCATATTTATAAAAAGGATGAGGAATCCATAACTGTGCTAAAAGGTATGCATTCTAAGTCATAAGCTCATCCAATGAGCCTCTAATAGACAAATCCAATAAAACAGAACCCATATTAATAGTGCTCATAATCTAACCAATGTAATGGATCATATCAACTGATGGAGCTACATAATAGGGTAATAAATGCAGGCGGTTCCCACAGAAAGTGGGGTTGTAACTGAAGAAAGAGAAAGATGTACAAAAACTAAGATATACAGAAACCCCCGTGGGATGTATATCCAATTAGGGGGGAGTTTATTTGGGTCGTTATATCCAGGGACCACATAACTTGTATTTCCTGTATTTCCTATTCACCGTTAACAGAAAGTGAAGATCCGTGGGCCAGTACAATGTATGGCATATTTCCTATAATATTACTACACAACCCACAGTCGTACCGTATTCCTTCTGGTGTAACGGACATTCTAAGCGAGACATTTTGACATACTAATACAGAGAAATTTCCATAAAATAATTGTTTTGATAATACCATATGATTATTTCAAAACCTGTTTATCTATAGAGGATTCTAATCATGATTTGTTTATAAAGGCGTTAATGTCCCATTCTATGTTGAGGCCATACGGCGAATAGCTCTTCAGGGAGTATATCCAAAAGGTCTCGAGTTTGGACACACCCCTAACGTTCGGTTCGCCCCTCCAATGAGGGACAAATCTATCAATGATCTGAAACTTAGTCCCTATCGGATTTCTATTATGATATATCCGATAGTGTTTAGGGACGTTATGGTCAGTACGGCCCTTTTTTATACCTGCAATGTGTTCATTGCACCTTACGGCAAACGTGCGGATGGTCCTGCCTACATATTGTTTGCCGCAAGGGCAAGTGATAAGGTATACAACATACCGTGTTTGGCATGTCAGTAAATGTTTCATTTTATATTCTTTCCCTGTAACGCTCGATGTAAACGTTTCGTTTTTTTTCTTCCCATAGACATTATGAAGACACACGTTACATTTACGGCAGGGGAAAAAACCCTTCATATTGTGGAAGAAAGAAGGGATCGTAGGGGGATCAGATACACTGGGGGCTATCTGTCCTCCTAGGGAGGGAGCTCCTCTATAAATCACCCCTGCTTTCTCTGGTAAAAGAGGTCCTAAGATCCTGTCATTTTTTAGGACTCTCCAGTGTTTGGAAATGATCTCTTTTATCTGTCTATGTTGTATAGAGAATGAGGTTAGTAGTAACCAGTTATGTCGGGATTCTTGTGTTCTTTTGGGGCAGTCTTTAATCAATTCTTCTCTATTGAGAGAAGCCACTGCCTCAATATCTCTGTCTATACCCTGAATATCATATCCTTTATCTATAAATCTATGTTTTATGGTCTCGGCTTGTGAGAGGAAATCTGTTAGATTGGTACAGTTCCTCCTAATTCTGGTAAGTTGGCTGCGAGGTATAGATTTAAGCCAGGACGAGTGATGGCAACTGTCTACCGGGATATACCCGTTGCGATCTGTCGCTTTAAAAAATGTTTTTGTGATCAAATGACCGCCCAGAACCGATATTTCAAGGTCCAAAAAATGTATTGTGGAGGTGCTGACTTCATGTGTTAGTCTAATGCCCACCTGGTTATCATTCAAAAAAAGCATAAACCTGTCCAGAGAGTCTCTATCGCCTTTCCATAGGAGGAGGATGTCGTCTATGTACCTAGCCCAGAGGACTATCTGAGGTAGCCCCTGGGCATAGACGACATCCTCCTCCCATTTGGCCATGAAAATATTGGCCAGACTGGGGGCAAATTTTGCCCCCATGGCCACACCTTTTTCTTGAAGGTAGAAATCCCCATTAAACCAGAAGTAGTTGGATCTGGTAGCGAACCGTAGGAGGTCCATAATAAACCTAATAAACCTAAGGTCCCACTGGTTATCCCAGTGGGACCTTATGTGAAAATCAGGGACACTTATTGGATTACCTTAGCGCTGCACTTGTGTTTACCTATTTTATATACAATTCATGTCTAATTGTCGTGCTAGCTGCTACACTTTATCTAAGTTTGGCGCAATATTTTATCACCATTTTTTTGAATCACTATAGACACTAATATTTGCAGCCTTACTACTAGAACAAAGGAGTTTCATTACTCCTTTTTCCCCATTTTTTGCATTATTTTTACAGCACTTTAGTATTGACACTTTGTGTGCCAGACACTTGTACATAACAACTCGGTGTTGGAACTTATATCTAGGCCTTACTCCAGGATGGACGTATTTGAATATCGTTCCAGTCGCTCTTTCAATATAGAAGGCGTGTTTACTACGTTGAATACAGACACTGAAATAGGTGGCCTGTTCATGCGCCTGAAAAACCTTATGGTATCAGAATTACACCTCGAATGGGATATAGCCTTCCTAGAGCAATATACCAAAGATAATATGGTACCTAGGGGGTTAAGGTGGAACATATATCCACAACAAGGAGACTCAGAACCCGAAATATTGTTTCACTACTTCAATGAAGCAGGTATCGCTTTTTTGAGGTTTCTCACCGAGAGGAAAAAGAATAGAAGAATTACTATAGATAAGGAGATCAGAGAGATTAAGGATAAACTTGCACCCCATAAATCTACTTCGGAATACATCACATTATCGTCAAATCTAAAAAAACATTTAGAAAAGGAAGAAAGAGAACAGAAAACAAAGAAACAAAAGAAATACACCAGAGATGTAAACGACTATAAAAACGGCTGTGTATTCAGCTGGCAAAACAAGGAAATTCCTCCAATTTCCTCAGAAACAGAAGAAACTCCTATGGAAAGTTCAGGGCAGACTACCCAGAGAATATCTGGACCCCAACACCAGAACTCCAGAAGTGTACAATATTCCAATGTTGTACAACAATCTCAATACCCCCCCAACCCCCATATACCAACCCCTAGGTTCAAAGGTCCCTACCCGATGGAACCCAGAAGGAAACCCACCAATAATGGAGGTAGAGGTAAGGGTAATAGAGGGAGAGGTAGGGGCAATAGAGATAACAGTTACTACCAACAACAGTACAGACAAGATATGTCACCTCAGAGAATGAGATATAGCCAAAATGAATATTATGACCATTATACACCAAGAACACCTGTCTATACCCAGAATAGATTCTCGCCACTTAAGGAAAACAGACATGGGGACAACCATTATTCACAATATGCCCATCCAGAACGAGATGAGTATTATTATAACAGATCACCTTTTAATTACAACTATAACCAACCAAGACCTCCCCATACGGGGGGTTTTCCCAGAACACAGGAAATACGCAAACCAAATCAAGAAACAAACGGGGCGTCAGAGGGGGGCGGCATGCCAGGAAAAAGAAAACGAGTCTGACCAACACGGGTATATTTAATCTAAGCAAAACCGCCCTATCCCCATCAGAACAACTAGTGTTAAATAAAGGTCTGAAATATGCACCTCCAAAGAAACTGAATAAGTTCGCCACCTTTATAGATGTTCAAAAATTTATAAGGAAGATGAACATAAAAAGATACTTTGCGTCAAACCCCTGTGGGGTACAGAGAGGCGCGACTCAGAGCCTCACTGTCCACACAGGCCTTTCAAACCCCTCGCTGTTTAACCCCCCTGTCCCAGTCGCTCCATCCATTAAAGTTTTTAGAGACCTAGTCTTGAATGATTTGGATAAATTACCCCCCAAAAGGGTGTTTACTGATCCCAATTTGAAAACGGGACTTAAACAATTATGCGAAAGGAAAGACCTCATCATCCGCCCTGCGGATAAGGGTGGAGGGATAGTCGTCCTGGATAAGGTAGACTACAACTCGGAGATGATGAGGATCCTAAGTAGGGATGGGCCCGGTGCTCGATGCGAACCCATGTTCGCATCGAGCACCGGGCGTTCGCTCGATCGGCGAGCCCAGAACTATTTGGGCCGTTCGCATCACATTCGTGTGATGCGAGCGGCCCCGCAATGCATTGCGGCCGGCGCGGCCGGCGCAGTGCATTGCTGGCTGATGATTGGCCAAGCATGCACTGTGACCCCGCATGCTTGGCCAATCACAGCGCCGGAAACTCGAAGAGCCATAATTGGCTACAGGCAGGACGCCTGTAGCCAATTACAGCTCAGGGGCTTTAGTACACGCCCCCTCTTATAAAAGGCCGCCACGCCGTCTGCGCCGGTCACATGCTGTTCCGGCGTAGATAGAGCAGGATCGTTCTGTGTCACTCTGCTGGATTTAGTTAGTTAGAGAGATTTACTTAGAGAGATTGAGTTAGATAGATTCATTTAGAAAGATTGATTTAGAAAGAGGGGCTTGTAGTGTGTTCGTGGCAGGCAGGCAGAGCTCCTATATTTTGTTCCCAGAAGCACCTATAGGACTTGTAGTGTGTTCGTGGCAGGCAGGCAGAGCTCCTATATTTTGTTCCCAGAAGCACCTATAGGACTTGTAGTGTGTTCGTGGCAGGCAGGCAGAGCTCCTATATTTTGTTCCCAGAAGCACCTATAGGACTTGTAGTGTGTTCGTGGCAGGCAGGCAGAGCTCCTATATTTTGTTCCCAGAAGCACCTATAGGACTTGTAGTGTGTTCGTGGCAGGCAGGCAGGCAGAGCTCCTATATTTTGTTCCCAGAAGCACCTATAGGACTTGTAGTGTGTTAGTCCCATCACACAGACCTATATTTTCTTCCCAGAAGCACCTATAGGACTTGAAGTGTGTTAGTCCCATCACACAGAGATCATATATTTTGTTCCCAGAAGCACCTATAGGACTTGAAGTGTGTTAGTCCCATCACACAGACCTATATTTTCTTCCCAGAAGCACCTATAGGACTTGAAGTGTGTTAGTCCCATCACACAGACCTACATTTTCTTCCCAGAAGCACCTATAGGACTTGAAGTGTGTTAGTCTCATCACACAGACCTATATTTTCTTCCCAGAAGCACCTATAGGACTTGAAGTGTGTTAGTCCCATCACACAGAGATCATATATTTTGTTCCCAGAAGCACCTATAGGACTTGAAGTGTGTTAGTCCCATCACACAGACCTACATTTTCTTCCCAGAAGCACCTATAGGACTTGAAGTGTGTTAGTCCCATCACACAGAGATCATATATTTTGTTCCCAGAAGCACCTATAGGACTTGAAGTGTGTTAGTCCCATCACACAGAGATCATATATTTTGTTCCCAGAAGCACCTATAGGACTTGAAGTGTGTTAGTCCCATCACACAGACCTATATTTTCTTCCCAGAAGCACCCATAGGACTTGAAGTGTGTTAGTCCCATCACACAGACCTATATTTTCTTCCCAGAAGCACCTATAGGACTTGAAGTGTGTTAGTCCCATCACACAGAGATCATATATTTTCTTCCCAGAAGCACCTATAGGACTTGAAGTGTGTTAGTCCCATCACACAGACCTATATTTTCTTCCCAGAAGCACCCATAGGACTTGAAGTGTGTTAGTCCCATCACACAGAGATCATATATTTTGTTCCCAGAAGCACCTATAGGACTTGAAGTGTGTTAGTCCCATCACACAGACCTATATTTTCTTCCCAGAAGCACCCATAGGACTTGAAGTGTGTTAGTCCCATCACACAGAGATCATATATTTTGTTCCCAGAAGCACCTATAGGACTTGAAGTGTGTTAGTCCCATCACACAGACCTATATTTTCTTCCCAGAAGCACCTATAGGACTTGAAGTGTGTTAGTCCCATCACACAGAGATCATATATTTTGTTCCCAGAAGCACCTATAGGACTTGAAGTGTGTTAGTCCCATCACACAGACCTACATTTTCTTCCCAGAAGCACCTATAGGACTTGAAGTGTGTTAGTCCCATCACACAGAGATCATATATTTTGTTCCCAGAAGCACCTATAGGACTTGAAGTGTGTTAGTCCCATCACACAGACCTATATTTTCTTCCCAGAAGCACCCATAGGACTTGAAGTGTGTTAGTCCCATCACACAGAGATCATATATTTTGTTCCCAGAAGCACCTATAGGACTTGAAGTGTGTTAGTCCCATCACACAGACCTACATTTTCTTCCCAGAAGCACCTATAGGACTTGAAGTGTGTTAGTCCCATCACACAGACCTACATTTTCTTCCCAGAAGCACCTATAGGACTTGAAGTGTGTTAGTCCCATCACACAGAGATCATATATTTTGTTCCCAGAAGCACCTATAGGACTTGAAGTGTGTTAGTCCCATCACACAGAGATCATATATTTTGTTCCCAGAAGCACCTATAGGACTTGAAGTGTGTTAGTCCCATCACACAGACCTATATTTTCTTCCCAGAAGCACCCATAGGACTTGAAGTGTGTTAGTCCCATCACACAGACCTATATTTTCTTCCCAGAAGCACCTATAGGACTTGAAGTGTGTTAGTCCCATCACACAGAGATCATATATTTTCTTCCCAGAAGCACCTATAGGACTTGAAGTGTGTTAGTCCCATCACACAGACCTATATTTTCTTCCCAGAAGCACCCATAGGACTTGAAGTGTGTTAGTCCCATCACACAGAGATCATATATTTTGTTCCCAGAAGCACCTATAGGACTTGAAGTGTGTTAGTCCCATCACACAGACCTATATTTTCTTCCCAGAAGCACCCATAGGACTTGAAGTGTGTTAGTCCCATCACACAGAGATCATATATTTTGTTCCCAGAAGCACCTATAGGACTTGAAGTGTGTTAGTCCCATCACACAGACCTATATTTTCTTCCCAGAAGCACCTATAGGACTTGAAGTGTGTTAGTCCCATCACACAGAGATCATATATTTTGTTCCCAGAAGCACCTATAGGACTTGAAGTGTGTTAGTCCCATCACACAGACCTACATTTTCTTCCCAGAAGCACCTATAGGACTTGAAGTGTGTTAGTCCCATCACACAGAGATCATATATTTTGTTCCCAGAAGCACCTATAGGACTTGAAGTGTGTTAGTCCCATCACACAGACCTATATTTTCTTCCCAGAAGCACCCATAGGACTTGAAGTGTGTTAGTCCCATCACACAGAGATCATATATTTTGTTCCCAGAAGCACCTATAGGACTTGAAGTGTGTTAGTCCCATCACACAGACCTATATTTTCTTCCCAGAAGCACCTATAGGACTTGAAGTGTGTTAGTCCCATCACACAGACCTATATTTTCTTCCCAGAAGCACCCATAGGACTTGAAGTGTGTTAGTCCCATCACACAGAGATCCTATATTTTGTTCCCAGAAGCACCTATAGGACTTGAAGTGTGTTAGTCCCATCACACAGACCTACATTTTCTTCCCAGAAGCACCTATAGGACTTGAAGTGTGTTAGTCCCATCACACAGACCTACATTTTCTTCCCAGAAGCACCTATAGGACTTGAAGTGTGTTAGTCCCATCACACAGACCTACATTTTCTTCCCAGAAGCACCTATAGGACTTGAAGTGTGTTAGTCCCATCATACAGAGATCCTATATTTTCTTCCCAGAAGCACCTATAGGACTTGAAGTGTGTTAGTCCCATCACACAGACCTACATTTTTCTTCCCAGAAGCACCTATAGGACTTGAAGTGTGTTAGTCCCATCACACAGAGATCATATATTTTGTTCCCAGAGGCACCTATAGGACTTGAAGTGTGTTAGTCCCATCATACAGAGATCCTATATTTTCTTCCCAGAAGCACCTATATGACTTGAAGTGTGTTAGTCCCATCACACAGACCTATATTTTGTTCCCAGAAGCACCTATAGGACTTGAAGTGTGTTAGTCCCATCACACAGAGATCATATATTTTGTTCCCAGAGGCACCTATAGGACTTGAAGTGTGTTAGTCCCATCATACAGAGATCCTATATTTTCTTCCCAGAAGCACCTATAGGACTTGAAGTGTGTTAGTCCCATCACACAGACCTATATTTTGTTCCCAGAAGCACCTATAGGACTTGAAGTGTGTTAGTCCCATCACACAGACCTACATTTTCTTCCCAGAAGCACCTATAGGACTTGAAGTGTGTTAGTCCCATCACACAGAGATCATATATTTTGTTCCCAGAGGCACCTATAGGACTTGAAGTGTGTTAGTCCCATCATACAGAGATCCTATATTTTCTTCCCAGAAGCACCTATAGGACTTGAAGTGTGTTAGTCCCATCACACAGACCTATATTTTCTTCCCAGAAGCACCTATAGGACTTGAAGTGTGTTAGTCCCATCACACAGACCTACATTTTCTTCCCAGAAGCACCTATAGGACTTGAAGTGTGTTAGTCCCATCACACAGAGATCATATATTTTGTTCCCAGAGGCACCTATAGGACTTGAAGTGTGTTAGTCCCATCATACAGAGATCCTATATTTTCTTCCCAGAAGCACCTATAGGACTTGAAGTGTGTTAGTCCCATCACACAGACCTATATTTTGTTCCCAGAAGCACCTATAGGACTTGAAGTGTGTTAGTCCCATCACACAGAGATCCTCTATTTTCTTTGCAGAAGCACCCATAGGACTTCTAGTGTGTTAGTGGCATCACACAGAGCTCCTATATTTTCTTCTCAGCAGCACCCACAGGACTTCTAGTGTGTTAGTGGCATCACACAGAGCTCCTCTATTTTCTTTGCAGAAGCACCCATAGGACTTCTAGTGTGTTAGTGGCATCACACAGAGCTCCTATATTTTCTTCTCAGCAGCACCCACAGGACTTCTAGTGTGTTAGTGGCATCACACAGAGCTCCTCTATTTTCTTTGCAGAAGCACCCATAGGACTTCTAGTGTGTTAGTGGCATCACACAGAGCTCCTATATTTTCTTCTCAGCAGCACCCACAGGACTTCTAGTGTGTTAGTGGCATCACACAGAGCTCCTCTATTTTCTTTGCAGAAGCACCCATAGGACTTCTAGTGTGTTAGTGGCATCACACAGAGCTCCTATATTTTCTTCTCAGCAGCACCCACAGGACTTCTAGTGTGTTAGTGGCATCACACAGAGCTCCTATATTGTCTTCTCAGCAGCACCCACAGGACTTCTAGTGTGTTAGTGGCATCACACAGAGCTCCTCTATTTTCTTTGCAGAAGCACCCATAGGACTTCTAGTGTGTTAGTGGCATCACACAGAGCTCCTCTATTTTCTTTGCAGAAGCACCCATAGGACTTCTAGTGTGTTAGTGGCATCACACAGAGCTCCTATATTGTCTTCTCAGCAGCACCCACAGGACTTCTAGTGTGTTAGTGGCATCACACAGAGCTCCTCTATTTTCTTTGCAGAAGCACCCATAGGACTTCTAGTGTGTTAGTGGCATCACACAGAGCTCCTCTATTTTCTTTGCAGAAGCACCCATAGGACTTCTAGTGTGTTAGTGGCATCACACAGAGCTCCTATATTTTCTTCTCAGCATCACCCACAGGACTACCGACTACAATGGCTGGAAGACCGCCAAGGGGAGGCAGAGCGTGCAGAGCCAAGAACACAGGGCAGGCAGGCTCTGTTTCTAGTGGACGTGGCCGTGGACGTGGTCGTGCATCATCATCAGCACGTGGCCATGGGACACGCGCGTCTTTGTTTTCGGCAGCTGGACATGTGGAGCCGCATCATGCTGAAGGCTTGGTAGAATGGATGACCAAGCCCTCCTCATCCTCCTCATCCTCTCTCACCCAGGCTCAGGGTACTGGCAGAGCAGCTGCCAACGCGTACTCAATGGCATCATCAGCCACCCCTTCCCTAGACCCACCATGTCCTCCTGAGGAGTCCCCCGAACTCTTTGAGCACAGTGTTGGGTACATGCTCCAGGAGGATGCCCAACGATTCGAAGGCTCGGATGATGATACCCAGCTTGAGGAATCTGGCAGTACTGTTCCACCAGCTGCAGCTTACTGCCAGGTTTGCTCTAGTGGTGAAGAGGGAGGGGATGATGAGGTCACTGACTCCACGTGGGTGCCTGAAGGGAGAGAGGATGAGGAGGAGGACGAGGAGGAGGAGGATGCGGCGTCACATGTCCAACGAGGCAGGATGCCCCCTGGAGGCCAGGTAGAGGCCAGCACAGCAACTGTACAACACCGCAGAGCTCCGCCTGTGCAGGGCGCTGCCTCTGCACGTTATCAGAAAAGTTCTTTGGTGTGGGCCTTTTTTGAGACGAGTGCATCAGATCGCACCACTGCTATTTGCAATATTTGTCTCAAGCGAATCTCGCGTGGCCAAAACATCAGCCGCTTGGGCACCACAAGCATGACCAGACATATGTCGACCTGCCATGCAGCTCGTTGGCAGGCACACATAAAAGACCCACACCAAAGAACTAAGCGGACCTCTCCTTGCTCCTCATCAGCTGGGATCTCCATCCCCACTACACCTTCAGTCCTCTCTGAAAGCTGCTCTGAGAGGACTGAAGGTGTAGAATTAGGTGTGTCACAACCAAGTACTTGCAGTACACCGACGTCCGATTGCAGCAGGCAAATTTCCCTGCCCCAGCTGCTGGACCGTAGAAAGAAGTACACTCCCAGCCATCCACATGCCCAGCGGTTGAATGCTAGCTTGGCTAAATTGCTAGCACTTCAACTGCTGCCTTTTCAGTTGGTAGACTCGGCCCCCTTCCATGAGTTTGTTCAATGTGCGGTTCCTCAGTGGCAGGTTCCGGCATGTGGAAGGCAATGTCCATGCCTCGCTGGACAGGGCGGTCAGCGGTAAGGTGCATATTACCGCTGACTCATGGTCCAGCAGGCATGGACAGGGACGGTACCTTTCTTTCATGGCCCATTGGGTCACTCTATTGGCAGCTGGGAGGGATGCAGGACAAGGTGCAGTAGTGTTGGAGGTTGTTCCGCCACCACGCCTCCAAAACGCTACTACTGCTACTGGTTGTGACACACCTCTCTCCTCCACCCCCTCCTCTTCTTCTTCCTCCAGTGCTCTGTCCTTGGAACCAGCGGTGCTCCGTAGGCGTACAAGGGGCTACGCAAGTACGCAGGCAAAAAGATGCCATGCCGTGCTTGCGCTGGTGTGTTTGGGGGACAGGAGCCACACTGGGCCAGAGGTTCTGGCAGCTCTGCAGGGGCAGGCCGAGAGGTGGTTGACGCCACGTCAGCTTAAGCCAGGAATGGTCGTTTCTGACAATGGCACCAACCTCCTCTCCGCCCTGCGACAGGGGCAGCTCACCCATGTGCCCTGCATGGCTCACGTCCTCAACCTGGTGGTGCAGCGGTTCTTGGGCAGGTTCCCAGGCTTACAGGATGTCCTGAGGCAGGCCAGGAAAGTCTGTGTGCATTTCCGCCGATCTTATAATGCCAGTGCTCGGCTGACTGAGCTGCAAAAGGAGCTGAACCTGCCCAAGAACCGCCATATATGTGACATGCCCACCAGGTGGAACTCAACGTTGGCCATGCTGCAGCGACTGCACAGGCAGCAGAGGGCCATCAATGAGTACCTTTGCGACTACGGCACCAGGACAGGGTCAGGGGAGCTTGGTTTTTTTCCCCACGTCAGTGGAGCATGATCAGGGATGCATGCACTGTCCTCTCACCATTTGAGGAGGCCACGAGGATGGTGAGCAGTGACAGTGCATGCATCAGTGACACTGTCCCTCTTGTCCACCTGTTGGAGCATACGCTGCGTGGGATAATGGACAGGGCACTTGAGGCAGAACAGAGGCAGGAAGAGGAGGACTTCCTTGCCTCTCAAGCCCCCCTTTATCCGGACAGTGTTCCTTCTGTCCCACCCATCACACAGGAAGAGGATGAGGAGGAGGAGGAGGAGGAGGAGGATTGTGTGAGCATGGAGGTGGAGCCTGGCACTCAGCATCAGCAGCAGCAGTCTTTTAGGGATGATGTACAGTCCCAACAAACCAGTGGACTTGTACGTGGCTGGGAGGAGGTGGCTGGCGATCATGTCATCCTCAGTGACCCATAAGACTCCGGACCGAATGCCTCAGCTAACCTACGCTGCATGGCCTCCCTGATCCTGCAAAGCCTGCGGAAGGATCCTCGTGTTCTTCGGATCAAGGAGAGGGACCATTACTGGCTGGCCACTCTCCTTGATCCGCGGTACAAGGGTAAGGTTGCGGACCTTATCTTGCCGTCGCAGAGGGAGCAGAGGATGAGACATCTCAGGGAGGCCTTGCAGAAAGGTCTGTGCAACGCGTTCCCAGAAACTGGGAGGTTACAAACTCCTGGTCCTGGGCGACGAGTTGCTGAGGCTTCGGTCAGTAGCAGAAGGAGCGGTGGGGAAGGTGGACGTCTGACCGATGCGTTCAGACAATTTTTTAGTCCGCAGCCCCAAGGTATGATCGGTTCCAGCAACCATCGCCAGCGTCTGATATACATGGTGCAGGAATACCTTGGGGCAAGGTCAGACTTGGACACCTTTCCCACCGAAAATCCTCTGGCTTACTGGGTCCTGAGGATGGATCACTGGCCAGAGCTTGCACAGTATGCAATTGAGCTACTGGCCTGTCCTGCCTCCAGCGTTCTTTCCGAACGCACATTCAGTGCTGCTGGAGGATTTGTCACCGATCATAGGGTGCGCCTGTCCACCGCCTCGGTTGATCGACTGACCTTCATCAAAATGAATCAGTCTTGGATCACCACCAGCTACCAGGCACCTGAGGCGGATATAACCGAATAATTTTTAATGTCACATCCCTTCAAGACTGCCTATGCTGATGCTGAGTGACTGTCCTCTTATGTTCACTGACTATCCTCTTCCTCCTCCTCAATGATCCATGCCACCACACCAGTGCCTAAGGCACAATTTTTCAGCCCCTGTTTAACAGGGGCGTGTACATACAATTTTTATAAAAAAATGCTTCGCAACACGTGTGACTGCTGTGCTCCAAGTACAGTATCTGTGAGGGGTTGCAGTGTTGTGGCACCAGCACCAGTGCCTAAGGCACAATTTTTCAGCCCCTGTTTAACAGGGGCGTGTACATACAATTTTTATAAAAAAATGCTTCGCAACACGTGTGACTGCTGTGCTCCAAGTACAGTATCTGTGAGGGGTTGCAGTGTTGTGGCACCAGCACCAGTGCCTAAGGCACAATTTTTCAGCCCCTGTTTAACAGGGGCGTGTACTTACAATTTTTAAAAAAAAAATGCTTCGCAACACGTGTGACTGCTGTGCTCCAAGTACAGTATCTGTGAGGGGTTGCAGTGTTGTGGCACCAGCACCAGTGCCTAAGGCACAATTTTTCAGCCCCTGTTTAACAGGGGCGTGTAATTACAATTTTTTTTAAAAATGCTTCGCAACACGTGTGACTGCTGTGCTCCAAGTACAGTATCTGTGAGGGGTTGCAGTGTTGTGGCACCAGCACCAGTGCCTAAGGCACAATTTTTCAGCCCCTGTTTAACAGGGGCGGGTAATTACAAATCTTGATCTAATAGTTCACAGCAGGGCCCATTCCTGCGCCCACCAAGAGTAACTATGAGGGCCTACAGTCTTGTGGCAACACCGTCCACCACCACCGCCAAAGGCCCAATTTTTCTGCCCTGTTCATCAGGTGCTTGCAATTACAAATCTTGATCTAATAACTCACAGCAGGGCCCATTCCTGCGCCCACCAAGAGTAACTATGAGAGCTTACAGTCTTGTGGCAACACCGTCCACCACCACCGCCAAAGGCCCAAATTTTCTGCCCTGTTCATCAGGTGCTTGCAATTACAAATCTTGATCTAATAACTCACAGCAGGGCCCATTCCTGCGCCCACCAAGAGTAACTGTGAGAGCTTACAGTCTTGTGGCAACACCGTCCACCACCACCACCACCACCCCCAATTTTTCTGCCCTGTTCAACAGGTGCATGCAATTACAAATCTTGATCTATTAACTCACAGCAGGGCCCATTCCTGTGCCCACCAGTCTTGTGGCTACACCAACATCTAATAGGGCAAATTTCTGCAGAGTATATACGCCAGGCCCCTACTTTCAAACATCCAACTTACAAACGACTCCTACTTGCAAATTTTTCAGCCCCTGTTTAACAGGGGCGTGTAATTACAATTTTTTTAAAAAAATGCTTCGCAACACGTGTGACTGCTGTGCTCCAAGTACAGTATCTGTGAGGGGTTGCAGTGTTGTGGCACCAGCACCAGTGCCTAAGGCACAATTTTTCAGCCCCTGTTTAACAGGGGCGGGTAATTACAAATCTTGATCTAATAGTTCACAGCAGGGCCCATTCCTGCGCCCACCAAGAGTAACTATGAGGGCCTACAGTCTTGTGGCAACACCGTCCACCACCACCGCCAAAGGCCCAATTTTTCTGCCCTGTTCATCAGGTGCTTGCAATTACAAATCTTGATCTAATAACTCACAGCAGGGCCCATTCCTGCGCCCACCAAGAGTAACTATGAGGGCCTACAGTCTTGTGGCAACACCGTCCACCACCACCGCCAAAGGCCCAATTTTTCTGCCCTGTTCATCAGGTGCTTGCAATTACAAATCTTGATCTAATAACTCACAGCAGGGCCCATTCCTGCGCCCACCAAGAGTAACTGTGAGAGCTTACAGTCTTGTGGCAACACCGTCCACCACCACCGCCAAAGGCCCAAATTTTCTGCCCTGTTCATCAGGTGCTTGCAATTACAAATCTTGATCTAATAACTCACAGCAGGGCCCATTCCTGCGCCCACCAAGAGTAACTGTGAGAGCTTACAGTCTTGTGGCAACACCGTCCACCACCACCACCACCACCCCCAATTTTTCTGCCCTGTTCAACAGGTGCATGCAATTACAAATCTTGATCTATTAACTCACAGCAGGGCCCATTCCTATGCCCACCAGTCTTGTGGCTACACCAACATCTAATAGGGCAAATTTCTGCAGAGTATATACGCCAGGCCCCTACTTTCAAACATCCAACTTACAAACGACTCCTACTTGCAAATTTTTCAGCCCCTGTTTAACAGGGGCGTGTAATTACAATTTTTTAAAAAAATGCTTCGCAACACGTGTGACTGCTGTGCTCCAAGTACAGTATCTGTGAGGGGTTGCAGTGTTGTGGCACCAGCACCAGTGCCTAAGGCACAATTTTTCAGCCCCTGTTTAACAGGGGCGGGTAATTACAAATCTTGATCTAATAGTTCACAGCAGGGCCCATTCCTGCGCCCACCAAGAGTAACTATGAGGGCCTACAGTCTTGTGGCAACACCGTCCACCACCACCGCCAAAGGCCCAATTTTTCTGCCCTGTTCATCAGGTGCTTGCAATTACAAATCTTGATCTAATAACTCACAGCAGGGCCCATTCCTGCGCCCACCAAGAGTAACTATGAGGGCCTACAGTCTTGTGGCAACACCGTCCACCACCACCGCCAAAGGCCCAATTTTTCTGCCCTGTTCATCAGGTGCTTGCAATTACAAATCTTGATCTAATAACTCACAGCAGGGCCCATTCCTGCGCCCACCAAGAGTAACTGTGAGAGCTTACAGTCTTGTGGCAACACCGTCCACCACCACCGCCAAAGGCCCAAATTTTCTGCCCTGTTCATCAGGTGCTTGCAATTACAAATCTTGATCTAATAACTCACAGCAGGGCCCATTCCTGCGCCCACCAAGAGTAACTGTGAGAGCTTACAGTCTTGTGGCAACACCGTCCACCACCACCACCACCACCCCCAATTTTTCTGCCCTGTTCAACAGGTGCATGCAATTACAAATCTTGATCTATTAACTCACAGCAGGGCCCATTCCTATGCCCACCAGTCTTGTGGCTACACCAACATCTAATAGGGCAAATTTCTGCAGAGTATATACGCCAGGCCCCTACTTTCAAACATCCAACTTACAAACGACTCCTACTTGCAAATGTTTCAGCCCCTGTTTAACAGGGGCGTGTAATTACAATTTTTTAAAAAAATGCTTCGCAACACGTGTGACTGCTGTGCTCCAAGTACAGTATCTGTGAGGGGTTGCAGTGTTGTGGCACCAGCACCAGTGCCTAAGGCACAATTTTTCAGCCCCTGTTTAACAGGGGCGGGTAATTACAAATCTTGATCTAATAGTTCACAGCAGGGCCCATTCCTGCGCCCACCAAGAGTAACTATGAGGGCCTACAGTCTTGTGGCAACACCGTCCACCACCACCGCCAAAGGCCCAATTTTTCTGCCCTGTTCATCAGGTGCTTGCAATTACAAATCTTGATCTAATAACTCACAGCAGGGCCCATTCCTGCGCCCACCAAGAGTAACTATGAGGGCCTACAGTCTTGTGGCAACACCGTCCACCACCACCGCCAAAGGCCCAATTTTTCTGCCCTGTTCATCAGGTGCTTGCAATTACAAATCTTGATCTAATAACTCACAGCAGGGCCCATTCCTGCGCCCACCAAGAGTAACTGTGAGAGCTTACAGTCTTGTGGCAACACCGTCCACCACCACCGCCAAAGGCCCAAATTTTCTGCCCTGTTCATCAGGTGCTTGCAATTACAAATCTTGATCTAATAACTCACAGCAGGGCCCATTCCTGCGCCCACCAAGAGTAACTGTGAGAGCTTACAGTCTTGTGGCAACACCGTCCACCACCACCACCACCACCCCCAATTTTTCTGCCCTGTTCAACAGGTGCATGCAATTACAAATCTTGATCTATTAACTCACAGCAGGGCCCATTCCTATGCCCACCAGTCTTGTGGCTACACCAACATCTAATAGGGCAAATTTCTGCAGAGTATATACGCCAGGCCCCTACTTTCAAACATCCAACTTACAAACGACTCCTACTTGCAAATGGAAAGAGAAAACAGGAAGTGAGAGGAAATCTACCCCTAGGAAGGGAAATTCTATCCTGTTAGATTTAATTTGGGAAAAAGGTATCTCCTCTCTACTGATACTTTATCACCAATCCTTGTTTCAATTAAAACCCCACTTTTTCCAAAAACATTTGTCATTGGGACGGAAAGTGAGGTGACATGTTCTGAACAGATGTGCAAAGACAGCAAATGTTACAGGGGTGATAACCCCTCCCTATGTTCTCCAAAAAGCTTAAAAATTGATTTTTTGGGGATGGAGCTACACTTCATAATGTACCTGTTCAGATTCTACTTAAGAACAAACCTAAAGCCGCAAGTGGTTTTAAATGGCTTCTTTTTTTCCTTTACAAATGTCATTTTGTGCAAGGACAGTTCTAAACACGGGAAACACATGCCACTTCACAGGCATACTTTAGACACCCCCCAGGGACCATATTTAAAGGAAAATTTCACTTTTTTTTTTCACTTCATGCATCATTAAAATGACTGCTCCCGAAAAAAACGTTAGTTTTTAAAAGTTCTTTTTGCATTGATATATGTCCCCTGGGGCAGGACCCGGGTCCCCAAACCTGTTTTATGACATTAACATGCATATTGGCCGTTGTAATTAGCACTTTTGATTTCGAACGTTCGCGTCCATTATAACGTATAGGGTTCGAAAATTCGCGCAAACTTTCGGTCCGTTCGAAGGTTCTGGTGCGAACCGAACCCGGGGGTGTTCGGCTCATCCCTAATCCTAAGTGATAGAGAAACTTATTCTCGTATCCCTAAGAATCCCACCACAACTTTCAAAAAAACACTTGTGGATCTGATAGATACAGGGTATAATATGGGCATATTGGATAGAAAGGAGAAACAATATCTAATTCCCACTGTCCCGAGAATACCAGTGATATACTACCTTCCCAAAGTCCACAAAAATATTACGAATCCTCCTGGTCGCCCGATCATTAGCGGGATAGATTCCATTACTGCCCGCATTGGTAAATATATCGATTACCACCTACAGCCGATGGTGAAAACCATCCCGTCGTATCTGAGAGATACAAAAGACACCATTGCAAGGCTTCAACAGATACAATATAGTGAGGACCTTCTACTTGTAACGGCTGATGTTACAGCATTGTACACCAGTATACCCCATTTGTTGGGTTTGGCAGCAGTTGACTCATTCCTAGCTAGGAACGGAGCCATCCCAGGAACCCAAAAGAGGTTTATTATGGACCTCCTACGGTTCGCTACCAGATCCAACTACTTCTGGTTTAATGGGGATTTCTACCTTCAAGAAAAAGGTGTGGCCATGGGGGCAAAATTTGCCCCCAGTCTGGCCAATATTTTCATGGCCAAATGGGAGGAGGATGTCGTCTATGCCCAGGGGCTACCTCAGATAGGCGTAGTAAGAGTAGGGCCTAGATATAAGTTCCAACACCGAGTTGTTATGTACAAGTGTCTGGCACACAAAGTGTCAATACTAAAGTGCTGTAAAAATAATGCAAAAAATGGGGAAAAAGGAGTAATGAAACTCCTTTGTTCTAGTAGTAAGGCTGCAAATATTAGTGTCTATAGTGATTCAAAAAAATGGTGATAAAATATTGCGCCAAACTTAGATAAAGTGTAGCAGCTAGCACGACAATTAGACATGAATTGTATATAAAATAGGTAAACACAAGTGCAGCGCTAAGGTAATCCAATAAGTGTCCCTGATTTTCACATAAGGTCCCACTGGGATAACCAGTGGGACCTTAGGTTTATTAGGTTTATTATGGACCTCCTACGGTTCGCTACCAGATCCAACTACTTCTGGTTTAATGGGGATTTCTACCTTCAAGAAAAAGGTGTGGCCATGGGGGCAAAATTTGCCCCACAGTCTGGCCAATATTTTCATGGCCAAATGGGAGGAGGATGTCGTCTATGCCCAGGGGCTACCTCAGATAGTCCTCTGGGCTAGGTACATAGACGACATCCTCCTCCTATGGAAAGGCGATAGAGACTCTCTGGACAGGTTTATGCTTTTTTTGAATGATAACCAGGTGGGCATTAGACTAACACATGAAGTCAGCACCTCCACAATACATTTTTTGGACCTTGAAATATCGGTTCTGGACGGTCATTTGATCACAAAAACATTTTTTAAAGCGACAGATCGCAACGGGTATATCCCGGTAGACAGTTGCCATCACTCGTCCTGGCTTAAATCTATACCTCGCAGCCAACTTACCAGAATTAGGAGGAACTGTACCAATCTAACAGATTTCCTCTCACAAGCCGAGACCATAAAACATAGATTTATAGATAAAGGATATGATATTCAGGGTATAGACAGAGATATTGAGGCAGTGGCTTCTCTCAATAGAGAAGAATTGATTAAAGACTGCCCCAAAAGAACACAAGAATCCCGACATAACTGGTTACTACTAACCTCATTCTCTATACAACATAGACAGATAAAAGAGATCATTTCCAAACACTGGAGAGTCCTAAAAAATGACAGGATCTTAGGACCTCTTTTACCAGAGAAAGCAGGGGTGATTTATAGAGGAGCTCCCTCCCTAGGAGGACAGATAGCCCCCAGTGTATCTGATCCCCCTACGATCCCTTCTTTCTTCCACAATATGAAGGGTTTTTTCCCCTGCCGTAAATGTAACGTGTGTCTTCATAATGTCTATGGGAAGAAAAAAACCGAAACGTTTACATCGAGCGTTACAGGGAAAGAATATAAAATGAAACATTTACTGACATGCCAAACACGGTATGTTGTATACCTTATCACTTGCCCTTGCGGCAAACAATATGTAGGCAGGACCATCCGCACGTTTGCCGTAAGGTGCAATGAACACATTGCAGGTATAAAAAAGGGCCGTACTGACCATAACGTCCCTAAACACTATCGGATATATCATAATAGAAATCCGATAGGGACTAAGTTTCAGATCATTGATAGATTTGTCCCCCATTGGAGGGGCGAACCGAATGTTAGGGGTGTGTCCAAACTCGAGACCTTTTGGATATACTCCCTGAAGAGCTATTCGCCGTATGGCCTCAACATAGAATGGGACATTAACGCCTTTATAAACAAATCATGATTAGAATCCTCTATAGATAAACAGGTTTTGAAATAATCATATGGTATTATCAAAACAATTATTTTATGGAAATTTCTCAGTGTATTAGTATGTCAAAATGTCTCGCTTAGAATGTCCGTTACACCAGAAGGAATACGGTACGACTGTGGGTTGTGTAGTAATATTATAGGAAATATGCCATACATTGTACTGGCCCACGGATCTTCACTTTCTGTTAACGGTGAATAGGAAATACAGGAAATACAAGTTATGTGGTCCCTGGATATAACGACCCAAATAAACTCCCCCCTAATTGGATATACATCCCACGGGGTTTCTGTATATCTTAGTTTTTGTACATCTTTCTCTTTCTTCAGTTACAACCCCACTTTCTGTGGGAACCGCCTGCATTTATTACCCTATTATGTAGCTCCATCAGTTGATATGATCCATTACATTGGTTAGATTATGAGCACTATTAATATGGGTTCTGTTTTATTGGATTTGTCTATTAGAGGCTCATTGGATGAGCTTATGACTTAGAATGCATACCTTTTAGCACAGTTATGGATTCCTCATCCTTTTTATAAATATGCCCCAACACAATGATTAACTTTCCCGTGCCAAATAGATCACTTCCCCTTTATTATAGTGGAAACTTAGTGACCATAATGTCAAGAATAGAAATGGATTATATTCCCTTACTAGATTATGCTCTCTAAAATCTTTTAATTAGGATGTAAGTAGAAGAGTATACTTCCCGGCAGGCTCAGGGTTAACAAACTTTGTCATCCCAAAACAAAACTCCAGCCACGGCCGTAACTTTACACGTCATTAGCAACATGTAAATATCAGGGCTTGTAGACGGGGACGCTATTCGAAGCGTCACGTCACGTCGTGTTGAGACGTGCCCCCTCCCGTCGTTTTACTTTAGTTTCCAGGACAACCCTCTTTTGTGTAAACGCGCAAGCGCGATCGGATACACGATTAGGTCTTCCCTCAAACATTGGAGCTACGCCCATAGGCGTGTGAGTCTACCTTCTCCCATTGGTTGCTTGTGAACCGATTGGCTCATCCCTGTAAGCCACTCCTTCCTATGCCCACAAACTGACTGGCTTATCCCTGTAAGCCGCTGCCGATTGGATATTTAGCAATCTGATAATGAGGCTTGGTTTTCTGACGCCTTTTGATGACATCATCCTGGCTTCAGATGAGCCTCAGCGTGGAACGCACGCTATAGCGATACCGGAAGTGAGAATCCGTGCTCCAAACCAGCTGTTGCCACTCTGAATTTCAACACAAAAGGTATATATATTGTAGATTGGTGGCTGGTAGACATGTACCCCAGTTGAAGCCTTTAGGAGGCGAAACATGTCGGGTTGGATGTCTACCTAAGCCACATTTTTAAACCCTTTGCGCAAAAGAAAAATGTTTTTAACTTTTTTTATCCAATAAACGCCAATTGGGAAATTGGTTTCACACTATGAGGAGTTGCTTCTCTCTCTCTGTTTCCTTCCCTGCCTGAGCTGCTGTGGATAAAGACCCTCTAAGAAGTATTGCCACTGCCTACCTTTTTACCTGGCTCTCCCATCAAGCTGTAGGTAAGCGACTACATTGCGGCTTGGACAAACGGTCCAGTGAAGCTGGTAGATTGCAACACATTCACCACCTATCCGGTGTATCCGGTCTAAGCCCTATCGACTCACACCGAGAGGTCCGTGAGTCCAACAGCTCTGGTAAGAGTACCCATCTTTATTGTCTACTTAGAGTTTGTTAAGCTGACTACACAACTTGAACATCTCCAGTGACACACCACATCTACTGAAGACCCTGCAAACCGAACTGTTTGTTGTGTTTTTTCCCCACTAACAGGACTACCCCTTATGCCCTTTGTATGAGTATATGACTGATGTGGGTACTTGTTAAGGTCGGTCACTCCCTGCCTTAGTATATCACTTTTCTGCACACTGGTCTGGATGTGTTGTTGAACCAGTCACATGCTAAACATTTAATGTGGTTCTGCTGTCTCTGGATAGGCAGCGTACATCTCTACCTAGGACACTGCATGCGATATATGTTTGAAGGGCAGCATTATGTATTGGCAACATTTATAACATACCCTCCAGAAAGTATTTTTGAATACTGTTCCTTTTGTTTGCGTTAAGAGCCCATGTTATATATTACGTTATGGTACCTGAAGGAGATTGAATAGAGGCCTGCTCTAACCAGGGGTCAATCTGCTCTCTGTTCACGTACTATTGGGGTAATACACTTACCACTTCCCCCTTAGATAGCATAATATAACTTTTACGTGTATTATTTTTTACATTTTTTGCACTTATCAGCATCAAACGAAATCTATACCACAATTTTTTGCACTTACCAGCGGAGCAATCCTGGCTGGCACCCCCATTTACGGGGATATTTATTAAACTCCTGGCTCACAGTAGTACCCACAGGCTGGTTATCCCAGTGGGACCTTATGTGAAAATCAGGGACACTTATTGGATTACCTTAGCGCTGCACTTGTGTTTACCTATTTTATATACAATTCATGTCTAATTGTCGTGCTAGCTGCTACACTTTATCTAAGTTTGGCGCAATATTTTATCACCATTTGTTATAATAGACAGAGCACACAGATTGCCTAAACCCTCTTTCCTATCTGAGCAAGTCCCCAGGGATGTCATCGCAAAAATCCACTTTTATCATGTGAAAGACCAGCTCATGCACTATTCCAGACAACATCCATCCCTCCCGGATCCTTACGCTGGCATTGCATTGTGCGCTGACCTATATCAAGCCACCCTGTCGGCCAGACATAATCTGGTCCCTATCACCAAGATCCTGCTTAACCACAAAATCCTATATAAATGGGGTTTCCCTGCCAAACTAATGCTTGACTGGAATAATCAACCTCATGTCATCTCTTCTTTAGAAAAAGGTTTGGAGCTCCTGAGGAAATGGCGTCTTCTCCCTGCGGATGCTGAAGCTGCAGACCCTGACCCCCTCCAGGACAGGCGCAACGACCACCGCCAAGACAGAAGGAACAGATGAGTAAATTACAAAATTGACACTCTGACCTCATATCTTTTTCTCCAAAAGCACGATACTTGTCCCCAGTGCCTTCACTCTACTCACCTTTGCAAGTTGTAGCTCACACACGCTACCGCTGTTCGGCTGTTTCCGAACACTTACTTCCCCCCAGATCATATTTGCAGGATGAACCCCTTATCCTGCTCTCCAAATAACCGACAAAGGTCTTGTTCTAGTTTTCTTTGGCTTTCTTTTTTTTCTGTTTTTGTACTACTGTTAGTACACGCAGTTACCTACTTCTTTGTACACATGCATGACTGCATTGCATCTCTCAAAGCACTCTCCACCTTCTCCACTGGATGGCAGCACATTGCTCTCCTGCAACTTAACTATGAACATTAAAATCCTATCTCACAATGTAAGAGGCCTCAACAGCCCCTACAAGCGAAGGGCGCTTTGGAAATCCGCCTTAGAAAAGAACTGCGACATTATATGTGTACAAGAGACACATTTTGCCAGGAAAAATCCACCTAAATGTACCCACAGAAAATTCCCTAATGTTTTTCATGCACATGATGATCCAAAAAAAAATTGTGAAATGATTGCTGTTAGAGATTCCGTAACCTTTTCTTTATTACAGGAGTATATAGATCCACATGGCCGATACATTATCTTGGTTGCTTACATCAACAGGACTACCTACACGCTAGTAAATCTCTATGCTCCTAATGTCAAACCTTTGAAATTTATACGTAAGGTAATAACTAAAGCTAAGTCTGTCCAGAAAGGTAACCTAATAATTTGTGGTGACTTCAATACTATTATGAATGTGAATCTGGACTCCTTGTTTAGGCCCTCTCTTTTACGAAGAACATCTATTTGACCCCTGGCGCTGTTCCAGGGCCACGAGAGGGACTATTCCTATTATTCTGCTGTACATAATAGTTACTCCAGGATTGACTTTTTTCTCACTTATATCCACACCCTTCAAAACGTGGTAAAAACTGATATTCACAATATTGGGTGGTCAGACCATGCTCCAATAACACTTGAACTTCTTGATACCAATAAAGCGCACTGCAGACCCCTTTGGCGCAACAACACGTTCCTCCTGTCTCATCCCCAACTCAGAGATGAGATTGAAGGAAAAATAAAAGAATTCTTTCATTTCAATAATGACACAGACTGCTCCCCCACTATGACGTGGTGTGCCCATAAAGCCTATACTAGAGGAGCTCTTATCCAACTGGCCTCCAGAGAACGCAAAAAAAAATTGCTACGCATGACACAACTCCACAAATCCATTGCTGAACTTGAAGCACAGCATAAAAATCCCTCTACTACTTCCCTAGCATCCTCCAGCAGCTCACTCAATGTCGTGAAGATTTACGACAAGAGCTCAAAAGAGATCAAGACATATTCTTTAAAAGAATGAAGCTGTCCTTTTACTCGCAAAATAATAGAGCAGGAAAAATTCTCGCCTCCCAATTAAAGAAAAGACAAGCTAGGGCTAATCTCACCCAAATACAACATCATAGAACCAATACCGTATTCTACAACCCTAGGGATATTGCTAACACCTTTAGAGACTATTATGTCTCCCTTCACAATCTCAAGAGTGATCCCTCTACTCACCAACCCTCAGGGGAGGAAATTGACACTTTCCTCCGTAAAGTGCATCTACCCTCTATAGACACAACTACACTTCATCACCTAAATTCCCCTATCACCTGCGATGAAGTGACCACAGTAATTAAATCCCTTCCCATGCACAAATCCCCCGGAGCTGATGGCTTTTCAGCCGAATACTATAAAGCTTTCCTCCCGATCCTTGCACCTAAACTAGTGGATGTTTTTAATATAGCTATTGCCTCAGGCTCATTCCCTGAAGAAATGCTACAAGCGATTATAGTCATGATTCCAAAACCAGGCAAGGACCCTTCTCACCCTCAAAATTTTAGGCCAATATCACTATTGAACTCCGATCTCAAAATTTTTGCCAAAGTACTGGCCAATAGACTAATGCTAGTCACCCCCACTCTTATAGGACTAGATCAAGTTGGCTTCGTCAGAGGCAGACAGGCACCAGATAGTACAAGAAGGATGCTTAACTTATTACGCTTAACAGAACTTACCAATACCCCTTGTGAATTTCTAGCCTTAGATGCCGAAAAGGCATTTGATAGGGTTAACTGGACATACCTATCGAAAACCCTAACTAAATTTGGAATAACGGGGCCATCCACTCCGCCATAATGTCCCTCTACTCTCACCCCTCAGCTAGAGTCTATAACTCGGGTCTCCTCTCTGACAAATTCCCACTGTCAAATGGTACGCGCCAAGGGTGCCCACTGTCGCCAATATTATTCTCTCTAGTCATAGAACCTCTAGCAGAAAGTATTAGTTCGTCTGAAAGTATACATGGGATTAAAATTAGTAAGGAAACCCATAAAATAGGTTTATTCGCTGATGATATCATTCTATCACTGAACCAGAAACCTCTATCACAGCTGTGCGTAATATATTACAATACTTTGGATTAATCTCCTACTACAAAATCAACACAAGCAAATGCTATGCACTAACACAGAATATCCCACTGTTGACCCAGACAAGACTGAAACAAATATTTACCTGCAATTGGAATTCACCTTCCATTACATATCTTGGAGTGCAGCTATCCTCCTCCTCGGCGAATATCTACACCCACAACTTTCCTCCGCTACTACTTAAAGTGGCAGAGGAAATGAAACACATTGCTAAGCTCCAGCTTACCTGGATCGGGAGGATTGCTGCATACCAAATGCAAATACTGCCTAAACTATTATATCACTTCAGAACCCTACCTATCCTGATCCCCCAAGCGTTCTTTACCCAACTGTCTAGACTTCTTAATTCATTTATATGGTCGGGGAAAAAAACGCGCATAGCCTTATCTCATTTATACAAACCTAAACATCTGGGAGGAGTAGGTCTACCCAATGCTCAATCTTACTATCGTGCAGCGTTACTAGATCAAATGAGATACTGGTTCTCATGCCAATCTGACAATAGATGGTCGAACCTGGAGTGCGCCGTCACTCCGGGGCACGACCTTCCTGCCCTTGCTATAGCAGCCAGTATTCATCACAAACCTGAGATGCCTGAATACCAAACAGTTCAGGCTACTATTGCTGCATGGTCATTTCTTACAAGGCAAACCTTCACTGACACTCCCATCAGAAGAATCCAGACACCACTAGCTTCTTACCAATACCTTATACCTAATATCTCCATATATGATTGGAAACAGAGGGGTATACACTTCCCTATGTCTCCCATACAAACTCGAACTCCACTTGACGATTTTCAACTGTACCAGATTAAGCATTACTCCTCATCCAAAGCCATTAAGCCGATAGAAATCCCCCAAATACTTTGGGATTTTTTACTTAACAAAACATCGGTTAAGAAGAAAGGGATCTCCCTATTCTACAAACTACTTCAACCAATGTATCTAAACTCTAAACTATATAGCATGACTAAATGGGAGCAAGAACTACGAAAGGTCTTTACACTAGCCCAATGGCAATTAGCAATTAAAGTTAATAATAAATCCTCAGCATGTATTGATCATTGGGATAACGCACAAAAAATACTTCATAGATGGTACCTTACACCTGCACGACTCCACAAAATGGATTCAAACATAACTGCACTCTGCTGGAGGAATTGTCAAAGTCATGGTAATTTACTACATACCCTCTGGAGCTGTGGAATAATAACTCACTTCTGGAAAGAAGTTTCTTCTATAATTCAGAATATTACCCTTGTTAATGTTGCGCTTGACCCAGCTCTAGCACTACTTAGCCTTGGTATTGAACGTTACCACCCTGTAATGAGAAAATTAGTAGCACATATCCTATTTGCAGCCTGCATAGCACTAGCGAAAGAATGGCGCTCTACATCACCACCCAACATAGCAGTAGTAATTTCTCGTGTCAATAATCAATACACAATGGAGAAGCTCTTGGCATACAAAGATGGAAGAGCTCCAGTTTTCCACAAATATTGGGAGAGCTGGAGAACTTCCAATTATGCCTCTTCACATTTGTGATCTCTAACGAACTACATATACCTATTGAAATGTTGATAACTATGTGACCATCTAGTAGGAGAAGTGCTGACCACTTGAAGTAGCATTGGTTTACTCAAAGAGTTTCATACTACCAATATGATACACCTCTGTTGCTTTAGGGTGACATGTGTACTACACTATTCTGACTACTTATCACAGTTCACTAAGTTTGTAATCTATGTTTACATGACTACATATTACCTATTGGTTACACAATACCTTATGCTGTTTAAATACCTCCCAAGACCCTCAGTAAGGTCTCTGGGCAGCTGCCTTTGTATTACACCTAATCTTAGCCTGCTCATATTGTACCCTCACGGGGTGACAGGTTATGCCTCCTTTGGGGCCATTATCTATGGTTACAGTGGTGTGAAAAAGTGTGTGCCCCCTTCCTCATTTCCTGTTCCTTTGCATGTTTGTCACACTTAAGTGTTTCGGAACATCAAACCAATTTAAACAATAGTCAAGGACAACACAAGTAAACACAAAATGCAATTTGTAAATGAAGGTGTTTATTATTAAAGGTGAAAAAAAATCCAAACCATCATGGCCCTGTGTGAAAAAGTGATTGCCCCCTAAACCTAATAACTGGTTGGGCCACCCTTAGCAGCAACAACTGCAACCAAGCGTTTGCGATAACGTGCAATGAGGCTTTTACAGCGTCCTGGAGGAATTTTGGCCCACTCATCTTTTCAGAATTGTCCTAATTCAGTTACATTAGAGGGTTTTCGAGCATGAACGGCCTTTTTAAGGTCATACCACAACATCTCAATAGGATTCAGGTCAGGACTTTGGCTAGGCCACTCCAAAGTCTTCATTTTGTTTTTCTTCAGCCATTCGGTGGTGGACTTGCTGGTGTGTTTAGGATCATTGTCCTGCTGCAGAACCCAAGTTCGTTTCAGCTTGAGTACACGAACAGATGGTCGGACATTCTCCTTCAGGATCTCTTGGTAGACATGCAGAATTCATAGTTCCTTTTATCACGGCAAGTCTTCCAGGTCCTGAAGCAGCAAAACAGCCCCAGACCATCACACTACCACCACCATATTTTACTGTTGGTATAATGTTCTTTTTCTAAAATGCAGTGTTCCTTCTACGCCAGATATACTTGGACACACACCTTCCAAAGAGTTCCACTTTTTTGGTCCACAGAATGTTGTCCCAAAAGTCTTGGGGATCATCAAGATGTGTTGTGGAGAAATTGAGACGAGCTTTGATGTTCTTTTTGCTCAGCAGTGGTTTTCTCCTTGGAACTCTGCCATGCAGGCCATTTTTGCCCAGTCTTTTCCTGATGGTGGAGGCATGAACGCTGACCTTAACTGAGGCAAGTGAGGCCTGCAGTTCCTTGGACGTTGTTGTGGAGTCTTTTGTGACCTCTTGGATGAGTCGTCGCTGCGCTCTTCGGGTAATTTTGGGCGGCCGGCCACTCCTGGGAAGGTTCACCACTGTTCCATGTCTTCGCCATTTGTGGATAATGGCTCTCACTGTGGTTCGCTGGATTCCCAAAGCTTTGGAAATGGCTTTATAACCCTTTCCAGACTGATAGATCTCAATTACTTTCTTTCTCAATTGTTCCTGAATTTCTTTGGGTCTCGGCATATTTTTTCTTTCAAAATTTTTTTAATGAGTACAAGATTACAGTACAAACAGAAATAACAAATAAACTGATACTGTTACAAACATCTTACGTGTAGATTTCCATGTCATACAGAGCATGTGATTACGTAATAAAATCATATGGATAGTTCCCTGAGTCAAACAGAAGGGAACATTAAGCTGTCGTGGGTGTATAACGGGTTCACAGGTGGCCTATAATATTGTCTGGGGTCAATCCCCAACATAAACATACATAGATTGGGCCACTAGTGCTCCGTAAGGGAGAGCAATGGTAACAGATGAGGTCCTTAGGGCAAGAGATGCCCCTAACTAAACTTAGGTTCGGGGAAGGGGAACACAGAGGGGGGAGGGGGAGGGGAAAGAGTGGAAAGTAGCGGGGGCAGCTGGGAGGAGTGCACTAGGGGGGGGAGAGAGAGAGAGCAATGAGAGAGGTGGGGGAGGGGTGGGTATAAGAATGAGTATAGGTTTAGGTTTGGTCGAGTGGCTCCCAAGAGCCAGAGAATTTACATCAATAGTCAGAGGGAGCCAGGCATAGATTGAGGTCCTAGGGTTCCAGAAGAAGCCTGTCAAAGTCTTGGGGGAGAAAATGTTCCATCCAGGGGTGCCAGATCTTAAGGTGTTGGGGGGCTCTATCTAAAATTTTGGCTTCTATCTTGCTGTGTATCATCGCTCGGGTGACTCTATTCTTAACTTCAGTGATGTTAAGGTTTGGGGTTTTCCAGTTCCTAGCATTTGTTTGTTTAGCTGACGTAGTGAGTTGTAATAGAAGGCGCAATTGTGCCTTAGTGTAGTCCTGTGTGGTGTGGTTTAAGATAGCGAGAGCGGGGTCTGGGTGGATGGTGTGTCCGAGTAGGGATGAACCCATTTGAAATATTGTTGCCCAGAAGCGTTGGACTATTGGGCATGTCCACCAGATGTGTAGATGGGTGCCTTGTTCGGTACAACCCCTAAAACAGTTCGGGGAATATGAAGGGGTAAACTTAGCAATCCTGGCGGGCACTAGGTACCAGCGCATTAGAACTTTATAGTTGGCTTCTGAAGCAATGACGTTTTGTGAAGCTATTTTAGTGTTCGTCCAAATGGTTGACCAGTCATCCAGATCTAGATCAATGTTCAAGTCCTTGGACCAGGCTAGAGCATAAAGGGGCATAGTCGTGTTGGGGGAGGTCATATAGTATAGTCTCGAGATTATGCCAGGGGCATGTGGGTCTGAGTCGCATACGTCTTCGAAGGTGGACAGGCCAGTCTTGGATATATTTGGGCCAAGGTTGGTGCGGATGAAGTGGGAGATTTGCAGGTATCGGAAACATTCTTTAGGGGGCAATTGTGAGCGGGTCTGCAAGATCGGGAAAGGTGTAACCGAGCCATGGGAAATTAAGTCCTGGAAGCGGTGCAGCCCTGCCTGTAGCCAGGTCTGAAAAGATATTGGTTCGGTGTAGGCGGGGTGGAATAGCGGGTGACCTATAAAGGAGAGGAGTGGTCGATGGGGGGAGACTAGTCTAAAAGTCTTGGATAGTTTGTCCCATAGTTTTAGTGAGTGGAGGGTGACTGGGTTAGTTATCGGTCCCCGGTGGGCTGAGGGCAGCCAGAGCAAGTTGGATATGGGGATAGGGTGGGTGTCTATTGCCTCTAGTGCAACCCAGAGTGGGATTTCTGATGCGGCATGGTAAAGGGTCAGTTGAGCTAGCTGGGCTGCGTGAAAGTAGTGTAAGAAATTTGGCACCCCTAGGCCCCCCTGTAGTTTACTGCGGAGTAGGACTGGTCTAGAAATCCTGGGTCTTTTGGATCCCCATATATATTTATATACCCGGTTTTGAATTATTCTGTGGAAATAGGCTGGTATCGGTATAGGTAAGACTCTGTATAAGTAGAGAAGCTTAGGTAGGAGAGACATTTTCACTGCTGCTATTCTACCTAACCAGGAGACACAGAGTGGCAACCAGGTGTTAAGCATTGAGGTCACATTCTTCAACATAGGGGTATAGTTTGCTTGGAATAGGTGCTGGGGATTGCTCGTGAGTTTGATTCCCAAGTAAGGGATTGAGTTAGAGGACCAGATAAATGGGTAGTTAGCTTGCAGGCGTTGGAGTTCAGGTTGGGGTAATGAGACATTCAATGCTCTGGATTTCGCCTGGTTGACTTCGAGCCCTGAGACCTTGGCAAACCTTTCCAGGAGTTGCAGAAGGTTAGGAAGGGTGGTGTGAGGGGAGGTGACAAATAAGAGGGCGTCGTCTGCAAAGAGACATAGCTTGTGAGTAGTGTTAGCTATTTCTATGCCCTGGATATTTTGGTTTGATCTGATCAGGGAGGCTAGGGGTTCAATTATGAGGGCAAATATCAATGGGGATAGGGGGCATCCCTGTCTGGTCCCCCTTTGAATTGGGAAACACTCAGAGTTAAATCCCGAGTATTTCACATATGCTTGGGGTTGTGTGTATAGGGCAGTTATCCATTGGAGGAAGTTGGGACCAAAGCCCCATTTCTGCAGAATGTATTGCATATAGGGCCAGGATACCGTGTCGAAGGCTTTCCTGATATCCAAGGACAGGAGGTGCATGGGGATTTTGCGTGACTTGGCTATGTGTTGGAGAAGGACTGTGCGGCGAATATTGTCACTGGCCTGCCTGCGGGGAATGAAGCCAACCTGATCCTTGGATATCAGGTCTCCTATGATTGGATTAAGTCTCAGGGCAAGGATCTTGGCCAGGATCTTTATGTCCACGTTCAACAATGATATGGGTCTGTAGTTGAACCAAAGGGTGTGGTCTGTGTTGGGTTTGGGGATCATGGCAATTATAGCAGTCAGGGTATCGCGGCCGAAAGATTGTTGTTTCAGTATAGCGTTGAAGGAATGGGCAAGGAGTGGGGCCAGGGTATGGGCGAATTTCTTTGTAGTAGGCGCCTGGGAGGCCATCAGGGCCAGGGCGTTTGTTAGATTTAAGGGTTTTGATTGCCGCAAGGACCTCGTCGGTCGAGACTGGTTCATCTATGGTCTCTCTATTGGCTTCCGACAATTTAGGAATTGCTAGGTTGCGAAACAGAGTTTCGGAGAGATTAGAAGGCAATGGGCCATTCGATTCGTATAATTTAGCAAGACGTTTGCGGAATTCCGCGAGTACCTTAATAGGATTACTGGTAATGTTGTCGGGAGCCAATTTAAGCCTGATAGGGTTGTGGACATGGTCTGGCCGACGAAGGCGAAGGGCAAGAAATGTGTCTTGTTTGTTGGCCTTAGTGTAGATTTTGTGATCAGATCTACGCATATATTTATCTGCAGATTCGGCCAATAGGAGATCAAGTTCTAGCTTGCATTTGTCGAGGGAGTTTTTGTTGGCCTCTGTAGGGGAGGATTGAAACTGCAGGTGGGAGGTTTGGAAGTCAGATTCAAGGCACTGCAGTTTAAGTTTTTTGAGCTTTTTGATTTGCGTGGCTACTGAGATACATTTACCTCGGATTACTGGTTTGTGAGCTTCCCATAGTAGGGTGGGGGAGATTTCCGGGGGATTATTATGGTGGAGATAGTCCGAAAGGGCGGATTGTATGTCAATGCAATATGATTGATTAGTGAGGAGGGATTCGTTCATGGTCCAGGATCTATTCCCAGGTCTAGAGAGGAGGGAGGAAACAGTGGTGATAACTGCGCAATGGTCCGACCATGTGACGGGGTGTATGGAGGAGTGAAGTAGAATAGGGGATGAAGCTATCGGGACAAATATGTGGTCAATTCTGGAGAATGATTTGTGCGGGTGGGAGTAGAAAGTATCGTTTTTCTTAGTTGGATTGCATTCCCTCCAGGTGTCCAGAAGGGAGTTTTGTTGCAGTAGTTTGCGAAATTGCAGAGAAGGGGAGAAGTGTTCTGGGGTTTAGGGGGATTTGTCTAGGTGGGTGTGGAGTACCATGTTCGAGTCTCCACAAATGAGTAGGGTACCCTTGCAGTGTGTTCTGATGACCTGAAATAGGTGTGAAAAGAAGGGGATTGGGTTGGAGTTCGGGGCATAATAAGAGACAAAAGTAGTTTCTATGTCTTGTAGGAGTCCAACTAGTATGATGTACCTGCCATTTGGGTCTTTTATTTCCTTCGTGGGAGTGAATGGGAGGGTATGGTGGAAGGCCAATAGAACCCCCCTGTGTTTTGTGTCAGCCGAGGCTGTGTAAACCCTGGGGTAGCGGGAGCTGAAAAATTTAGGAGTGTGGTGAATTGAGAAATGTGTTTCCTGTAGCGCTACCACGTCGGCTTTAAGGGAGGCAAAAGTTTGAAAGGCTTTGACCCTCTTGTTGGGGGAGTTGAGGCCCTTAACGTTAAGGGACAGTATGTTTAAGGGGGCCATAATAATGGGCTTGGGGAGGTTATATATAGGAAGATATGATCAGGGGGAGCCACTCGACCAGGAAAGAGCAAGTAGAACAGGAAGAGGAGAAAAAAGTTAAGAGGAGAGTTTGGAGGGGGAAGAGGAACGGGGGTCGGACGGGGTGTAGAGCAAGTCATTGAACTGTAGGAACACGATATAAAACGCCGGGTTGCCCGACAACTAAGGGGTGTACGGGTCCTGCAGCCAAACCAAGGGGGCTGGAGGGCGCGAGTACCAAGAGGTGCGGGGGCAGTGACTGCTCCCCGCTGCAGGTGGACGCAAACAAAATAACAAACCAACAAGTAAAAACACAAATGGTTAGGCAAACTGTAAAGGTTAAGCTGACTGTAAGTTGAGCTACAGATCTAGTGGGGGGAGGGTAGATATGGATTATGAGAGTACGTTCGAAAACAGAGTCTCCCATTAGTGTTTGCTTGGCGGGGGGTGAGAGGGGAGAGGGGGGGGGGGGGGAGGGGGGGGGGAAGGAGGGGAAAAAAGGGGGGGGGGGGAGAGGGAAGGGATAGGGGAGGGGGAGGGGGTGAGGGAGGGGGGAAGGGGGGATGACTGGGACAGGAAGGTGGTGAGGGAGGGGGTAGGTTGAGATCGAGGAGACATGTCATTACTTGGAATGGTGCCACAAACTAGGTAAGAATACAGTGTAGCAATATAGTGCAACCGCAGTGTTTGAGAATCCTGCGCTCACCACAGGGGGACTGTCCCCGCGGAGAGCGCAGGGTGCCAAAAGTACTTCAACTAGTATACATTGTGGGGGTTTACAACCAGTAAAGGAGGGAGAAAAAAAAAAAGCCAGCAAGCTAAAATACAAAGGGAATATGTTAATTAACATGGTGTTGGGTTGGTGGTTTCAGTGGTGACTGAGCCTTAGGGGGCCTCCGAAGAGGCAGACTTGTGTCCAGGACTTGTTTGCTGGGTGTGTGAAGTACATACCCAGCCGCAGTCATCTAGGAGCCGATGAGGTGTTTGGGGTGTAAGGTACAGGAACCTGCTTACGAGGTTGGACTGACGATCGTCATTTTAGGCTGGTGTAGGGTTCCATGAAGCATGATAACAAATGTTCATCGGGTACCTAGAAGAGACACAAGCGAGAAAAAAAAAAAAAACGGCAGAGAGAAGAAATACAGTTGAGAGTTCAACGTGGGGTGCGGGACTTCTGGTTGGGGAAGAGGTCTTCTTCCTGATAGCGAGCAGGGGTCCCTTTTCGAACAGAGGATGGTCCCGGTGGGTGATGAAGTTGTGTCGCTGAGTAAGACTGTACCGGCAAGCGGGCTGGGGTGCGTGGCAGCATAACTTCAGAGTGCTGTAGTGAGGGAGCGAGGTGGAGATTTTCCAGCAGTCTTTGCAGGGAGTCTGGTGTATTACAAGTGTGCTGTTGTCCTTGGTAGGAGAACTGCAGTGCAAAGGGGAACTTCCAGGTGTATTTAAGCTGGTGTTGCATTAGGATCTGAAGTTGTGGCTTCATGGTGCGGCGTTTGGCGATGGTTAGGGGGGCCAGGTCAGAAAAGAGCTGGTACTTGTGGCTTTGGAATAAGAGTTCCTCTTTTTTACGTGCGGCTGTCAGGAGTTGCTCTTTGGTGCGGAAGAAGTGTAACTTCACTATAATGTCCAGTGGGGGACCGTCAGTTTGGCGGCGGGTGAGGGCCCTATGGACCCGGTCAAACTCTAGTCTTTCAATGGGGATTGAAGGGGCCAATTCCTGGAATAAGGCTGTGGTGAAGGACTGTGTGTCCTCAACTGTCTCAGGTATGCCACGCAGGCGGAGATTGGACCTGCGGGAGCAGTTTTCCGCGTCCTCTAAACGGGAGAGCAGCGTTGCGTTCTCATCTCTGAGTGCAGCTTGTTCATGGGCATGTTCTTGGAGGGTGAGTTCAATATCATCCACCCTTGTTTCCAAGTCTGCAGTACGCTGTCCTATCTCGCGTATCTCGCGAGAGAGTCTGTTTGTTATTTGTTCTGACGTGCTTTTTAAGGCCTTCTGTAGCATGCTTTCCATGTGTTTTAAAAAGGCGCTTTGTGACATAACTGAGGATGGTATGGAGGGAGATCCTCCGATGTTGGAGTCAGTCTCATCCCCTTCATCGCTGTCCTGGGGGTCCGGGGCGAGTGCAGCGGTGGCGTACTGCTTGGCTAGGGCCTTCGCCGCCATCTTGGAGGAAGCACGGGCCAGAGCTTCCTTGATGGGTTTCGGTTTATTCTTCCCTCTGTGGCCCGTAAGAACCATTTCAGAATGTGCCGGGATGGTTCGGAAGGCTGTCCTGGAAGGTAGGTGGATTTTTGACGGCTCAGTCTGCCGTATGAGGTCCCGGTATGCAGCGGGGAGTGCGGAGCTCTAGTGGAGGAGGACTGCCAGGTCGAGCTTCGCGCATGCGCCCCAGTTATAGTATGTTTTAAAGGGGGGCAATCACTTTTTCACACAGGGCCATGATGGTTTGGATTTTTTTTCACCTTTAATAATAAACACCTTCATTTACAAATTGCATTTTGTGTTTACTTGTGTTGTCCTTGACTATTGTTTAAATTGGTTTGATGTTCCGAAACACTTAAGTGTGACAAACATGCAAAGGAACAGGAAATGAGGAAGGGGGCAAACACTATTTCACACCACTGTATATTGGTAGCTTTTCGTTGTGATCAGAGAACAGAGAACAGAGTCACAGAGGAACAAACAGTGATTTCTTCACAAGAACAAAAGGTCCTCGTGTTTCTGGGTATACTGACTGGTCTATTGGCTGCCTTGTATGCTGATTGGTTCCTGACCGCCGGGGTTCCCACCTGTTCCACCCTTTGATGCAAGAATTCCAACATCTAAGCCTGCTTGATACACGTACGGTAGCTGTATCCAACATCTCTGGTAAGAGTATTTATTGCTTTTCCGTGACATCAGACAAGCCTGTTTCTTACCTGTGTTCCTTTGTCCCTGAGCCTATCCGAGGGATTCATCTGTGGTCATCATCACTTATATGAACTTTATACTCATTTATCCTTGGTTTAGTTCACGCTACCACTTGAGCTCATTTTTAGCACATATTGACATTTTCTCTATGTTTGATAGTGCTCACGTTCACTATGGGAATGTTATGATATACATTTATTCACGTTATTATTTTCTATATTTTCTTTATTTTTTTTTTCAAAAAATTTTATTGAAAGTTCACAATTGTACAATAAATGCAAAACGTTCAGTACATACAGCACACATTGGGAACAAGAACTTATCTATTAACAGTAGTGTATATAGCATACGTCAAGGCAAAAAGAATAGTGCCAACCGAAAAACCAAGAATCAGTGTGTGAGGTAACTTGGATCGAAAGTCTCGAAGATTCCTGCAGGAATTCAGATCAGGATGGGGAGCTTCGTAGCGGGTTACTCAAGGGATGATAATAGGGCTCAGAATCGGGTATTAAAGTGTAGTGGGTTTTATGTGTTTATGTGTGGTGTAAAGCCAAGCCGGTCAGGCATATCTCACCTGCAGCCACCCCCTAGGGGATCTTGCTGTGGATGCAGGCGAGAATATAGTAGCTTTTGAGGAATAGGGAGGAGGCGGCTTTTTAGTCGGTGAAAGTATATCCAGTGTGTTGTGAACCACACACAAGTCGTAGGTTATTGTGAGTAAAGGCTTAGTAATCTGGTTGGTAGGGGAAGTGTAAGGGTCAGTATAAGGTAAGAGGATAATAATTCGCAGGTATAGAGGTGGAAGTGGAATGTGAAACCAGGTAGTGCATCTGGAGACAGTGAGGAGAAGCAATTATCTAGAAAGTATCCGGTTAAAGTAATCAGGGCACTGCTGGAGAGGTGTGGAGTGGGTCGGAAAAACTTGGCGTGGTCCTAAAATGCGTCCAGCACGCCCATGTGTTATTGTATTTAGTGGGGTTGTCTGCGGCTTGATGAATGAGGCTTTCCATGTTAGCTATGTTATCTACCCTCTTTGTCCATTCAGTTATGGTGGGGGGTGAGGGGGTCCTCCAGTGTACTGGGATACATTGCACAGCTGCATTGATGAGGTGCATGACTAGTGATTTTGAGTAGGAGCGTTGGGGAATGGATGTGTGGTGTAGGAGAAACTGGGCAGGTGTGAAATCCGGGGTGTAGGTCGTGATTTGAGAAATTAGGCGATGGACCTCCGACCAGTAGGTACGGAGGACTGGGCATTCCCACCATACATGTAGTAAGGTGCCCAGAGCGGAATTACAGCGCCAGCAAGATGAGGGGGTGGTGGGTTGAAATTTGTGCAGTATGTCCGGTGTTCTATACCATCTAGATAGTAGTTTATATCTACTCTCCTGAGTGGAGACATTTACGGATCCTTTATGTGCATGGTAATAAATACGTTCCCAATCTTCAGTGGAAAGATCTAAAGCAAGATCCGATTCCCATTTCCGGACTCTGTTGTCTGTTTTGATGACATGGGTGTTGAAAAGAAGTGTGTACGTTTTGGAGATCAGGTGCCTTTGCGGTTCAGTCTGAACACATAATGACTCAAAAGGAGAATAGCCCCTGCACCAATGTGTAGGCTGGGCGGAATTTTGGAAAAAATGTCTGAGTTGAAGATATTTAAAGAAAGGTAAGTGGTAGTTCGGGAGAGCTGTTAACATGGCTTGGTAGGATATGAGTTCCTGGTTTCGAAAAAAGTCGAGGGCCCTAGGACTAGGACTGTGCGTATCTGCTTGAGAAGCCCGTAATGTCAGACTTGGAGGGAATGCAGGGTTACCAACTAGTGGTGTCATTGGGCCATTGGTTGGGTCAAGTTTCATGTATGAGCAGGAAGTGCGGAAACCTCGTATAGTGGCGTCTATCAGTGGATGGGAAGATAGGGGTTTAGGGATATGCGTGTGATGTATCCATGAAAGATGTGAAAGGGGGATTTGAGAGAATGTTTGCTCTAACTGAATCCAATCCTTGTGTATTTTATGAGTGTGCCAGTCAATTATTCTTGTCAAGTGACAAGCTAAGTGATATTTTCGAATGTCAGGTAGCCCCAAGCCTCCCAGTAGCTTAGGCAGTGTCATGTGCGACCAACTGAGTCTGGGTGGTCTAGAGGACCAGATGAAAGTTCTACACATTTTATTGTAGGCGGAAAAAAAGGATGGGGGCAGTTTGATGGGTACAGTTTGTAGCAGGTATAAGATCCTAGGTAGGGCGTTCATTTTCAAGATCGCTATTCTCCCAAACCAAGAGAAGGATCCCGCATACCATTTCTGTATATCTCCCTGTATGGCCCGTAATGTAGATTGAAAATCCAAGGTGTACAGATCTGACAACCTATTGGGCAGTTTGATTCCCAGGTAAGAGATGGCTGTGGGTTCCCATCCAAAAGGAAAATTAAGTTTACACTGTGACACCAGTTTGGCGGGGAGGGAAACGTTTAATGCCTTAGACTTGGAGAAATTAATTTGTAGGTTAGAGAGAGTCTTAAAGAAAGCAAAGTCTTTGAGGAGATTGGGAATGGTGATAATGGGGTCGGACAGGCATAGTAAGATGTCGTCTGCATAAGCGGCTATTTTGTATGTTTTGTCACCGATCGAAATGCCTTTGATGTCAGAGTTTTCCCTGAGCTTGCGGAGCAGAGGTTCCATGGTGAGTAAGAAGATACTGGGGGACAAAGGGCACCCTTGGCGTGTGCCGTTGGAGATGGAGAAGGCGCTCGACAGGTGGCCGTTGATCCTAAGCTTAGCTGAGGGGGAAGAGTATAGCATCATGATCATTTGGAGTAGGAGCGGGGGTATGCCCACCGCCTGTAGCACCGCTTCCATATAGTCCCATGCCACCCTGTCGAACGCCTTCTCCGCGTCCAAGGATAAGAAGAAGCCTTGGGTAGAGGTTTTGGTAATCCAGTGGTGTATATTTATAGCTTTGATGGTGTTGTCCCTGGCTTCCCTGCCAGGGACAAAACCAACTTGGTCTAGTCCAATCAAGTCTGGGAGAAAGGGTAAGATACGGTTGGATAGTACTTTGGCGTACAGCTTTAAATCGACGTTGAGGAGGGAAATGGGGCGATAGTTTGTGACTAATGTGGTGTCCTTGTCCGGTTTTGGAATGAGTGTGATGTGGGCCTCTAAAAGGTCCCTACGAGTCGAGTCGGAAGGAGAGAGGGTATTAAAAGCTTTCACTAGGTGTGGAAGTAGAGTGTCAGGGAAGGATTTATAATAGCTGGCCGTTAGACCGTCTGGGCCTGGACTTTTCCCTGGTTTTAGCTGTTTCAGGGCATGTGTGAATTCATTTAAGTCGAGAGGAGAGTTCAAAGCCATGGAGTCTGTCAATGCGATAGGTGTGGGTGAGTATTTTTGCAGGAAGTCTTTTATGGCGGTAGCACGGTCAGGAAGTGAGCCCGGATCAAGAGGAGTAGGGAGGTTATATATATTAGTGAAGTATTTAAGGAATTGGTCTGTGATGCCCTCTGTCTTAGAGTGGGAACCGCCCTTCGGATCTTTAATCATATGAATAGCCTGGGTCGCTTTTTGTTTTTGAAGAGCTCTGGCTAGCAGTCTGCTAGACTTGTTGCCATGCTCGTAATAAACTTTCTTGGACATGGTGTAGTTTCGTTTCAGTCTAGAATGTAATTCTCCGAGGAGTTCCTCTCTGGATCGCGTTAATTCTGTTAGAACCGCGGTAGTAAGGGAAGCCTTATGTTTTTTTTTCAAGATCACGGATCTTGTTAGTCAAGAAATCAATGCGTTCTTTCCGCAGTTTGTTACGCTTAGCAGTTAATGAGATAATGGTTCCCCTAATGACGCATTTATGGGCGGCCCATATCGTTGTTGGGGAAGAGTCATCGGTGATGTTGTCCCTGAAGTAGTGAGAGAGGTGTTCTGATATGAGGCGAGTGTTCTCAGGATCGGTCAGTAGTGAGTTGTCCAATCTCCAAATGGGAGATTTGGGTCGGCCGTTGGGTATGGACAGGGTCAGGGAGATCGGGTTATGATCTGATAGCACCATTGGATCAATCGTAGTCTTAGAGATAAAGGAGAGGTCGTTCTGTGAAACAAAGAGGTAGTCAAGCCTAGAGTACCTATTGTGGGGTGCGGAAAAAAAAGTGAAATCTTTTTCAGTAGGGTGCATTGTACGCCAAGAATCATGTAACAGTAGGTCGTGGAACTGTGATTTTATCGCTTTCAATGCCTTGTATGGTAAAGTGGAGTGTCCGTTAGATGTGTCTATCAGGGGGTTTAGTGCTACATTAAAGTCACCTCCAACTATAAGGGTGCCGGCGTAAAATGTCGTAAGTTGTTGAAGGGAGGTGCGGAAGAAGGCGACTTGGTGTGTGTTGGGGGCATAAATGTTTGCGATGGTTATAGGCCTATCCTGTAGCGTACCTTTGAGGAAAAGGAATCGTCCACCCTCGTCTTTTTGTATGTCAGTTATGTGAAGTGGGCAGTGTCTGGAGACCAGGATGGAAACGCCTTTGGACTTGGCAGTGTTATTGGGGGCATGGTGGACAGTGGGAAAGTGTTTGTTGTGGAGTTTCGGTATCGTGTCAGTTCTAAAATGGGTTTCTTGAAGCAAGGCTATATGAACGTCGGATTTACGTAAGGAGGAAAGTAACAGCGAGCGTTTCTCAGGAGTGTTGAGCCCTTGAACATTAAGAGAGCAAATTTTAATGTGGGGGAAAGGGGGAGGTGTGTTTTGTGCTAACAGGGGGTCTGCCATTTATGTTATATACAGAGGAAGTTCAAGGAAGGAGGAGTCACCAGGGGTAGGGGGTGTCCAGAAAGCGAGGTATTGAAATCTATCGAGAGTGTGGGAGGTGACCAGCACCAGTAAACCGAAGAGATGGAGGGAGAGTATCCCTAACCGTCTCAAGAGTGTGGGGTTCGGTATTTAGTACAGAGTGGGAGCAAGTCCACACTCCAGGAGGAGTAGTGGCACGTGCGACCACTTCTGTGTGGGGGTTGGGGATAGCTCTGCAACGAAGAAGTGAGAAAGGGTGTGGGACAGTACGATGTCCCGCCACATCACGACTATAACGCAACTTTGTACGAAGGAGGTGGTATTTCGTGCGGTCCGGGGGAGTAATGGATGAAGTAGACACCATGACCTGTGAGCCTAGGTGGGTAAAGAGTGGTTGGGATAAATATCTATGTGTGTGTGCAACAGCACAACGTTGGGTGTGCAGGAGATAAGAGTAAAGATAGACCTCAGCGGTACGTTAGGTGGTATTGGGAAGACATGTAATCTATAACGGTGTCACAAGTATGTAGAGCGAACTGAGGCTCGACATGGTTATAGTGGTAAAGAGACATCACATTAAACGGCAAGTATCATTATGCAGTTGCAAAGAATTGTTAGTAAACATTTTAGGTCTATCAGCAAACAGTGCAACGGAACTGGACCTGTAAGAAAACAAGTAAACAAAAACAAACGACAACAAGAGTGGCATCGTTGTGCTGCCACCTAAATGTGAACTATGAGCCAGAAAGGGTACCGGGTGGTCTAGAAGTGCGGGAGCATCAACCAGTCAGTGACCGTGGATCTTGGTGGCGCACGTGTCTATGGGGTTCCGTTTCAGCGCCTGGTAGCCAGCCCAATCGTAGAGGTTGGGGGGTCCGAGTCGTTTGTGATGGGCATTTTCCGGTCGTCATCTGTGGGGAAGATAGAGTATCACTTGAGAGCTGATATCAATGTCAGCCGTGGTAAGCGAGATGCGGGGACAAAGGTTTAGCAGAAGTTCCGGGGCAATGTAGCGTGTGAGCGTCTTCCTCGGTACAGGTTCCGGGATCGTCACATGCCTGTTTGAGCTTAGAGCGTCAGAGGGCGGGATGTAGCGAAGAGTACCAATGACCGTTCGTTGCTGAGGCTGTGACGTGTGTTAGTTAGGAGTCGTTGTCGCAAGCAAGGTTAGGCGGGAAAATTGGCGCAATGCAGTATGGGATCTGTAGTTTCATAGCCAGTACAAGTCAGACGTGATGAGGTAAATGAGAACGATAGGGAAAAATAGGAGAAAAATGAATAATAAATAAAAAATAAAAACTAGAACAAGAGGTCTGTTTTAAGCATATAAGCATACCATATTTGTTGCACATCCCTAGGAAAGGCGTAAGTTAACGGTGTTGGAGTTGAGTTGGTTGTAGAAATGGCCATAAAGTTCAGCCGAGCAAAAGAATCATGGATCCTCAAGTAGGGTTCAGTGCAGACGTTGACTGTGACAAGCGGGGGTAATACCGTGCAGTCTCAATTTAAGGGGTATTGAACTGGTCCTATGAGGAGCTACGAGTCCTATGGTGTGAGTTTACTAGCTAGGAAACCAGTACATGTCATATACAGGTTCTGTAGTAGGTGTAGAGGTCTCTATAAGTTAGGCGCCATGTAACATCGTCTAGAGCTGGCTAATATCTCGCTTGGAAGGAAAGGTGTTTGGAGTATCTTCATTCGTGAGCATCTTAAGGTAGGGAGAAGGCTCCGTAGTGTATGTAGGTGGTGGGCTCAGTAATCTCTCCTGGTTCGCCGTTGGGCGGGGGAGCGGTGAGGGCTGCGGTGTCGGTAGGGTCCTCTGCGGTAGTTGCGGGCATCTGCAGCGGGAGGAGATTCGTTGCGGAGCAGGATCGAGGATTGGGCATCCATTTGTTCAGTAAGAGGTGGATCACGGTGTACTGCCGAACGGCGGAATTCAGCAAACCAGTCCGGGACTTCTGTCACAGGGATGTTCAATGTGTGGCAAAAGTGAGGCAAGTCCTCCGGGACCTTCAGAAGTGCCGTGCGCCCTTGATAGGAAGCCGATAAGCAGAAGGGGAATTTCCACTTGTATATTATGCCTTTGGATCTTAGGACATCTAGTAGTGGTCTCAAATTTCTGCGATGCTGGAGGGTTATATTAGATAAGTCCTGATAAATTTGGATCGGGCAGCCATCATACTGTATTTGGATACGGCTCCTGGCTTGCTTGAGTATTTCCTCCTTTAGCTTGAAGTCAGAGAGACAACAAATAACGTCCCGGGGGGGGTCATTATCTCTGCCTTTGGGCCGTAACGCTCTGTGCATTCTTTCCATCTCAATCGTAGTGGGGGGAGGCCTCTGTAGTAGATCGTTGAATATGCCGGTGATCGCTGGTGATAGCCGGTCTCCGTCGACGGATTCTGGAAGACCCCTGACCCTCAAATTATGGCGCCTCCCTCTGTTGTCGAGGTCTTCCAGATGTCGAGCCATGTCACGTAGTTGAAGGGTGTGGGTATCTACATGGTGAGTGTTTTTTTTTAGTTGGGAGCCCTGTAGATGAACCATATCTTCGACCGCCATTACTCTGTCGTTGACAGCCCTTAGGTCCAGACGTAGCTCTGCAATGGCCGCTGAGAGGGTATCTTTGATATCCGTGGCTATGGACCGTAGGTCCTGGATGCTGAGCTGGGGCTGAGATTGCGGTTGTGGATGAACCGTTGTCCCGTCAGGCGGAGAGACGGTTGGTGTGGGGATAAGCGGTATCCCATTCTGGGAAGGGTTCGGCTCTTGAGGGCGCCTGAGGTGGGAGTCCGCCATATTCCTCCTGTCGGCCCCAAACATGTCCGGGATATTACCCTGCCGGGACCCGGAATGTCTCCTCGGGGAGCGGGAACGGGAAGTTGAGGATGTCCGCGAAGCAGTCCCCATGTGTGGGCGGATGGCAGCTGGGTGAAAACCTCCGGTAATCAGAAAAGTTGTCGTGAGGTAGCGGGAGCTGAGGGATTAAGCGTCCATCTTCTTGCAGAGCCAGGCCACGCCCCCTCTATATTTTCTATATGATATGTACATTTTTCTGTCTACACGATTTTGGCTTTGTTTGTTTTGTATGTTAGCTGCTTTTTCACATTGAATCCTTTTTAGGTAGCGCAGTGTTTCCCACATTTTTATTTGTAAAATTAAAATGAATTATACTTGCATATATATAGGAAACTTGGTAGACACAATAGATATGTCAGATAACACCAGGGGATATATTTTGTGAATGAGTGAGTGAATGGTTTGACAGATGTTCCAATTGGGATGATACATACATGGGTATTCGCATGGACACCCAAGGATATATGGTGGAGTTCCTCTCTTTTGTCCCCCTCCACGTGGGGCTTTGTTTGGCACTCTAACCGTGCGTCCACCTTGAGGTTCCCCATAGCCATGAGTTTGTCGTATTTTGCGGTATCCCTGTGACACATTGCTGTAAGAGCCCTTCGGCTTCAATTTCGAATGAGTGTCCGCACAGCATGTCACTCGGAGCCGCACTTCCGGTATGTCACTTCTGGTAGCGGCTATTCACGGTGCGGTCCCTCCCTTTTTGTCCGCTTGGCGCCAAAGCGGCGGTGTGACGTCAGACGCCCACGCCGTCTTGGCGCCATGGGGAGGGCTTTATAAAGCGCACATCCGAATTAGGAAGTGCGGGAGCTCGGAGAGATTACCGAATCAACACCAAGGTAAATAGCGATATTTATTTCCATCTTCTGCCCCCTAAAATTGCGCAATTTCCATTTTAGTTTTATTTGTTCCCTTACAATATTATTACCTTAAATCCTCATTAGGATAAAAGCCCATTGGAAGTAGACATTGGGAACTACACCCCATACGTCCACACTATGAGTGGGTCTACATATAGACACTGGAATGTTTGATTTTCTCTTTTTCACTCCATGCAAGACACAACAATATAGGTAAGCAGTGGTATTCCGCTGTAAGTTGAAACTTTCTGATCATATACGCTTTATAATTGATATCACTCTATATTAGCTTTATTTGCCTGCCAAAATAGTTGACTCCAATATGTGTCTTTTGTGAATATTGTAGACAGTGGGCACGAATACCATCTGCTTTTTTTCGTCCGAGCTCCCAGTCAGCCTTCTAATCATATTATCATGGATATGTTAAAATGGTAAGCATTAAATTCATGAAACAAATTTTCTTTGGCTAAAGAGGTATGAGAGGTAGGGCTGTCTTTCACTATCGTTGAATATGCCGGTGATCGCTGGTGATAGCCGGTCTCCGTCGACGGATTCTGGAAGACCCCTGACCCTCAAATTATGGCGCCTCCCTCTGTTGTCGAGGTCTTCCAGATGTCGAGCCATGTCACGTAGTTGAAGGGTGTGGGTATCTACAGTGGTGTGAAAAAGTGTTTGCCCCCTTCCTCATTTCCTGTTCCTTTGCATGTTTGTCACACTTAAGTGTTTCGGAACATCAAACCAATTTAAACAATAGTCAAGGACAACACAAGTAAACACAAAATGCAATTTGTAAATGAAGGTGTTTATTATTAAAGGTGAAAAAAATCCAAACCATCATGGCCCTGTGTGAAAAAGTGATTGCCCCCTAAACCTAATAACTGGTTGGGCCACCCTTAGCAGCAACAACTGCAACCAAGCGTTTGCGATAACGTGCAATGAGGCTTTTACAGCATCCTGGAGGAATTTTGGCCCACTCATCTTTGCAGAGTTGTCCTAATTCAGTTACATTAGAGGGTTTTCGAGCATGAACGGCCTTTTTAAGGTCATACCACAACATCTCAATAGGATTCAGGTCAGGACTTTGGCTAGGCCACTCCAAAGTCTTCATTTTGTTTTTCTTCAGCCATTTGGTGGTGGACTTGCTGGTGTGTTTAGGATCATTGTCCTGCTGCAGAACCCAAGTTTGTTTCAGCTTGAGTACACGAAACAGATGGTCGGACATTCTCCTTCAGGATCTCTTGGTAGACAGCAGAATTCATAGTTCCTTTTATCACGGCAAGTCTTCCAGGTCCTGAAGCAGCAAAACAGCCCCAGACCATCACACTACCACCACCATATTTTACTGTTGGTATAATGTTCTTTTACGGAAATGCAGTGTTCCTTCTACGCCAGATATACTTGGACACACACCTTCCAAAGAGTTCCACTTTTGTCTCATCGGTCCACAGAATGTTGTCCCAAAAGTCTTGGGGGTCATCAAGATGTGTTGTGGAGAAATTGAGACGAGCTTTGATGTTCTTTTTGCTCAGCAGTGGTTTTCTCCTTGGAACTCTGCCATGCAGGCCATTTTTGCCCAGTCTTTTCCTGATGGTGGAGGCATGAACGCTGACCTTAACTGAGGCAAGTGAGGCCTGCAGTTCCTTGGACGTTGTTGTGGGGTCTTTTGTGACCTCTTGGATGAGTCGTCGCTGCGCTCTTGGGGTAATTTTGGGCGGCCGGCCACTCCTGGGAAGGTTCACCACTGTTCCATGTCTTCGCCATTTGTGGATAATGGCTCTCACTGTGGTTCGCTGGATTCCCAAAGCTTTGGAAATGGCTTTTTTAACCCTTTCCAGACTGATAGATCTCAATTACTTTCTTTCTCAATTGTTCCTGAATTTCTTTGGGTCTCGGCATGATGTGTAGCTTTTAAGAATCTTCTGGTGGACCTTACTGTGTCAAGCAGCTCCTATTTAAGTGATGCCTTGATTGTGAACAGGTGTGGCAATAATCAGGCCTGGGTTTGGCTAGAGAACTTGAACTCAGGTGTGGACAACCACAGTTATAGTATGTTTTAACAAGGGGGCAATCACTTTTTCACACAGGGCCATGATGGTTTGGATTTTTTTTCACCTTTAATAATAAACACCTTCATTTACAAATTGCATTTTGTGTTTACTTGTGTTGTCCTTGACTATTGTTTAAATTGGTTTGATGTTCCGAAACACTTAAGTGTGACAAACATGCAAAGGAACAGGAAATGAGGAAGGGGGCAAACACTTTTTCACACCACTGTACATGGTGAGTGTTTTTTTTTAGTTGGGAGCCCTGTAGATGAACCATATCTTCGACCGCCATTACTCTGTCGTTGACAGCCCTTAGGTCCAGACGTAGCTCTGCAATGGCCGCTGAGAGGGTATCTTTGATATCCGTGGCTATGGACCGTAGGTCCTGGATGCTGAGCTGGGGCTGAGATTGCGGTTGTGGATGAACCGTTGTCCCGTCAGGCGGAGAGACGGTTGGTGTGGGGATAAGCGGTATCCCATTCTGGGAAGGGTTCGGCTCTTGAGGGCGCCTGAGGTGGGAGTCCGCCATATTCCTCCTGTCGGCCCCAAACATGTCCGGAATATTACCCTGCCGGGACCCGGAATGTCTCCTCGGGGAGCGGGAACGGGAAGTTGAGGATGTCCGCGAAGCAGTCCCCATGTGTGGGCGGATGGCAGCTGGGTGAAAACCTCCGGTAATCAGAAAAGTTGTCGTGAGGTAGCGGGAGCTGAGGGATTAAGCGTCCATCTTCTTGCAGAGCCAGGCCACGCCCCCTCTATATTTTCTATATGATATGTACATTTTTCTGTCTACACGATTTTGGCTTTGTTTGTTTTGTATGTTAGCTGCTTTTTCACATTGAATCCTTTTTAGGTAGCGCAGTGTTTCCCACATTTTTATTTGTAAAATTAAAATGAATTATACTTGCATATATATAGGAAACTTGGTAGACACAATAGATATGTCAGATAACACCAGGGGATATATTTTGTGAATGAGTGAGTGAATGGTTTGACAGATGTTCCAATTGGGATGATACATACATGGGTATTCGCATGGACACCCAAGGATATATGGTGGAGTTCCTCTCTTTTGTCCCCCTCCACGGGGGGCTTTGTTTGGCACTCTAACCGTGCGTCCACCTTGAGGTTCCCCATAGCCATGAGTTTGTCGTATTTTGCGGTATCCCTGTGACACATTGCTGTAAGAGCCCTTCGGCTTCAATTTCGAATGAGTGTCCGCACAGCATGTCACTCGGAGCCGCACTTCCGGTATGTCACTTCTGGTAGCGGCTATTCACGGTGCGGTCCCTCCCTTTTTGTCCGCTTGGCGCCAAAGCGGCGGTGTGACGTCAGACGCCCACGCCGTCTTGGCGCCATGGGGAGGGCTTTATAAAGCGCACATCCGAATTAGGAAGTGCGGGAGCTCGGAGAGATTACCGAATCAACACCAAGGTAAATAGCGATATTTATTTCCATCTTCTGCCCCCTAAAATTGCGCAATTTCCATTTTAGTTTTATTTGTTCCCTTACAATATTATTACCTTAAATCCTCATTAGGATAAAAGCCCATTGGAAGTAGACATTGGGAACTACACCCCATACGTCCACACTATGAGTGTCTCTACATATAGACACTGGAATGTTTGATTTTCTCTTTTTCACTCCATGCAAGACACAACAATATAGGTAAGCAGTGGTATTCCGCTGTAAGTTGAAACTTTCTGATCATATACGCTTTATAATTGATATCACTCTATATTAGCTTTATTAGCCTGCCAAAATAGTTGACTCCAATATGTGTCTTTTGTGAATATTGTAGACAGTGGGCACGAATACCATCTGCTTTTTTTCGTCCGAGCTCCCAGTCAGCCTTCTAATCATATTATCATGGATATGTTAAAATGGTAAGCATTAAATTCATGAAACAAATTTTCTTTGGCTAAAGAGGTATGAGAGGTAGGGCTGTCTTTCACTATCCTTTGACAATATGGGGTAGTTAAGGGACTTTTTATGGGTGGTTATGAGCTTGTTTTGCTTTGAATGGGGGTGGGGGTGGGTTACATTATTTGGATTAGGTGGATATGCCATACTTTTGTGTCTCCATACAGAATTAGAAATTCAATTAAATATCTCTCTGTTTGCTTTGAAATCAATGCAGTTTTCTAATTTTTTCTCTCTTTGTCATACACCTAAGGTTCTATATGTGAATGAAGTCATCTTTTGGAACTTTTTAACTCTATGTGATCATGTCAACTCTTCTGATAAAGCCTTTATAGGCGAAACATGTAGAAGCTTGTTGAACACGTGACCACACATCAGTGAACTCTGTAATATCTATGTCGATAATAGAAGTAGGTGTATATACCTTAGTGAATGGGGCGCGGTGTGTTATGGGAACTGTGTGTGTCCCACAACACAGTGCGCCCCATTCACAAAACGCTGCGTGACTCGTGCATGCGCAGTAGAAAACGGGCAGTGAAGCCGCAAGGCTCCACTGCCTGTTTCCCTTATTTGGAATCGGGAACCGAGAGCCGAGGGACGGTCGATCTCGGGGGGGCCAACATCGTGGGCACCCAGGACAGGTAAGTCTGCTTATTACAAGTCAGCAGCTACAGTGTTTGTAGCTGCTGACCTTTAAAAAAAAAAATCCCGGCTGGCCCTCCCCTTTAAGAACTATAAGAACTCAGTCCTAAGTCACCTGGTAAAGGCAGAAAAAAGCTGCATCGCCTCATGTTGGAAGGACCCACAACCCCCCCCCCCCCCATCTCCATGTGGCTTAATAAAGTTAGGAGAGTAGAGAAAATGGAAAATCTTATGCCCTCAACATTAGATAGAAAGGAACAAATTATCAAAACATGGCTCCCATGGAAGGAATTTATACAGTCTGAAGAAGGGAAGAAATTAATGGGGGATGTAGGGGGGAGTGAGGTCCCTGGGAAAGTAAATGAGGAGAACAAAGCGGCCGCCCCTCAGGTTGGGGAGAGCCTCCCCCTTTTTGTGTGTGTGTGTGTGTTGTTTTGTTTGGCTCTATATGGGTTGGTTTGTCCGGGAGGGGATTGTTTTTTTTTTTTTGTATGTATAATAAGAAAGTAGAAACAATGTAATCACTGAAATTTATTTCACTATAGTATATATGAAGTGATGAAATTAAGAGATGCTGTATATAGTTTCTGTTCTCATGTATAAGAAATAAAGAATTAAAAAAGAAAATATCTGATGTCCATGCCTGTACCAAGAGAAAAGGGACATTCTTACAACAGATACACATTATGAAATAATATATTACTTATAAAATATTTCAGAACAAATATTTCTGCCCTTAGACATACCTGGTGGTTGAAAGAAATATTGCCTGAATCTACAGTAAAGGTACTCAATAGATCTTTCAACCAATGGAAAAGAAGTTATACCTTCTAGGCTAGGCTTATTATAATTTTATGAGTCTATTGTTCAAAATGATATTTAGGATCTGGATAGATGCCATGGAGACACTCAGACACACAGACACACACACTCCATCCATCAACTCATATCTCTGCATTCATAAAGATTCTTTGACACCTTATGCTTGGAAACTTGGAGGTCGCAAGAAGTAATTCCTCTTTAAGCAAAAGCCATCTTGAAAGCCATGACAGCCATTCTAAAAACTCTGGTAACCAGCAATTTAGTCCAGTAGCCACTTTGGAAAGGGTAATTATGTTGTGTTGATTTTTAACTTATATTCATTTGTGTTATCTTAAATATTTACTTATTGAATATTATACAGTTGGATAATTATTTTCCTCAAATCAGTAACTGCCTTGTTGATTTTTCTCTAAGCTTCAATTTATTTTTTCATTATATTGTTATAGTTTCCATACTATTGACATAGCAAACCTCCATTTTATTTCACATTATTAACCAATTCAGCCCCGGAAGGATTTACCCCCTTCCTGATCGGGCCATTTTATGCGATACGGCACAGTTGCTTTAACTGACAATTGCATGGTCATGCAACACTGTAACAAAACAAAATGAATGTCCCTTTTTTTCCCACAAATAGAGCTTTTATTTGGTAGAATTAGTTCACCTCTGCGTTTCTTTTTTTTTGCGCTATAAACAAAAAAAGACAGACTATTTTGAAAAAAAAAGCAATATTTTTTACTTTTTGTTATAATAAATATCCCCCAAAAATATATTTAAAAAAAAAAAAAAAAATTCTTCATCAATTTAGGCTAATATGTATTCTTCTACATATTTTTGGCAAAAAAATAATATAAGCGTATATTGATTGGTTTGCACAAAAGTTATAGCGTCTACAAAATAGGGATAGATGTATGGCATTTTTATTATTATTATTAATATTATTATTATAATTTTTTTACAAGTAATGGCGGCGATCTGCAATTTTTATTTATTTTTATTGGGACTGCGACATTGTTGTGGACAGATCGGACACTTTTCACACTATTTTGGGACCATTGACATTTATACAGTGATCAGAGCTATAAATAGCCATTGATTGCCGTATAAATGTCACTGTCAGGGAAGGGGTTAACACTAGGGGGCGATCAAGGGGTTAAATGTGTTACCTAGGGAGTGATACTAACTGTGGGGGGATGGGACTGGCTGGGTGAGGAGCCCCATCATTGTTCCTAAGCAGTAGGAACAACAGATCACTCTCCTCACCCCTGACAGAATAGAGATCTGTCTGTTTACATTGACAGATCTCGTTCTCTCCTTCCGACAGCCATCGCAGCCACCGGCCACGCGCACGGGCTCCTACGTCACACAGCGGGCATGCCTTATAATCCTTAAAGCGGCCCCGTACAGCTACAGCGATTCGTGCAGGAGTGCCATTCTGCCGCCATCAATCGACGGCGGGCGGTCGAAAATCGGTTAATCACTTACTTAAAGTGATTTGAAAAATGGACCTCTGCGCTACTAATATAAAATAATAGTGGAACAAAATGCTGCTGAGTCTAATGGTGATCATAAATCAAAATAAAAGAATGTAAATGTGTACTATGTGTACATGACTCTGCGCATATCACAAAACTCTAGGGTGCTGGTAGGATAATATATGCTTAGGTGAATGTCAAAAATAAAGTGCTAAATTACAGCGCTACATTCAATACTGTGCATAAAGTGCATGAAATAACAACACAATACCTGCAATAAAACAATAAAACAAAGTATAGAATACGTCCAATAAAGTGCTTCCAATAAAGTGCTTCCAATAAAGTGCTCCTAATGCTGTAAAATACAGTGAAATGATGTATCCAGTGGATCAATTATATACGGATCAGTGCTGTATATTAAAATGTCCAGTGTGGTGTGCCGGTGCACAAATAATATAGTTCACTCAAAAATAAAATACATAGAAATGTTTAAATCCTTCCGCAAGATGTATTATTCCACCATAGAACCGAAGCCTTAGTGCTTGTAGGTTTCTTTCAGTGAACAAGGGTAACTTAGATATCCATCATAGCGCTCACAGAGCTCTTACCTTAGGGTAAATATAAAGGGGTTCAGTGCTCTAGTAGATGGCCCGTTCCTGCTTGTAGTAGAATCCTATGGGGGTACTGCTTAGCGGCTCACAATGGTATATGCAAAAGAATAGAGCTCAGATAGTGTGTTACCCATTAAAAAGATCAATTTAATAAAACAAATGGACTGCTTACATTCATTAAAATAAGAATCGCTAAAATTGGCCACAAGTTATGTACAGTTGAGGAATGACATCGAATAGCATCGAATAACATCGAATAGCGTTTCACAGATCTTCCTTACTTCCGGTCTGCTTTGTTTACTTCCGGTTTGTGTACCCACGCGTTACGTCACGTTACGCACCTCGTGACTTCCTCAGGCCTCATGACCTGAGGAAGTCACGAGGTGCGTAACGTGACGTAACACGTGGGTACGCAAACTGGAAGTAAACAAAGCAGACCGGAAGTAAGGAAGATCTAAGTAACGCTATTCGATGTTATTCGATGCTATTCGAAGCTATTCAATGCTATTCGATGTCATTCCTCAACTGTACATAACTTGTGGCCAATTTGTGGCTTATTTTAATGAATGTAAGCAGCCCATTTGTTTTATTAAATTGATCTTTTTAATGGGTAACACACTATCTGAGCCCTATTCTTTTGCATATACCATTGTGAGCCGCCAAGCAGTACCCCCAAAGGATTCTACTACAAGCAGGAACGGACCATCTACTAGAGCATTGAAGCGCTTTATATTTACCCTAAGGTAAGAGCTCTGTGAGCATTATGATGGATATCTAAGTTACCCTTGTTCACTGAAAGAAACCTACAAGCACTAAGGCCACATACACATGAGCGGACTTTCCCGCAGGATTGCCCGCTGGACATTCCGACTGTGTGTGGGCTTCGGCGGACTTTTTCCTTCAGTTTAGACTTAAAATTGTTCGCTGGATTCGGCAGTCCGGCGGACAATCCCGGCGTCTGTGTGCTAGTCCGCGGGACTTTTGAAATGAACGGACTTGCCTCACACACGGAGGAAAGTCCATTCATTTAGAACGTGACTCCAGGTAGACGGGACTAGCAAAGGCAGTGAATGCCTCCGCGCTAGCCCCGTCACCTGGTATGGATTTAAAGGGGAATCCCTACGCCGAAAAAACGGCGTGGGGGTCCCCCCAAACCCATATCAGTCTCTTTTCCGAGCATGCAGCCTGGCCGGTCAGGAAAGGGGGTGGGGACGAGCGAGCGCCCCCCTCCTGAGCCATACCAGGCCGCATGCCCTCAACATGGGGTGTGCCCTGGGTAAAGGGGGGCCCTGCGGCCCCCCCACCCCAAAGCACCTTTTCCCCATGTTGATGAGGACAAGGGCCTCTTCCCGACAACCCTGGCCGTTGGTTGTCGGGATCTGCGGGCGGGGGGCTTATCGGAATCCAGGAGCCCCCTTTAATAAGGGGGCCCCCAGATACCGCCCCCACCCTATGTGAATAAGTATGGGGTACGCTGTACCCCTACCCATTCACCTAAGGAAAAAAGTGTAAATAAAAAAAAAACGACACTATTTTTTTAAATATTTTATTGCACAGCTCCGGGGGTCTTCTTCTGTTTTGGGGGGTCTTCTCACCGGACTCCTCCGATATCTTCTGCTCTTTTATTAGCTCTTTCACTAGCAGAGGAGCCCGACTTTCTCCTTCGTCGCCGCCGCCGTCTGGGGGTCTGGTTCTGACTTTGGGGGTCTTCGGGGGTCTCTTCTGTTCTTCTTGCTGGGCCTCCGCTTTCTTCTTCCAGCTCTTTTACGAGTGGTGGCCCGGGCTTGTGTTGCCGTCGCTGTCGTCGCTGTCCCCGCTGCCTTCTGCTTCTTCTGCTTCTGCTTCTTGTTCTTCTTTCTTCTTCTGATGTTGACTCAACGCCGTCTCCTCTTGTAATAGCTCCGACGTGTTGCGCTTCCAGTTATATAGGGACAAGGGGCGGGCCATCTGCTCATGTCACATGGTGACCCCGCCCCTTATGATGTCTCAGTCCCAGCATCCTCCAGGACTGTGACATCATATGGGGCGGGGTCAACATGTGACATGAGCAGGTGACCTGCCCCTTGTCCCTATATAACTGGAAGTGCAACACGTCGGAGTCATTACAAGAGGAGACGGCGTTGAGTCAACATCGGAAGAAGAAAGAAGAACAGGAAGCAGAAGAAGCAGAAGGCGGTGGGGACAGCGACGACAGCGACGGCAACACAAGCCCGGGCCACCGCTCGTAAAAGAGCTGGAAGAAGAAAGCGGAGGCCCGGCAAGAAGAACAGAAGAGACCCCCGAAGACCCCCGAAGACCCCCGAAGTCGGAACAAGACCCCCAGACGACGGTGGCGACAAAGAAAATAGACTGGCTCCTCCGTTAGTGAAAGAGCTAGTAAAAGAGCAGAAGATAGCGGAGGAGTCTGGCGAGAATACCCCCCAAGACGGAAGAAGACCCCCGGAGCTGTGCAATAAAGTATTTTAAAAAATTGTGTTTTTTTTTATTTACACCTTTTTCCTTAGGTGAATGGGTAGGGGTACATCGTACCCCATACTCATTCACATAGGGTGGGGGGCCGGTATCTGGGGGCCCCCTTATTAAAGGGGGCTCCCGGATTCCGATAAGCCCCCCGCCCGCAGACCCCGACAACCGCTGGCCAGGGTTGTCGGGAAGAGGCCCTTGTCCTCATCAACATGGGGACAAGGTGCTTTGGGGTTGGGGGGCCGCAGGGTCCCCCTTTCCCCAGGGCACCCCCCATGTTGAGGGCACGCGGCCTGGTACGGCTCAGGAGGGGGGTGCTTGCTTGTCCCAACCCTCTTTCCTGACCGGCCGGGCTGCGTGCTCGGATAAGGGTCTGAGATGGATTTGGGCGTAGGGATTCCCCTTTAACCACTTCAGCCCCGGACCAATTGGCAGCCAAAGGACCAGGCTTTTTGCGATTCGGCACTGCGTCGCTTTAACTGACAATTGCGCGGTCGTGCGACGTGGCTCCCAAACAAAATTGGCATCCTTTTTTTCACACAAATAGAGCTTTCTTTTGGTGGTATTTGATTGCCCCTGCGGTTTTTATTTTTTGCACTATAAACAAAAATAGAGCGACAATTTTGAAAAAAATGCAATATTTTTAACTTTTTGCTATAATAACTATCCCCAACAAATATATAAAAAAACATTTTTTTTCCTCAGTTTAGGCCAATACGTATTCTTCTACATATTTTTGGTAAAAAAAATCGCAATTAGCGATTATTGATTGGTTTGCGCAAAAGTTATAGCGTTTACAAAATAGGGGATAGTTTTATAGCATTTTTATTAATATTTTTTTTTTTTACTAGTAATGGCGGCGATCAGCGATTTTTATTGTGACTGCGACATTATATCACATTATATCACATTATATCACATCGGACATTTTTGACACATTTTTGGGACCATTGTCGTTTATACAGAAATCAGTGCTATTTAAATAGTACTGATTCCTATGTAAATGACAGTGGCAGTGAAGGAGTTAACCACTAGGGGGCGGGGAGGAGTTAGTGTGAAGTGTTGTGTTTTTTTTTTACAGTAGTGGGGCGTGGCTGTACGTCTGACGTCATTGATCGGCTTTCCCGATGACTGGGAACAGCCGATCAATGACAGGCAGAGTAGGAAGCGCGGGGAGAGGTTTGTTTACACATACCTCTCCCCGTTCTTCAGCTCTGTGACCCGATCGCGGGACACCAGCTGCTATCGGGTCCGCTGGTCCCGCGGCCAAGGTCACGGAGCTCCCGACCGGGTCGCGAGCGCGCCACCGGCGGCGCGCGCACGCGCGCCCCCACGGCTAGGCAATTAAAGAGGACTTATTGGAAGGCCAGGTACCGGCCTGAAGTTATGGGAGGAGCCCGGAGGGTATTTAAGCAGCCCAAAGGCCGCCGGTCTTTGTCGGTTTCCTGTGCGAGATATCTGAGACGTCAGACATCTAGGACCGACTCGTTCGAGACAAGCGCTGTTGGTGCCGGTTCGTGAGCTCCGTTTTTGTCTGTCCGCCTCCTTTTGTTGCAGTCCCGCGCTCCGTGTTCGTAAGTCGTGTTGTCCCTTCGTGTCGCACTCGTGTCGCCGAGTCGCAGTTCCGTACAAAGAGTCTGGTTCGGCTGTCGCAGGTAGGGCTTCGGCTCCCATGTTTTACGTTCTCATGCACTGCTTATCATGTCACTAAACTGTGGTCTGCGTAGCTCACGAACCACGCACCGCTTGTCTCGAAAACCTAAACAGTTACACGCACGTTTTTGGTTGTACACGATCGGGAGCCACCTAGCGGCACGCACATTCAGGCCCGCCCGCCATGACACTCCGACCGATGCCGCATCCGGCACTCAAGGGTTCCCCTTACGCGGTCGTATTACGTAGTCTTTGAATCGTTCAAACATGGCTCACGCACGAGTGCCGTTCGCACTCACACGCATCGTTCATGTCCTGTCATATTATTCAAATCGGTTATGCCAGCAAGCGTGCCGAATCGCTTTGCATTCCGAATCGCTGTTGGCATGTTAATTGTACGAATCACTTCGACCGTGTCGAAACATTTCATGTATTAGCATGGCAATCATTTCGTCATTTCTAACATGGCTAACGTATCAGGCCATTCGGTCATGCTAAGTCATTTCGCATCAGTTAAACAGGGCGTTCATGCCATCATTTTGATCCTGGCCGCACTCAGATTCAAGTCATGTCGCACTCAGGCACGGATTTGTCTCAGGGTACCCAGGTTACGGCCGCATTACCATACATGTTTCAGAGATCGGCCCACCGCTCGATCTGATGCGGGCTCGAGTCCAGTCTTTGGCATGATATCGGTCATTGGCCACGTATCGGTCTGAATCCGGTCGCATCCGGGATGCATCGATTCGCACTGATTCGCCTAGCCGCTCAGCCTCCTTTCTATACATGCTCCAGAGATTAGATTCGGTTACAAGTTGCTCGGTTTGTTGTAATCTAGTCTTTGTCATGGTTTCATTTAGGTCACCATACCTCTGGGTAGGTCCGGTCGCATCCATAGATGCTCCGATCGGGGCGATCCAGACGCACGTCTACCCGGCCTCATTTCGATACATGCGCCAAGGGCGGAATCGCATCACAGGTTGCGTACGTTCTTGATTCTTGCCCCTGTCATGGTATGTCATTTCTGTCACTTTACCACGCCCGGCATGAATGCAGTCACTTCCCCGCACTAATTCGTGTCGGCGTGCCCTAGGCCGGCCTCATTTCAATACATGCGCCAGGGACGGAATCGGGGAAAAAAAAAAAAAAAAAAAGAGAGACTTTGATTCTTGTCCTTGTCATGTTATATCATTTCTATGTCACCTTACCACGCCCCGGCGTTAATTGGTCCCTCCCTGTACGAATTCGCGCCGGCGTGCCCTAGGCCGGCCGCATTTCTACACAAAAAAAAAAAAAGGGAAGAGAGAAAGGGGTTCAGTCACTAGACAGTGGCATGACGATCGAGGTCGCTGGCACACGAGTGCTTGCGTTCCAAATGCATACTATAGCACTTGGAGTCGGACCCGGTGGCAGCTGGATGTCACAGTTCGGCCCCAGCATACCCAGGCAGTTGGCCTCATTTCACAGTTGCCTCATTTCTGTACGTGCTCCAGAGTCCGGCTCACAGTCACCCCCATACGGTACAACCGGGGCGGGCCCTGTCACGGGAAGTTCATTTCAGTTAAGGCAACATGTCGTGTCAGTCTTTCGTGTTGTTATCTGTCATTTGATTCCACAGCTGTCTCGGCAGTCGACTTAAGTCACTATTGCCTGTTGTTATCATCTACGTTGGGTTCCGTCGCTCTGGACGGCAGCAGTTCAGGCTCTTAAATAGGTACTTTTTCTCACACTCTCTCAGGTCAGTCGGATTCAGTAGGTCCACCTGCACCAGCTTGATCAGGGTTCCAGCAGGCCCAGCCTGCAGACACGTGACCAGTCAACTAAGTAACGGGTCTTGGCAGCCGCCATGTCATCAGTCGGCAGCGATGACCTCACCACCCCCGCTATCTCCGGCGTCAGCCTCCGAGGCTGGCAGTGTCCAGTCTCTTAGGGCATGGACAATCCCCAGGCTGTCCGCCAAGCTGAGGCGCAAAGGGATACCCTTCTCGTCCGCGGCCAGGAAGGCGGAGCTGTTCAGGCTCCTCTTCCCACCACCGGCCGCAGCGGGCTCCAGCAGCCAGCAGGCGTCTCTGAAATCTATTTCAGCCGCCGTCGTTCAGCTACACACCCTCGTGTCTTCCTTGTCTTCCTCGATCATTGAGGTCCAGGACAGGGTGTCACGTCTAGAGGCCAGTCCGGCCGCCACGATTCCGGCCACAGGTAGTGAGCTTGCCACGACTACCATTCACCCTTCCCACCTGGTGCCACCCAGCGTAAGGAAGGACATTTTAGAGGGCAGAGACATTAACCTGGCCTCACTCATGATCTCGGTCCATGACTTGGCCGAGAACAAGGCCTACACCTGGGGGGACGTCTCGGTGGTTTTGAAAGCAAAGGATCCGAGGCTCAACAGAAAGCTCACGGTGCCCGAGTTCACGCTCGCTTTCGGCATGTTCAGGGACGTGCTGTGCTCAGCCTCCCCCGGCAGGCGGGAGGAGCTGGACCTCTACCTCCATTTGATCGTAGACCTGGGCCACAAATACGGTGGCTCAGCGTTCTACGATTATCATCGGTCCTTCTCGGCCAAATTCTTACAGTTCTATTTGACAACGGACTGGAGCGTAGTGGACACGGAGTTGTTCTGCCGCCACTTTGCGGGTCTACGCTCCCCGCTATGTGCTGTCTGTCAGTCAGCGTCCCACACCACGGTCTGGTGTGCCAATATAGCCTCTGTCCATCCGATAGCTAGCACGGCCTGTACCAGCACGAGCCAAGCTCAGCAGGCCCCGGCGCAAGGGCAGAAGGTGGACAAATTGGGACGTCCGGTGCGGATGGTTGGGGGAGCCGCCATTTGCAACAACTTCAACTACGGCTCCTGCAACTTCAGCCAGTGCCGGCTCTTGCACGTTTGCACCCTATGCCAGAGGGCGCACCCCAGGGTCCTATGTGAGGTCAAGCAGAAGAAACCGTGACTAAGCCGGGTCAATGTCCTTTGGCTCGATGTTTACTTGACCTCACACCCCACTCCGTCACTCGCCAGCTACCTCATCCGAGGTTTCACCGACGGGTTTCATACCGGGCTCATCACCCTGCCCCACTCCACCCACGAATGTCCGAACCTACGCTCAGCAGCAACAGATGAGCCAGCTATTGACGTCCTTCTGCAGACGGAGTTGGATCGGGACTTTATGATAGGCCCGTTCAGTCAGTCTCCCTTCAGTATCTGGAGGGTTAGCCCTATCGGGCTTGTACAGGGAAAATTTTCAAATAAAAAACGTCTGGTGTATGATCTGTCAGCGCCTCATTCTTCCGTCGTTCCCAGTCTCAACTCGCTCATCCCCTCCGAGGAGTTCTCACTGAAGTACGCTTCGGTAGACATGGCTATCCAGGCCATTCTCAGGACTGGGGTGGGGGCTTGGCTCTCGAAGGCGGACATATCCGACACCTTCAAGCTGCTGCCTATACATCCCTCCCTGTGGTGCTGGCACGGCATCAAGTGGAGGGAGCGATATTATTTCGCGACCAAATTGACCTTCGGGTCTAAGAGTAGTCCTTGGTTATTTGACAAATTCGCGGAGACCCTGGCGTGGATCCTTCTCCACGAGGCACAGTGCCACGAGGTCATCCATTATTTGGATGACTTCCTTCTGATAGAACCACCCGGGGCTCCCCCAGGGGACCTTGGAAAGTTGAGGACGGTTTTCGACAATCTGAACGTCCCCATAGCGGAGCACAAGGTTGACGGCCCGGCGCACAAGATCACGTTCTTGGGCATCGACCTTGACACACTTGCCATGCAGGCCAGCCTTCCCGCTGACAAGTTGGACCGTATCAGGACGGTTCTGCGAGAGTTCACCCGGGTGGGGGGATGTACTCAGAAGCAACTTCAGTCTCTCCTCGGGATGTTGAATTTCGCTATGAGGATCATCCCCCAGGGCCGCTCCTTCGTGTCCCGGTTGCTGGTCTTCCTGTCCTACACTCAGGACCCAGACCAGGTCATCAGGCTGGATTCAGCAGCCAAAGCAGATCTAGCCATGTGGGAACACTTTCTTAGTAATTGGAACGGTGTGTCCCTGTTCATCCCAGTAGTGTCTACGCTGTCACCCCAGGTGGTGACCGATGCAGCGGCATCCACAGGATGCGCCGCCATTTTTGGCCATTTGTGGTTCGCCGCCCCTTGGCCTCCTCAGGCACTAGCCACACCGGTCTTCACTACCATGTCAGCCCTCTTTGAGCTGTTCCCCATCGTAGCAGCCGCTCACCTATGGGGTCACCTTTGGTCTGGACAGACTGTGGCTTTTACGACAGACAATCAAGCCACAGCCGAGATCATCAGCAAGGGCAGGTCTAAATCCAGGCCGGTCATGTCCTTCCTCCGCAGACTGGTCCAGCTATCCCTACAACATCAGTTCAATGTTTACTGCTCATTCATTCCAGGGAAGTTCAACTCAGCGGCGGACGCACTTTCCCGTTTTAACTTTATTTCTTTCTTTGAACAGATGCCAGGAGCCTACCATCTTTCAGCCACTATCCCGGGTTGGGAACAACTGACCTTGGACTAGCCCCACATCTACACTCAGCTACTAACATCATCAACGCTTCGTTCGCCCGCAACACCCGTCGGGCCTACCGGACGGCCTGGAGGGCGTTTAATAAGTTCCTGCCCCATCGCCCTCGTGAGTCTTCCAGCATCAAGCAGGTTCTGGCGTTTATCGCTTACTGCCATTCTCACTTAGCGCTGTCACACAGCACGATACGCCAGTACGTGGCCGGGGTGCAGCACTACTTGTCACTTCAAGACCCCGCGAGGCCTTCGGTGTTCTCCTGCCACGCAGTAAGGGCTCTACTGCGCGGAGTTCAGAAGCACCAGCCGCCAGTCAGCCCGAAGCGGCTGCCTATCACTGGGGAGATCTTTAAGGGGATGTCTGACATCCTGGATAGGTCCCCTTTCGGTCTCCTCCTCAGCACCGTCCTGCAGGCTGCGATACACATGGCGTTCTATGGGTTTCTACGGCCCAGCGAGTTCACTCGCAGCCACCCAGCCGGTCCAGTCTTGCATAGAAGTAATCTCTGCCGCCACCAGGATCACTACGTCCTTCACTTGGCGACGTCTAAAACCCAGCAGCGAGGCTCCGGAGTAGATATTCACCTGTACAGGACCCACAACAACTGGTGCCCAGTTGCCGTGTTAAACCGCTTTACGGCACTGCTATCCGACCGCCCAGGGTCCAGTCCGCTTCTACCTTTTCCAGTAAAACCTCTCAACTCGTCGCAGTTCGTGGAACATGTCCGGATCCTTCTCGACAATCTTCAGTTGGACCCCAGCCAGTACTCTGGGCATTCATTCCGGATCGGGGGGACCACGACGGCCTCAAGACAGGGGGTCCCGGACCATGTGATCAAGAAACTAGGTCGGTGGAAGTCGGCCTGCTTCTCTCGCTACATACCTCACCCACAGTCAGAGATGGCTCAGGCCTTTGCTCGACTTACTCAGTGACATTTACCTTTAATAAATAATTATCCCCTACCTGAAGGTTTTTGCCCCCTTATTTTGGTGTACCATACGGTAGACCAAGGCACACTTTCAGGTCTATTTCATGTTGGTAAGTTTTGTATTGTTTCTATGTGTCATCGTTACTCATGTCGTCCGTAGGGCTCTAGACCATAAATTGGAAGGCCGGGTACCGGCCTGAAGTTATGGGAGGAGCCCGGAGGGTATTTAAGCAGCCCAAAGGCCGTCGGTCTTTGTCGGTTTCCTGTGCGAGATACCCACCCACCCTCCCCTTCTAAAAGCCTCTTCCAAGTATTCTTACCCCAGACTGAATACTCACTTCACATTATTCCATAAACTACTTCTTATCATTCCTCATCTAGGGTATGCCCCCTTATTTTGGTATACCATACGGTAGACCAAGGCACACTTTCAGGTCTATTTCATGTTGGTAAGTTTTGTATTGTTTCTATGTGTCATCGTTACTCATGTCGTCCGTAGGGCTCTAGACCATAAATATATAAGTCCTTTTGCCTAGCCGTGCCATTCTGTAGACGTATATCTACATGAGGCGGTCGGGAAGCGGTTAAAGCCATACCAGGTGATGGGGCTAGCGCGGCGGCATTCACTGCCTTCGCTAGTCCCGTCTACCTGGAGTCACGTTCTAAATTAACAGACTTTCCGATCATGTGTCGGCAAGTCCGTTCATTTCAAAAGTCCCGTGGACTTCCGTCAAAACTCCGGCAAATTGTCCGCCGGAAAAGTCCGGGCGTGTGTGGGCAAGTCCACACGTTCGGAAAGTCTGGCGGTTTGTCCGCTGGACTAGGTCCGGCGGATAATCCCGCGGGAAAGTCAGAGCATGTGTACGCCGCATAAGGCTTTGGTTCTATGGTGGAATAATACATCTGGCGGAGGGTTTGAATATTTCTATGTATTTTATTTTTGAGTGAACTTTATTATTTGTGCACCGGCACACCACACTGGACATTTTAATATACAGCACTGATCTGTATATAATTGATCCACTGGATACATAATTTTACTGTATTTTACAGCATTAGGAGCACTTTATTGTAAGCACTTTATTGTAAGCACTTTATTGGAAGTATTCTATACTTTGTTTTATTGTTTTATTGCAGGTATTGTGTTGTTATTTCATGAACTTTATGCACAGTATTGAATGTAGCACTGTAATTTAGCACTTTATTTTTGACATTCACCTAAGCATATATTATCCTACCAGCAACCTAGAGTTTTGTAAATAGAACAAAACAAAAATTATAAGCATATAGAAGCACAGAACCAGAGTATGTACAGCATTCTCATGAGTATGTACAGCATTCTCATAGAGTTTTGTGATATGCGCAGTCATGTACACATAGTACGCATTTATAATCACTTACTTACCTGCAGTATAGTAATGGTTGAATTTGTGAAATACAGACGTTCTGTCTAATTTACATGGTTATTGAATCTACAGGGAAGATTTATAAATTCTGTGTCATTTAAAAAAGTACAATACACCCATTAATGGGTGTTTCAATTGATATTCTTAGTTTTATGCAGCACAATCAGTATTTTAAATTTTACGTAATGTTTATTTTGTCCACCAATATATATAGTTGTGCTCATAAGTTTACATACCCTGGCAGAATTTATGATTTTTTGGCCATTTTTCAGAGAATATGAATGATAACAAAAAAAAATTTCTTTCACTCATGGTTAGTGTTTGGCTGAAACCATTTATTATCAATCATCTGTGTTTATTATTTTTTTTTATTTTGTTATCAAAATTTTAAATGGGTAATTTTTGTCCGTCATTGATGTACGCTGATGAGGCGGCAGAGACGGGCACTGATAGGTGGCAGTGATGGGCACTGATGGGTGGCAGTGATGGGCACAGATGGGTTACACTGATAGGCAGCACTTTTAGGTGGCACTGATTGGCGGCACTGGTGGGCATTGATAGGTGGCACTGGTGGGCATTAACAGGTGGCACTGGTGGGCATTGACAGGTGGCAATTATGGGCATTGACTGGCACTTATGGGCATTGAAAGGTGGCACTTATGGGCATTGTCAGGTGGCACTTATGGGCATTGTCAGGTGGCACTTATGGGCATTACATGAGGCATAATTGCCTCTGACTTTTAGGGACCGATGTCCCTTTAAAATGAGCCGGTGATCTGCTTTTTTTTTTCTCCTCCGTTGTCAGTGTGAGGAGAAAAGAAAAACGATCACCGAGCTTTTGTTTTCATCATGTGATCAGCTGTCATTGGCTAACAGCTGATCACATGGTAAGGGGCCGGGACCCGCCCCTTACTTGGATCGCTGATCACCCGAGTCTCAGTGACCTATAGGGCGCGCACAGAGAGGGTGCACAGGGAAGGACATCATATGACGGCCTCCCGGGAATTTACATCCGCCCTGAGGCCGTCATTCGGCCATAACATGGATGTAAAGTGGTTAAAACCATCCTCACCTGTGATCTGTTTGCTTGCAATTAGTGAGTGTGTATAAAAGGGCAATGCATTTCTGGACTCCTGACAGACCCTTGCATCTTTCATCCAGTGCTGTACTGACATTTCTGGATTATGAGTCATGTGGAAAGCAAAAGAATTGTCAAAGGATCTGCAGGAAAGGGTAGTTGAACTGTATAAAACAGGAAAGGGATATAAAAAGATATCCAAGGAATTGAGAATGTCAATCAGCAGTGTTCAAACTGTAATCAAGAAGTGGAAAATGAGGGGTTCTGTTGAAACCAAACCACGGTCAGGTAGACCAACTAAAATGTCAGCCACAACTGCCAGGAAAATTGATCGGGATGCAAAGAAAAACCCACAAATAACTTCAGGTGAAATACAGGACTCTCTGAAAACATGTGGTGTGGCTGTTTAAAGATGCACAATAAGGAGGCACTTGAAGAAATAAAATATGGGCTGCATGGTCAAGTCGCCAGAAGAAAGTCATTACTATGCAAATGCCACAAAGTATTCCGCTTACAATACGGCAAAGAGACAAGACTCAAACCTTCTGGCACAAAGTCATTTGGAGTGGTGAGACCAAAATTGAGCATTTTGGCCACAACTATAAACGCTGCATTTGGAGAGGAGTCAACAAGTCCTATGATGAAAGGTACACCATTCCTACTGTGAAACACACAGGTGGATAGCTGATGTTTTGGGGATGTGTGAGCTACAATAAATTTGGTCAAAATTGTTGGCAAGATAAATGCAGTATGTTATCAAAAAATACTTGAGGAACATTTGCATTCATCAGCTAGGAAGCTGTGCATGGGACGTACTTGGACATACCAACATGACAATGATCCAAAACACAAGGCTAAGTCGACCTGTCATTGGCTACAGCAGAATAAAGTGAAGGTTCTTGAGTGACCATCACAGTCTCCTGACCTTTGAGCCTCATATCATTGAGCCACTCTGGGAAGATCTCAAACGTGCAGTTCATGCAAGACAGCCTATGAATTTACAGGAACTGGAGGCTTTTGGCCAAGAGGAATGGGAAGCTTTACCATCTGGGAAGCTAAAGAGCCTTATCCAAATACCACAAAAGACTTCAAGCTGTCATTGATGTTAAACGGTATTAAGAACTGGGGTATATAAACATTTTATCAGGGTCATTTGGGTAGTTTCTGTTGCCATTATGATTTAAAAAGAGTAAACACAGTTGATTGATACAAAATGGCTTGAGCCAAACACTAACCATGAAAGAAAAGTTTTTGTGTTATCATTCATATTCTCTGAAAAATGGCCAAAAAATCATAAATTCTGGCAGGGTATGTTAACTTATGAGCACAACTGTATATAACTATTTTGTATGAATACAGTACAAATCTGGTGAATAAATCTATTTTTCGTCTGTGTTCATATTGATTGATCCCGTATCTTAAAAATATTATCGTTTATAATCACGCATTCATAAATTACATGCAGGAAAATTATCCTCATAAGCACGACAAAGACAGCAGCAGCAGCAGCAGCAGAATCTGATTAATTACCTTTATCATTAACTTGTAAAAAAGGCTTATACAGTTAGTTTTAGTGTGACACCTGTTTTTTATTTTCACTCAGCAATAATAGGACTAAATTGATTGGTGGCAGCCAAGAACAATTTAAAACCTATGGGAAAGTGTAATTTAAAAAAAAAAAATTGAGGTAAAGTTCTCAACTTCAGACAAACTGGCCAGTGTAAAAACTGTTTCATAGCAGAGTTTAAAATCCTCTTTATTCATTGTACCCCACTGTATTTTCTTAAAGGTTTAATCAAATGTCAAAACTTAGTGCACAAAAACATTTCAAAACCAATAGCCGACATTTCTTTAAACCCCTACCGTTCCCACATCTCCATATGTTTCCTAAAGATTTAAATTATAGACTCCAGATGTGTGTTGAAAGAAATTGGCTAGTATCAGGACAGTATGTGAGCAAAAGAATAGGTGGAAAAATAAAATAAAATCTAGGCAGGTCTGTCCTGCAATAAAAAATAGAGTTCATTTTCTGAGAGACAGCAGCTACATATACTGTTTAGTGGATGGACAGCATGTAAACAACTTGTTTAGGCCACTATAAAAAAGAAGAGAGGAGGCCAGATTTATCATAAATCAATCACTAGAGTGTATTGTAGCTGTAAATATTGTACAGTGGCTGGAAAGTATATAAGCATCTTGGTAAGGCAGCATTGTAAAAATTAGGGATGAGCTGAACACCCCCGGGTTCAGTTCGCACCAGAACCTGCGAACGGACCGAAAGTTTGCACGAATGTTCGAACCCTATTAATTACAATGGACGCGAACGTTTGAAATCTAAAGTGCTATTTATAACGGCCAATATGCATGTTATTGTCCTAAAAAGGGTTTGGGGACCCAAGTCCTGCCCCAGGGGACATGTATCAATGCAAAAAGAAGTTTTAAAAATGGAAGTTTTTTCTGGAGCACTCATTTTAATGATGCATAAAGTGAAAAAAAAAAGTGAACTATTCCTTTAAATGTCGTACCTGGGGGGGGGTGTCTAAAGTATGCCTGTGAAGTGGCATGTGTTTCCCATGTTTAGAACTGTCCCTGCACAAAATTACATTTGTAAAGGAAAAAAAGCCATTTAACCACTTAAGCCCCGGACCAATTTGCAGCCAAAGGACCAGGCCCCTTTTTGCAATTCTGCACTGCGTCGCTTTAACTGACAATTGCGTGGTCGTGCAAAGTGGCTCCCAAACAAAATTAGCGTCCTTTTTTTCCCACAAATAGAGCTTTCTTTTGGTGGTATTTGATCACTTCTGCGATTTTTATTTTTTGCGCTATAAACAAAAATAGAGTGACAATTTTGAAAAAAATGCAATATTTTTTACTTTTTGCTGTAATAAATATCCACAAAATTAGCGATTATTGATTGGTTTGCGCAAAAGTTGCAAAATATGGGATCGTTTTATAGCATTTTTTTTATTAATATTTTTTTTTACTAGTAATGGCGGCGATCGGCGATTTTTATTGTGACTATGACATTATGGCGGACACATCGGACATTTTTGGGACCATTGTCATTTATACAGCAATCAGTGCTATTTAAATTCAGGGGTATGCTGTGCAGGAGGTACACTACACTGAGTGAATATTAGGCAGATGCCTGTGTTGCACAAATCAACTACACAACACCAGCAATGAGGGGGTAGATTCAGGTGTATGCTGTGCAGTGTGCAGGAGGCACACTACAATGACTGAATATTAGGCAGATGCCTGTGTTGCACAATTCAACTACACAACACCAGCAATGAGGGGGTAGATTCAGGTGTATGCTGTGCAGTGTGCAGGAGGCACACTACACCCACTGTAACAGCGCTAGGTTAGGAAGCAAAGCAAAGCTGACACTGTCCCTGCCTATCCTGCTCTCTCCCTGAACACTACACTCACTGTAACAGCGCTATCTAAAGAAGTATAAAGCACAGCTGACACTGTCCCTGCCTATCCTTCTCTCTATGAACACCGCACAACACTACACTAGGCCGCCGCACTGGCGGCCTTATATAGTGTGGGGTGTGTACTAAACCCCCCTGAGCTATAATTGGCCACAGGCATCCTGCCTGTGGCCAATTATGGTTCTCCTCGCTGCCGGCGCTGTGATTGGCCAAACATGCTGGGTCAGAGTGCATGCTTGGCCAATCATCAGCGAGCAATGCACTGTGGCTGACGCAGTGCATTGTGGACCGTTCGTATCACACGAATTTGATGCGAACGGCCCACAAAGTTCTGGTTCAAACATGGGTTTGAATCGAACACCGGGCTCATCCCTAGTAAAAATTAGAGATGAGGCAGCTTTTATCTTGAAATTAATTATTAGGGATGAGCCTAACACCCCCCCCCCCCGTTCGGTTTGTGGCAGAACATTCGAACACCGTTATAGTCTATGGGACCTGAACGTGAAAAATCAAAAGTGCAAATTTTAAATGCTAATATACAAGTTATTGTCCTAAAAAGTGTTTGGGGACTGGGTCCTGCCCCAGGGGACACGAATGAATGCAAAAAAAGAAAAAAAAATATTTTAATAATGCTTAAAGTGAAAAATAAAAGTGAAATATTCCTTTAAATATCGTACCTGGGGCTGACTATAGTATGCCTGGAAAGTGGCAAATTTTTCCTGTGTTTAGAACAGTCCCTGCACAAAATGACATTTCTAAAGGAATAAAAGTAATTTAAAACTGCTTGCGGCTGTAATGTAATGTAAGGTCCCGGCAATATGGTTGAAAATTATTGAGAAAAAAACGGCATGGGTACCCCCCCAGCCCATTACCAGGCCCTATGGGTCTTGTATGGATATTAAGGGGAACCCCACACCCAAATTAAAAAAAGAAAAGGCGTGGGGCCCCCAGGCCCTATATACTCTGAACAGCAGTATAGAGGTGGTCCAAACAAGACAGGGGCTGTAGGTTTGTTCTTAAGTTGAATGAATCTGTGTGTAATTTGGAACAGGTACATTTCGAAAAGTGTAGCTCCAGCCCAAAAATACATTTTTAAGCTTTTTGGATAACATAGGGAAGGGTTATCACCCCTGTAACATTTGTTTTGCTGTCTGTGACCCTGTTCAGATTTCACCTCCTGTTCTGTCCCAATGACAATTGGATTTTGAAAATGTGGGGCTATTAGGGAAACAAGGATTGGTGATAAATAGAGTTGAGCGGACACCTGGATGTTCGGGTTCGGCAGGTTCGGCCAAACTTCAGAAAAAAGTTTGGGTTCGGGACCGAACTTGACCCGAACTTGACCCCGAACACCGAACCCCATTGAAGTCAATGGGGACCCGAACGGCTATAACAAAGTGTCGGCTCCCGTCCCCCTTAATACAGAGAACAGTCATTAAAGTCATTTATTTTTAAAAAGTTAGTCATAAAAAGTGTTTGGAGACCCGGGTCCTGCCCCAGGGGAAATGTATCAATGCAAAAAAAAACTTTTAAAAACGGCCGTTTTTTCGGGAGCAGTGATTTTAATAATGATTAAAGTGAAACAATAAATGTGTAATATTCCTTTAAATTTCGTACCTGGGGGGTGTCTATAGTATGCATGTAAAGGGGCGCATGTTTCCTGTGCTTAGAACTGTCTCTGCAAAAAGTGTAATTTTTGCAGAAAACAAAGCTATTTAAAATCACTCGCGGCTAATGTGTATTGTCGGCTCCCATAATACAGAGAACAGTCATTCATTGAAAGCCATTCAAAAAAAAAAGTCATTGATAAAAAAATAAAAAAAATAAAAAATAAAAAGCGTAGGGGTCCCCCCAAATTCAATAACCAGGCCCTTCAGGTCTGGGATGGATATTAAGGGGGACCCCAGCCAAAAAAAAAAAAATATGGCGTAGGGTCCCCCTCAAAATCCATACCAGACCCTTGAGGTATGGGATGGATTTTAAGGGGAAACCCAGGCAAAATAAATGGCGTGGGGTCCCCCTCAAAATCCATACCAGACCCTTATCCGAGCACGCAACCTGGCAGGCCGCAGGAAAAGAGGGGGGGACGAGAGCGCCCCCCCTCCCTCCTGAACCGTACCAGGCCACATGCCCTCAACATTGGGAGGATGCTTTGGGGGACTAAGACCCCCAAAGCACCTTGTCCCTATATTGATGAGGACAAGGGCCTCATCCCCACAACCGTGCCCGGTGGTTGTGGGGGTCTGTGGGCGGGGGGCTTATTGGAATTTGGAAGCCCCCTTTAACAAGGGGACCCCCAGATCTCGCCCCCCCCTGTGTGAAATGGTAAGGGGGTACAAAAGTACCCCTGCCATTTCACCAAAAAAGTGTCAAAAATTGTAAAAATGACAGGAGACGGTCTTTGACAATTCCTTTATTAAAATCTTCTTTCTTCTTTCTTCTGGTCTTCCTTTCTTCATCTTCTCCTTCCGGCATCTTCTTCTTCCATCTTCTTCTTCCTCCGATCCGCTTCTTCTTGGCCTTCTCGTCCAGCATCGGTGTCTCTTCTGGGCCACTCCGTGCAATGGGAGGCTCCCGCTGGGTGAGGCTTCTCTCCGGTATGGGGACGTCATGGGGACTTCCCTATGGCTTTCCCCACGTCACAGGGAAAGCCATAGGGAAGTCCCCATGACGTTCCCATGCGTCAGAGGGGGGGCGGGGTAACCAGGTGGCCCCGCCCTCCATTATAAAAGAACTGTCAGCCCAAGCGAAGCCTGACACACCGGGAGCCTCCCATTGCGAGAAGTGGCCCAAGAAGAGACCGACGCCCTGGAAGAAGATACCGGAGAGAAGCCTCAGAGACCGACGCAGTGGAAGAAGATACTGAAGAGAAGCCTCACCCAGCGGGAGCCTCCCATTGCGCGGAGCGGCCCAGAAGAGACACCGATGCTGGACGAGAAGGCCAAGAAGAAGCGGATCGGAGGAAGAAGAAGATGGAAGAAGAAAATGCCGGAAGGAGAAGATGAAGAAAGGAAGACCAGAAGAAAGAAGAAAGAAGATTTTAATAAAGGAATTGTCAAAGACCGTCTCCTGTCATTTTTACAATTTTTGACACTTTGTTGGTGAAATGGTAGGGGTACTTTTGTACCCCCTTACCATTTCACACAGGGGGGGGCCGGGATCTGGGGGTCCCCTTGTTAAAGGGGGCTTCCAGATTCCGATAAGCCCCCCCGCCCGCAGACCCCCACAACCACCGGGCACGGTTGTGGAGATGAGGTCCTTGTCCTCATCATTATGGGGACAAGGTGCTTTTGGGGGTCTTAGACCCCCAAAGCATCCTCCCAATGTTGAGGGCATGTGGCCTGGTACGGTTCAGGTGGGAGGGGGGCCGCTCTCGTCCCCCCCTCTTTTCCTGCGGCCTGCCAGGTTGCATGCTCGGATAAGGGTCTGGTATGGATTTTGAGGGGGACCCTACGCCATTTTTTTTTTTGGCTGGGGTCCCCCTTAATATCCACCCCTGAAGGGCCTGGTTATTGAATTTTACGCTTTTTTTTTTTTTTTTTTTTATTTTTTATCAATGACTTTTTTTTTATGAATGGCTTTCAATGAATGACTGTTCTCTGTATTACGGGAGCCGACAATACACATTAGCCGCGAGTGATTTTAAATAGCTTTCTTTTCTGCAAAAATTACACTTTTTTCAGAGACAGTTCTAAGCACAGGAAACATGCGCCCCTTTACATGCATACTATAGACACCCCCCAGGTACGAAATTTAAAGGAATATTACACTTTTATTGTTTCACTTTAATCATTATTAAAATCACTGCTCCTGAAAAAACGGCCGTTTTTAAAAGTTTTTTTTGCATTGATACATGTCCCCTGGGGCAGGACCCGGGTCCCCAAACACTTTTTATGACTAACTTTTTAAAAATAAATGACTTCAATGACTGTTCTCTGTATTAAAAGCACTCGCGGCTATATGAATATCAATTCATATAGCCGCGAGTGCTTTTAAAAGACATTTTAAAAAGCAACATTAAATCCCCGAACACCGGACCCGAACCCGAACATACAGTCAATTGTTCGGGTTCGGGTCCGGGACCCGAACACCCTAAAGTCCGGTACGGACCCGAACTTTACAGTTCGGGTTCGCTCAACCCTAGTGATAAAGCATCAGTGGAGACACCTTTTTCCCATATTAACTCTTACAGGAGAGAATTTCCCTTCCTAGGGGTAGATTTCCTCTCACTTCCTGTTGTCTCCCTCCATTTGTAAGTAGGAGTCGTTTGTAAGTCGAATGTTTGAAAGTAGGGGACTGCCTGTATATACTATACAGCCTGCCCTATATACTCTGCATAAAAATGGGCCCTAGGTGTGGGTGGTACCACAATACTGCAACCCCTCACAGACACTCTTGAGCGCAAGAACGAGCCCTGCTGCAAAATATTACAGCAACAATTATAATTATATGCCCCTGTTACAGGGGCAGAAAAATTGGGCCTTAGGCACTGGTGGTGGGGCCCTGAAACAAAAATGTTCTTAGAAGCTATCAACATGAACATTGAGGAGGAATAGGAAAGTCACTCAGCATAACAGGATAGTTACTCAGCATAGGCGGTTTTCAAGGGATCTCACATTCATAGAAAAATGAATCGGTTACATCAGCATCAGGTGCTTGGTAGCTGGTGATCCAAGACTGATTCATTTTTATGAAGGTGAGCCGATCAACTGAGTCTGTGGACAGGCGCACTTTGTGATTGGTTACAAATAGGGTTGAGCGAATCCAAACTGTAAAGTTCGGGTCCGTACCGGACTTTTGGGTGTCCGGGTCCTGGACCCGAACCCGAACTATTGGCTGTATGTTCGGGTCCGGTGTTCGGCGATGTTTTGGCGCCTTTTACAAGCTGCAGGGCAGCCAATCAACGCTAGTTTTACTAGTGTGCCCTTAGAAGCCATCACAGCCATGCCTACTAATGGCATGGCTGTGATTGGGCAGTGCAGCATGTGACCCTGCCTCTAAATATAGTGTCAGACACACAGCACACAGCGCCATTCTGCTATAGACAGGTTCCTGTGCTGCTAAATTTTATTCAAATTAGTTAGATCAGTGAGCGATCTAGATAGCTAGAGTAGAGTACAGAGTTTCTTTATTAAGGAAAAGAAAGAGGCAGAGAGAATTATTGAAGAGATTCCTAAATCAATTGTACCCTGGCTGGGGTGCAGTGCACAGTCTTTTAACAGTGCAATGAGGCCAGTGCCAGACAAAATATAAAAGTTTTACCTGCAAGCTCAGTACACCATCACTGCACTGCATCTAGTAAGAGATACACCATAGTCTGTGTGTATTCTGCTATTGGAAAAACATTGCAAAAAAATTAAATTTTGCTGTGTTTTTTTTTTTTTCCCAATAGCATTTTCTGCGTATTCATACACTCTTTAGATACTGTCCAGGTATTCTGATATTGGAAAAACATTGCAAAAAATTTTTATTGTGCTGTGTTTTTTTTTCCCTATAGCATTTTCTGCGTGTTCATAAACGCTTTAGACACTATCCGTGTATTCTGATATTGGAAAAACATTGCAAATAAAATAAATTTTGCTGTGTTTTTTTTTCCCAATAGAATTTTCTGCGTGTTCATACACGCTTTAGACACTGTCCGTGTACTCTGATATTGGAAAAACATTGCAAAAAATTTTAATTTTGCAGTGTTTTTTTTTTTCCCAATAGCATTTTTCTGCATGTTCATAAACGCTTTAGACACTATCCGTGTATTCTGATATTGGAAAAACATTGCAAAAATTTTTAATTTTGCAGTGTTTTTTTTTTCCCAATAGCATTTTCTGCGTGTTCATAAACGCTTTAGACACTAACCGTGTATTCTGATATTGGAAAAACATTGCAAAAAATTTTAATTTTGCAGTGTGTTTTTTTTCCCCAATAGCATTTTCTGCGTGTTCATAAATGCTTTAGACACTATCCGTGTATTCTGATATTGGAAAAACATTGCAAATTTTTTTTTATTTTGCAGTGTTTTTTTTTTTTCCCAATAGCATTTTCTGCGTGTTCATAAACGCTTTAGACACTGTACGTGTATTCTGCTATTGACAAAAACACCCATTTAGGGCGAGATCATACATTTTGAAAATATGAGGAGATCATCAAAAAGGGGACGTGGCCCGGGTCCTGGTGCTGTTGGTGGCGCTCCTGTTGCAGGGAGAGGACGTGGTTGATCTGTGCCAGCTACACGCACTAGTGAAACACCTTCCTCAGGTGCGAGTAGGCGACAGAGCCTGCAGCGTTATTTTGGCGCGCCCAATGAGGCTGTACGAATGTTGAGGCCAGGACAAGTACAGGCGATAGTAGATTGGGTTGCTGACAGTGCCTCCGGTTCCTTCACATTGTCTCCCACCCAGTCTCCTGATGAAAGTTCAGAGTTGGCACCTGCAGCCGATGTCCATCAGTCTTTCACCTCACCCCCTTGCAAATCAGCCAATCAGTCTGAGCCCCAAATCATGCAGCAGTCTCTTCTGCTTTTTGATGACTCTGTTAGCAGGGTTTCCCAGGGCCATCCACCTAGCCCTGCCCCAGAAGTGGAAGAGATTGTGTGCACCGATGCCCAACCACTTATGTTTCATGATGAGTACATGGAAGGACCATCGCAGCACGTCTCGGATGATGACGAAACACAGGTGCCAACTGCTGCTGCTTTCACCATTGTGCAGACCGACAAGGAGGGCAGGGGTGAAGACTGGGTGAAAGATGATGTGGAGGACGATGAGGTCCTTGACCCCACATGGAATCAACGTCATGCAGGTGACCAGTGTAGTTCAGAGGAAGAGGCGGTGGTCGCACAGAGCCACCAGCACAGCAGAAGAGGGAGCAGGGTGCAAAAGCGGAGCGTCCGTCCCCTAGACAGTACGTCTGCTACTGCCCAAAGCAGCAAGGGACCAAGCACACCAAAACCAGGTCCAAGGAGTTCCCTAGCGTGGCAGTTCTTCAGACAATGTGCTGATGACAAGACACGAGTGGTTTGCACGCTGTGCAATCAGAGCTTGAAGCGAGGCATAAACGTTCTCAACCTGAGCACAACCTGCATGACCAGGCATCTAAGTGCAAAGCACGAGATGCAGTGGAGTAGACACCTCAAAAACCAAGAAAGGTCTCTGGCTCTTCCTGCTTCCTTTTCTGCTGCAGTCTCGGCCTCTTCCTCCACCTCTGTAGTGACAGTGACACCTGCCAACCCGCAAACAGAGGATCTGCCAGCAACACTACCACCTGGGTCACCAACCATCTCCACAATGTCCCATGGAAGCGTTCAGCTCTCTATTTCCCAAACACTGGAGCGGAAGAGGAAGTACCCCCCTAGCCACCCGTGATCCCTGGCCCTGAATGCCAGCATTTCAAAATTCCTCGCCTTTGAAATGCTGTCATTCCGTCTGGTGGAGACGCAGAGTTTTAAAAGGCTGATGTCATTGGCTGTCCCACAGTACGTTGTGCCCAGCCGCCACTACTTTTCCAGACGAGCTATCCCTTCCCTGCACAACCAAGTGGGGGAAAAAATCAGGTGTGCACAGCGCAACGCCATCTGTGGCAAGGTCCACCTAACAACGGATGCGTGGACCAGTAAGCACGGTCAGGGACGTTATATCTCCCTAACAGCACACTGGGTAAATGTAGTGGCGGCTGGGCCTGAGGCGGATAGCACTTTGGCGCATGTCCTTCCACCACCGAGGATTGCAGGGCACTTCAGTTTGTCTCCTGTTGCTAACTCCTCCTACTCCGTCTCCTCATCCTCTACCGCCTCCTCATCCGGTCAGCGTAACACCTTCACCACCAACTTCAGCACAGCCAGGGCTAAACGACAGCAGGCAGTTTTAAAACTTTCCTGTTTGGGGGAAAAACCCCACACCGCGCAGGAGTTGTGGAGGGACATGGAACAACAGACCGATGAGTGATTGGTGGCAGTGAGCCTCAAGCCCGGCCTGGTGGTGTGCGATAATGGGCGAAATCTCGTAGCAGCTCTGGGCCTTGCCGGTTTGACGCACATCCCTTGCCTGGTGCATGTGCTGAACTTGGTGGTCCAGAGGTTCCTTAAGAATTACCCCGATATGCCAGAGCTGCTGCAGAAAGTGCGGGCCGTCTGTGCACACTTTCGGCGTTCTCACCCTGCTGCTGCTCGCCTGTCAGCGATGCAGCGTAACTTCGGCCTTCCCGCTCACCGTCTCATATGTGACGTGCCCACAAGGTGGAACTCCACCTTGCACATGCTTGCCAGACTGTGCGAGCAGCAGCAGGCGATAGTGGAGTTTCAGCTGCAGCACGCACGTGTGAGTCGCTCTGCGGAACAGCACCACGCCAATAACTGGGCCTCCATGCGAGACCTGTGTGCCTTGTTGCGCTGTTTTGAGTACTCCACCAACATGGCCAGTGCCGATGACGCGGTTCTCAGCGTTACTATCCCAGTTCTATGCCTCCTTGAAAAAACTCTTCAGGCGATGATGGAAGAGGATGTGGCACAGGATGAGGAGGAGAAGGAGGAAGAGGGTTCATTTCCAAGGCTTTCAGGGCAGTCATTTACAAGTGGCTACGAGGGTGGGTTCCTGTACCAACAAGCGCCAGGTACACAATTGTCTGGCAGCAAGGGCACAGTTCTGGAGGATGACGAGGTGGAGGATGAGGAGGAGATGGAGGAGGAGGAACCATGTTCACAGCAGGGTCGCACCCAGACCAGCTCATGTCCATCACTGGTGCGTGGCTGGGGGGATACAGAGGACACAGACAATACACTTCCCACAGAGGACAGCTTTTCCTTGCCTCTGGGCAGCCTGGCACACATGAGCGATTACATGCTGCAGTGTCTCCGCAACGACCGCCGAGTTGCCCACATTTTAACTGGTGCTGATTATTGGGTGGCCACCCTGCTGGATCCCTGTTACAAGGACAAGGTGCCATCCTTAATTACCTCACTGGAGTGTGAACGTAAGATGCGCGAGTACAAGCGCACGCTGGTAGACGCGCTGCTGGTGGCATTCCCACTTGGAAGCGGGGGTACGGTGGAAGCACAAGGCGAAGGCAGAGGAGGAGGAAGAGGTCGCCAACGCAGCCGGGGCACCGCCAGCACCTCGGAAGGCAGGGTTAGCATGGCCGAAATGTGGAAAAGCTTTGTCAGCACGCCACAACAACCAGCACCACCAGCTGAGATGGAACGTCTTAGCAGGAGGCAGCATTTCACCAACATGGTGGAGCAGTATGTGTGCACACGCGTACACGTACTGCATGACGGGTCTGCCCCCTTCAACTTCTGGGTCTCCAAATTGGACACGTGGCCTGAGCTTGCCCTTTACGCCTTGGAGGTGCTGGCCTGCCCTGCAGCCAGTGTATTATCTGAACATGTATTTAGCACGGCAGGGGGCGTTATCACAGACAAGCGCAGCAGGCTGTCCAGAGCCAATGTGGACAAGCTCACGTTCATTAAAATGAACCAGGCATGGATCCCACAGGACTTGTCCCTACCTTGTGCAGAATAGACACGTATACCGGTGTTCTGACAAAAACTGTCTGGCCATCGGCTAGGCCACTTACTGCGCAGGTGCAGTGCTTGCGCAGTACGGAGGACAAGGAGATTCACAAAATCTCCAAAGATGAGCGTCGCCTGCGCAGTGAGTGCAGGTTCAAGCCCCACCATCCAAGTGGACATACCGTAGCACATAGTAACAGGGCACCTCACGAGCTCCCTTGGCTAGGCTTTAACCTCGGATGATGTGGCTTGAACCTGGAGTCACCACGCATCGTCTTCGTAGAGTTTCAAAATCCCCTTGTCCTACGTACTGAGCAAGTGCAGTACAGGGCGGACACTATGGGACGGGGGACAGAATTCGACACATCATTCACCACTAGCCTTACCCAGCTATTGTTGTATTTTTGAACTAGTGTTGGCTACCTCGTCCTCCTCCACCGCCGCTCAACCTCCTACTCCATATGGACCTCATCCTCCTAGGTCAAGATTATAATCTTTTATTTTTTTTAATTTCCAAGTATTTTATTTTCCCACTATCTTATCCATTAAATTGAATATTTTTTTCCAGAAAGTGAGTATTCTGGGGTATTCCCACCATATGTGCTGCATTTGTGCCGTTGAGTTTCTGAGGTTCTTAATGACTTCCTGTACCTCTTCTGCTGAGAAGGGGGCCTCCAGCATTTTATTTTTATTTTACATTTTTTTATGTTATTTTAAGTTATTTCCCTATCCCCATTTGTTTGCAGAGCACTTGCCATGCTCTTAACAACATTTTGTTTCCATTATCAGCCCTCTAGCCCTTTCCATTACTTTTTTACAGCCATTTTAGTCTTGAAAAGTTCAGGTTCCCATTGACTTCAATGGGGTTCGGAGTTCGGGGTCAAGTTCGGGTCAAGTTCGGTCTCGAACCCGGACTTTTTTCCAAAGTTCGGCCGAACCCGCCGAACCCGCCGAACCCAAACATCCAGGTGTCCGCTCAACTCTATCCATAACACCTCCGCTGTCATGGTACACACAAAAGGTGGGAAAGACATCATGAAACCAAAAGTGGTTATAGACTACAACAACACCAAGGGAGGTGTTGACAGAGCCGACCAGGCAATGACATTTTATCAAGCCATGAAAAAATAAAAAATAAAATAATATAAGAAGATCTTGAGGCATCTTCTTGAACAATGCCTATGGAATGCCTTCATTCTACTTAAAAAAAAAAAAAAAAGTGTGACAAGCCTGTGGTTCATGCTGACTTTGGAAAGTTGCAGAACGTATGTTTCTGGACCACCAAACACCAACGGCTGCAAACAGAGCTGGACGTCATGCTGCTGGTGTTGTCAACCCAGAATGCCTGACTGGTCGTCACTTTATGGACCACATCCCACCAACTGAAAAAAAGGATCACCCACAAGGATGTGCGTAGTTTGTTGCTCAAAGCGTAATGACGCTGGAAGGAAGAAAAATAATCTGAAAATAAACCTATTGTCCTGATTGTTATGTTGGACTTTGTGCAGTCCCATGTTTCAAAATGTAACATACCTGGGATGTTTACTAAAGCAATATGACTAGTAATATTGCACCCTTTTTGGCCACCTAAAAATTTCAGTGTTTTTGACTTGGTTATATTATTGACTAAAATGTATTGAATAAAATGTATTATTATTATTATTATATATTACTTGTTATTATTTATAGTTAATTATATTATAATTTATGATTTTGTGTTTCAAACGTTATCATACCCAGGATGTTTACTAGACTCTGGTTTGGACAGATTTAAGTGAGTTATTCCAGAATTACAGGCCTACAATATACAACGCCAAATTTCCATGCATAATAATTGTACCACTTTCAGCACTTAAAATCTGACATAATCATACCGCCAGGGAAGTTATCCCCCCCCCATAACCCCCCCTAGTCCCTACCAGGCCCTTCGGGTCTGGTATGGATATTATCAATATATATTATATATTAACTATATTAAATACTGGGCATTTTCACCCCCTTCCTGCCCAGGCCAATTTTCAGCTTTCAGCGCTGTCACACTTTGAATGACAATTGCGTGGTCATGCAATGTTGTACCACAATTAAATTTTGATCGTTTTTTTTTTTTTTTCCCACAAATAGAGCTTTCTTTTGCATTTTTTATTTTTTGCACTATGAAAAAAAAAAGAGCGACAATTTTGATTAAAAACACAATATTTATTAATTTTCCTATAATAAATATCCCATTTAAAAAAAAAATAATAATAATTTCCTCAGTTTAGGCCGATATGTATTCTTCCACATAATTTAGCTAAAAAAAATCCCATTAAGCATATATTGATTGGTTTGCGCAAAAATTATAGCGTCTACAAAATAGGGGATAGATTTGTAATTTTTATTATTTTTTTTACTACTAATGGCAGCGATCTTCGATTTTTATCGTGACTGTGACATTGCGGCGGACAGATTGGACACTTTTGACACTATTTTGGGACCATTTATATTTATAAAGCGATCGGTGCTATAAAAAATGCACTGATTACTGTATAAATGTGACTGGCAGGGAAGGGGTTAACACTAGGGGGTGCTGCAGGGGTTAAATGTGTGTCCTAGGGAGTGATTCTAACTGATGAGGGGAGGAGACCGATTGATGTTCCTCTGTACAAGGAACATACTATCAGTTCTCCTCTCCCCTGACAGGACGTGGATCTGTGTGTTTACACTCACAGATCTACGTCCCGGCTCTGTTACTGGGCAATCGCGGGTGCCCGGCAGACATCACAGCCACCGGGCACGCACTTTGTGTCCCCAATAATGCAGTGAGCACGCGCTCTCCACAATGCCGGGAAGCCGAGGACGTCATATGGCGCCCACCCGGAGTGAGGAACTGTTCCTGCCGCTGTCATTTTACAATACAGCGGTAGGGAACTGGTTAAGGTGAACTCCATGCCAATTTTTTTTTTTAAATGGCGTGGGGGTCCCCTCCAAAATCCATACCAGATCCGAAGGGCTGGGTATGAATGGGGGGGAGTTCATGCCATTTTTTTCTTAATTCTGTCATAGAGCTCCCCTTAACCACTTCAATACACTATATTATATATTGTACACTGCACTGTATTATATATACTACACTGAATGCACTATATACTCTGAACTTCAGTATATAAACTATACAGACTGCACTATATACTCTGAACTGCAGTAAATATACTATATGGTGGCAGAACACAGTAACCCCTCACAGTTACTCTTGTTGGGTGCAGTAATGGCCCCTGCTGTTAAATATTATTTCAAAAATTCTAATTACAAGCCCTTGTTAAACAGGGGCAGAAACATTGGGCCTTAGGTGTTGGTGGTGCCAGAACACTGTAACCCCTCACAGTTACTCTTGTTGGGTGCAGGAACGGTCCCTGCTGTTAAATTTTATTTCAGAGGCTGCTTGCCCTCTTTTAGTGGCCTATGAGCATCTGCCTCTACTTGGAGGCCTCCCGGACATGATGGGTATGTTTTTTAACACCGCACTACACTGTATTATATACTGTGTACACCGCCTGAAGTATTTGAAACTGTACACACTGTATTATATACTGTGTACACAACCTGCACTGTATTAGAAACTGTACACCACAGAATGCACTGTATATATAGGCTACGCTGAATGCAGAGTGTATATATATATATATATATATATATATATATATATATATATATATATATACACACACACACACACACTAGTCTGACTAGCGATTCAAGCCAGTCAGGAACTATATTTTAGGGCATGGTAGCCCAGTTTTATTAAAAATGCAAATAAAAGTCCATAACATAACGGTTTCCCACGCAGGGGTTCTTGTCCAGCAAATACACACAACAGAAAGTGCTAGCCCACCTGGCTCTCTGTAGCAGTACTTCTGCTCTTTATCCTGGTCAAACAGACCACTGGATCCTTCAGTGTGGATGGCTTTACTTTAGCGCCTACAGCTCCACTCTGGCCTTAGTCCTCAGGCCGTTTAACTGTCTCGTGCAGTCCACATGTTCAAGCTGCCTCCTGCAGCCCCTCTGACTCCTGGAGACCTCCTGTCTCTTGGTGTGGAGCAGTCTCCAACTGGGAGCCCTGAGGTTTTCCCATAAACTCATTATAAGGGCTGTGCTCACCTGAGCACACATCCTGCTGGTCATCTGCAAAATCTGGACACAGTGTTGGAGATCCCGTCCCACCCAAAACACTGTGGAATCTCCAAACTACAGAGCCCCATGACAGAATACCAAAACCTGGAGAAATATGTGAAAGCAGTTTTCTCCAGTCCACATCTATGCTCTGCAGTCCTGCACCAAACAAGTGTGCACACCCTGTGTCCCCTAAACTACCAATTTTACTTTCGAAAAGTTTTTATTTCAGAAAATGCAGCAATCATACAAACATGAAACATCAGAACTTATTAACAATAACACGTAAGATGAGGTCTTGTATCATGGCAATACAACGGAAGAAACATAATTACCAGACAGTGGAAGATCTTATAGGAGTTTCGGCCGGCCTTAAGTCAGATATAGGGTTAGCATTACTCAAAAGAGGGGGTTCAGGATACAGTGCCCCCCACCCGACACCCCTAACGGGAACACGCTATGCTGGACGGGGAGAACTCGACCCCACCTATCCTCCTAAGCCCTGCAACCAGGCAGAGGCGTAACCTAGATCTGAGGCAGAAAACAAAGTACTGCTAGGAACATGAGTCTGAGTAGAATAGAGTTTGGTACAAATGACGCAGGTTCTTCCAAAGGCCTAAAACTTGTAGACCTCTTGTCTAGTATAGCTATGGTCAGAGGAAAGAAAGGGGAAACAGAAAAGGAAAAGCAGGAAAGCTCAGAGTGAGCAGAAGAGAGAGAGAGGAAGAAGAGCAATGCCTAACACACATAGAATTCATTGTTCCCTCCGTGTGAGGAAACCAAGGTGAGCCTTGCCTGTCGGGCCCAGGGCTCCCACACCAATTCAAAGTTTTCAGTTGTATTAAGCAGTATACTGGATAGCTTTTCTTGCAACATAATCCAAGAAATCTTCTTTTTAGCAGCAGAGAACGAAACCGTCGTTTTTTTCCAAGCCCTAGCAATAGTGAGCTTGGCCCCTAGCAAGATAAAGTGGGTCAGTCTCCTAGAGGATTTAGAGAGCAATGGTATTTGATCATTTAAGAGAGCAATCATTGGGGTTCTGGGAATCCAACTTCCAACCATCTTGTCAATTAATTTGAAGACGCGTTTCCAGAAGGGACGTATTCTTGGGCACTCCCACCATATTTGGGCCATCGTGCCAATATGTTTACATCCCCTGAAGCATGTGGGATCCGCCGTAGGGAAGATGGAGGCTAGTCTAGAAGGGGTGTAATACCACCACATGAGTACTTTAAGGCTTAACTTCCATAAGTGCAGTATTAACGATTTCTTTTTATGGAAGTAAATGAGACGGTGTGCCATTTGTCTAGCTCCCAATGAAAATTAAAGTCGGATTCCCAGGCATGCATATGAGTTTCCTTGGATGTCCTTGGATTTCGAGGAGATAGGTGACATGTAGATTATTGATATCCCCCCCCCCCCCCACTGATCCATGGCTTGTCCGCACCATACTTCGTAGTCGGTAAACTTTGGGGGCAGAGGTTTGTCTTTCCATACAGAGTGGAGAAAGTGGATCATTTGTTGAGACCTATAGAGTTCCAAACTAGGTAATTCCAACTTGTGTATACAGTGGCTGCGGGAAAACGGGCCTGCTACCGTGAAGTATTGACCAATTCGGTACAGTCCCTTGTCCAACCACCATTTGAAAGCCAGTGCATTCTTCCCAGGGGGAAAAATAGGGTTATTAAATAGGTGAGATAGGGGTTTGTACAAGGAGACCAAAGTTTCTGATGTCCGGGAGGGAAAAAAGTGGAGGGGTTGACTTTAAATGAAGCAGGTGAAAATACCAAAGTAGAATATATTACTGGTTTTATTAAAAGTAGGTAAATGATATATAGTTAATAAAGTAATATAATATAATATAGTATTGTTGTTAGTGCAAATTAAGTACACAAAACATAAACACAATCATACAGATTAGGTTATTGTTAGTGCTAGTTAAATACACAAAACATAAACATAGTCATACAGCAATATGGATAATGGTAGAGTACAAGGTATGTACAGATGTAAATATTGGCAATACAGTGAAACATTATTACAGTCCATAGATACCAAACAGCGGCATACCCCGGTACCTATGCTCACGGAATCATTGAATAAAAAGTCTTAAAAATATGTAGATAATTGTTGGATGGATCAAAGCGTTAGTGGGCATAAAAATTGTCAGTGTGGCATCAAATATAGCTCGACGCGTTTCGTGGATACTTTTCCACTCATCAGGAGCAGATGCAACACGGGGTTCTGAAAGATATATAGGTGTAATGAGTATCACTAAATTAAGAAAAATTACAAAAAGTATGAGGAGGGGGTGTATGCATATATATATATATGCATATATATTTTTACATATATACAACAGCTTTTTATTAGATAATACATACTCATTTGACCCAATCTAATACATACATATTAAATACTTGCTTTCAGGCTATCCCATTTCACCATTCATGCACCTGCACCCCTGTCACAACTAGACCATCTCCTCATCCAGACGCCCTGTTCCAACACCCGACATTGCCCTAGTGGACCATGCCTCCTCAGCTTCCGTGGTGGAATTGGCACCCTGGACTTACTCTGTGCCACCCAGTGCATATCACATTCACTGCCTGGATTGGTAAGTGCATTCGGCAAGCTTATCTTAGTAAATACCCCCTCCTCATACTTTTTGTAATTTTTCTTAATTTAGTGATACTCATTACACCTATATATCTTTCAGAACCCCGTGTTGCATCTGCTCCTGATGAGTGGAAAAGTATCCACGAAACGCGTCGAGCTATATTTGATGCCACACTGACAATTTTTATGCCCACTAATGCTTTGATCCATCCAACAATTATCTACATATTTTTAAGAATTTTTTTTCAATGATTCCGTGAGCATAGGTACCGGGTATGCCGCTGTTTGGTATCTATGGACTGTAATAATGTTTCACTGTATTGCCAATATTTACATCTGTACATACCTTGTACTCTACCATTATCCATATTGCTGCATGTTTATGTTTTGGATATAAGGATTTTCGATAGGCTAAAGTGTGCATGAACACTGGCCAGTACCCCTAGGGGATGCTTGGGGTAAGGATAGACACTAAGAGAGTGTATGCATTTAAAGAAGTAAATATTTATTCAAAAAAGAACATAAGTGAATGCATATAAAACATGAGAATGTTCAGTATGTTACACAAGTGTGGCTGAGGTACATACAGTTTTTTACATATCAACAGCATGAACATACAGAAAATGTTGTGACAAAAAAAGAACTTGCTTGATACATATATAATCAGGATGATGCCAACATGTTTCGGACTTTGGTCCTTTTTCAAGGCAACTAGATATCCTTTGATTCACATGTAGATTATGTGAGAATCAAAAATTAGTACATATATTATGTAAACAATGAATACAGTCTTGTTAAGGCATTGCCAAAGGAACCTGTATAGTGTGTAAATTGTAAGCAGGTACTCACATGTAATGCCAGTTTCAAAAATTGCCACAGTTGTAACCACCCAAGTGGTGTAGGAAATATGCATTGGGTAAGGGTAGTAAAAATGTTGGCATCATCCTGATTATATATGTATCAAGCAAGTTCTTTTTTTGTCACAACATTTTCTGTATGTTCATGCTGTTGATATGTAAAAAACTGTATGTACCTCATCCACACTTGTGTAACATACTGAACATTCTCATGTTTTATATGCATTCACTTATGTTCTTTTTGAATAAATATTTACTTCTTTAAATGCATACACTCTCTTAGTGTCTATCCTTACCCCAAGCATCCCCTAGGGGTACTGGCCAGTGTTCATGCACACTTTAGCCTATCGAAAATCCTTATATCCAAATCTGGGATGCGATAGACCACCTGTATTTCTACCAAATCTTGCCCAAATACTTCTTGTTTCTATAATTAATGGTTACCCCATTTAAATCCCCTACCCGGGCGTTTTTTGGTTATACTTTACCTTACCACACTGTGGTTACCCCTATTACTCGCCTTCTCTAGGCCTGAATCTACCCTATATATCCTATATCACAATATACTTTGCTCTACCTTCTGTTACATTCAATACAGCCTATTTACATTGCCATTTAAAACTGTTAACACATACATCTCTTCCTAGTCCAATATGGCTTTATACCTTGGAGATGAGTGGGACACCCGTTTGTCTAATACTATGCATAATTTTGAGTCTAATGAATATGTTCAGTCACAACTCAAATATACTTTTTTGAATCTTACACATACGGTCCAAAAGAAAGCTTCCCTATTTTGGCACATAAAATCCTTCAAAGAATACATTGCCCATGGAATTAACCCCTTTGGTCTCAGGGTACAAATATTTCCTACATTTCAGGACATACGCCCAGATTTCAAACTTTCCTGGGAGAATGCACTGAAACAATGCTCTAATGAGCTTATGAAATTACTTATTTCTGAATATGAGTCACAAATGACCCTCTTAGACACCAAGCTCGAGCTGATCAACACACAACTCGCGCAATTTCAGAACCACCCTCTATACATTTCATTGGATGAACAATTGAAAATTCGATTTGACAAATTTAACCACGATATTCTTGCACAAAAGGACAAAAAATTCTTTCGTGACAAGAAAGCGTTCCATGAAGAACGCGCATACAAATGGAACGAAACGAACCATGTGGCTCGCCTCTCAGCTACCACACGGCCCGTTTCCAAGGCGCCTATTTCTCGTTCTACCACTGATAGGACTCACACTTCATCCCAATTTTCCCACAAACCCAACCTCCCTCTGGGTCTTCGCAAACCCAAACGAGGTCGCACACCTAATTTTTCGAGTGACGATGTGTCTGACATGGAGGGGACCCCCTCGCGCCTCCCCCCTCGGGGACTCCCCGGCGGCCCCCTCACTTGCCAAGACAGTTAGATCTCACTCCCTAGCTTCTGCATCTCAGAATGCAGATTTTTTAGACAAAATTAGGGCATCACTCCACACTCATCAACAACACATGTCACAAAACCCCAAACCCAAGAGAACTACATGTTAATACCACCCTCTTGCAATATTATTCATTTATCTTCTCACACACTCACATGCCATGAAATTTCTGTCCTTGAAAAAGGACTCACTTTTTGCCCAGTATCACAGCTTGACAAATTCACTGCAATCAAAGACATACACCTGTTTATTCCTAAACTACTATTTCATAGTATGTACACCCCTAATCCTTTTTTCGACACAGTCACACATACTGCCACCGCACTTCAGCAGCACATTGAGCTCCTTGAAGAAAATGATCCCCCAGATTTGATTGACACCATTGATTTAGACAATATTCTTGACAATCTTGAGGATGACATTCCTAGTCACCCTCAACATTTTTCTCACCATGTCTCCCTAAAAAAAAAATCAGGTTTTTTTCCCCCACCTAGCACCAACCCACGTGCAGCACTTTTTTTACAATCAGTGACCAACGAAATTCGCCATCTGAAAACCTCCCCGACCCATTCCAAAATCAAAAACTTCTCATACAACCAACACCTTGCCCTACAAAATCTCAAATCAAACCCGTCAATAATAATCAAACCGGCAGACAAGGGCGGGAACATAGTTATCCTAAACAGAATGGACTATGTTGAGATGTGTTTGAATATATTACGCAATCGTGATTGGTATGCCATAATCCCTAGTACACAAATAAAATCTTTCCAACAAGAACTATACACACTTGTTGATGACGCCTCTAGACAAGGCATCATCGACAAGCCTACTACTGAATACATTAGGACCAAATTTCCCAAAGAGGCAACATTTTATGCACTACCTAAGGTGCATAAAAATCTGCCCAGACCACCAGGCAGACCAATTGTCTCCGGACGTGGCTGCCTTACTGACAACCTTAGTCGTTATGTAGATAAATTACTACAGCCCTTGGTACAGGCTTTACCCTCATATATACGTGACACCACACACCTACTTCAAGGTCTATCGGACCTCCATGTAGATGCCGACACTGTACTGGTCGCCATCGACGTGGAGGCCCTCTACAGCTCTATACCTCATTCTCTAGGGCTTTTAGCCATTCAACACATTTTATCTACTACTAATATATACCCTAATGATTTATCTATTTTCATAATCAGAGCTCTCAAATTTATCCTCACCCACAATTTTTTCTCATTCAACGGGTCCCACTACCTCCAGGTACAGGGCGTCGCCATGGGCACTTGTTGCGCACCGGCGTACGCCAACCTGTACCTGGGGGAGTGGGAACGTAAACTTTTTCTGGATGATGCTGCCAGCATCTATACCAAACACATAGCCACTTTTCGTCGGTACATCAACGACATTTTAATTCTGTGGCAGGGTCCAATTGACACACTACATCAATTCCTCTTATTCCTCAATACCTCTAATTCTCTAAATTTAAAATTTACCATGACTCACAGCACCAAGTCCATCTCCTTCCTTGATCTTACGCTTATCAAGGACGGACATGGGCATCTACAGAGCCACCTGTTCCGAAAACCTACGGCTGGCAACACCATTTTGGCTGCCTCCAGTTTTCATCCACAGCCCCTACTCAAATCCATCCCATTTGCTCAATACCTCCGCGCCCGACGCAACTGCTCGACGGATACCTCCTTTGAACACGAGGCCTCCGTCTTGCGTAGCAGATTACGAGCACGGGGCTACAAAAATAGCGTCCTCAAAGACGCATACAAAAAAGCCAAATCCAAATCACGTTCCGCTCTACTTACCACTAAACAAACTGTCACATCAACCCAATCTCCCCTTAGAATTATCACAAATTATTGTCAACAATACAACCAGATTACTCAAATACTTTCCAAACATTGGCACATTATTGCCACTGATAAATCCCTTTCACCCTTTGTTCCGCCACAGCCTTTGATTACCTATCGACGTGCTCCATCCCTCCGAGATAAACTCATTACTAGTGAATATAAATTCAGTAACAAGTCCCCTAAACAGCTCAAGGGCACTTTCCCATGTGGCAACTGCAGTTATTGCAAGTATCTTTCCAAATCTAACATACACAATGTCTTGCCAAATGGCCAACGGTTTTTCCCTAAGCATTATGTGAATTGTCGATCCATTGGTATTGTGTATTTACTCGAATGTGAATGTGGATGCTTTTATGTGGGCAAGACCAAACTACCCTTTTGGAAGCGTATATATGGTCACATCTGCAGTGTTAATAAACGAGATCCTGGTCTAGCATTAGGACGACACTGCATGACTGTTCACCATGACGCCATTCCCAAAATCTCATTCAAAGCCCTAGACCATATCCCACCCCCCACTCGAGGTGGTGATTACAACAAAGCTTTATTACAAAGCGAACTTCGATGGATTTTCCATCTTAATGCCACCCTGCCCCCTGGGCTCAATAAGGCCTTTAACTTAAAACCTTACCTTGAAGGCTTTGAATCTGGAGTTTGTGAACTTGACCTTTGACCTTATTTCCCACATAATATGCATCCACACAACTAACTTTTTTGTAAAACTGCTCAGTTATTTAATATGCATAGAACCCTATGATGTGTCCATACCCATCCCCATTGTACATGTTCCATATACTAGTATCACGTCTTTGACTATTTTGTCACAGTATTGCAATTTCACTGTGCCATTCTGCATGTGTACCATATGTGTGCCAGTTCCTTGCCATATAGATACACTTCTGTATATCAATACTTTGCCTCAATATAAATAACTGGGCTCGCCCCACTCCAGGCTAGTTGCCCGGCGCGGGTAAGACCTGGCACGCATGCGCCGTTTCTCTAGTGCGCATGCGCCATTTCCCCGCTTGCATCAGATGAATCCACCTGTCTGCTTCCTGTTTGCGCTCCATTGAGGAGCGCAGCACGTCGCAGCGGCGGTCTGTACCCGCGTCGGTGACGTCACGACGCCGGACGTGACCCCTCCTTCTGGTGTGCTCGCGCCCGGCGCCGCCCCGTCAGAGGTCCTTTTGGGAATACACCAAGCGCGCCATGGTGCTTTTTTCCCCACAGACAGCCATCTAATCAGCCTTTAATGCAGCACATAGACACTTCCTGCTCAGCTGATTGTCATTACCTGACTAGTTATAAACTCATACACCACACTAGCCGACACATGCTGCTGACCCCTTGGAGCTTGTTGATCTCCCACACCAGGCATTACAATACTCAGGTAAATAGACCCTAATTGTTAGTGTCTGTATGCGATCCTTACTGCATCTTACTCCTTAATACTTATACCCCCTATATTCTATTTCTATTACAGTACCACACACTGCGTGGCTAGTCTTTTGCTACAGGATAAGGGCCCCAGCCCAAGTCCTGTATAGGACCTTGCAACTGCCTGAAGCTGTTCCAGCAAGCCCTTAACACTCGTGGTTACCCCCACTTTGTTTTTACTACCCTTACCCAATGCATATTTCCTACACCACTTGGGTGGTTACAACTGTGGCAATTTTTGAAACTGGCATTACATGTGAGTACCTGCTTACAATTTACACACTATACCGGTTCCTTTGGCAATGCCTTAACAAGACTGTATTCATTGTTTTGGTCTATCGCATCCCAGATTTGGATATAAGGATTTGCGATAGGCTAAAGTGTGCATGAACACTGGCCAGTACCCCTAGGGGATGCTTGGGGTAAGGATAGACACTAAGAGAGTGTATGCATTTAAAGAAGTAAATATTTATTCAAAAAGAACATAAGTGAATGCATATAAAACATGAGAATGTTCAGTATGTTACACAAGTGTGGATGAGGTACATACAGTTTTTTACATATCAACAGCATGAACATACAGAAAATGTTGTGACAAAAAAAGAACTTGCTTGATACATATATAATCAGGATGATGCCAACATTTTTACTACCCTTACCCAATGCATATTTCCTACACCACTTGGGTGGTTACAACTGTGGCAATTTTTGAAACTGGCATTACATGTGAGTACCTGCTTACAATTTACACACTATACCGGTTCCTTTGGCAATGCCTTAACAAGACTGTATTCATTGTTTACATAATATATGTACTAATTTTTGATTCTCACATAATCTACATGTGAATCAAAGGATATCTAGTTGCCTTGAAAAAGGACCAAAGTCCGAAACATGTTGGCATCATCCTGATTATATATGTATCAAGCAAGTTCTTTTTTTGTCACAACATTTTCTGTATGTTCATGCTGTTGATATGTAAAAAACTGTATGTACCTCATCCACACTTGTGTAACATACTGAACATTCTCATGTTTTATATGCATTCACTTATGTTCTTTTTGAATAAATATTTACTTCTTTAAATGCATACACTCTCTTAGTGTCTATCCTTACCCCAAGCATCCCCTAGGGGTACTGGCCAGTGTTCATGCACACTTTAGCCTATCGAAAATCCTTATATCCAAATCTGGGATGCGATAGACCACCTGTATTTCTACCAAATCTTTCCCAAATACTTCTTGTTTATGTTTATGTTTTGTGTATTTAACTAGCACTAACAATAACCTAATCTGTATGATTGTGTTTATGTTTTGTGTACTTAATTTGCACTAACAACAATACTATATTATATTATATTACTTTATTAACTATATATCATTTACCTACTTTTAATAAAACCAGTAATATATTCTATTTTGGTATTTTCACCTGCTTCATTTAAAGTCCACCCCTCCCCTTTTTTCTTGTATGCATTTCAGGGATGGAGGCGCCTACTGGGCCTCAATCAAAGTCCCAATAATTCCCCTTTCTCATTGTCCGGGAGGGAGTGTGACAGAGTTGGGGCCATTATCGGGGGCCTATCTTTCGGAGGGTGCTATAAAAGGTTATCCAGGGGCGTGGTCTGACTGAGGCCGGAGATGGCTGCTTAGGAGAAGAGCTCCCGCGATCTGAGGACATAAATCAGCCTATACGGGGAACCCATGCTCTCCACCACCATGGGAAAGCCGAACCGAAGTGCCTCTGCCACCCGGACACCGAAGGAGACCGGAACACAACCCGGTCGCAACATCCCTAAGCTGACCCTCCGCTCAGACAGCCACGAGGCATCGCAGGCCTCACAGGCCTCACAGGCCTCGGGACCATATTCGCCTAGCAATAGCACAGACTCACAGCCGGAAGGACCGGACACATTGAGTGGGCAAACTAACCCCATGGTGAGCCTATCGGACCTAAAGAAGGTCGCCTCAGACATCACCCACAATATTACCGACACCCTGTCAGCCGCAATCCTAGATCTCAAGACGGACTTCCAAGCGGTTGCCGCACGCCTGACGGATGTGGAACAAACCTCGCAGCTCCATACTGCTGCAATAAGGCAAGTGCAACGCACGTTTGACTCCCAGCTTTCTTACTTATTTGACCTACACAGGCAAGTCGAGGATCTCGACAACCGGGTCCATAGACATAATGTGAGGGTCAGGGGGGTACCCGAGGGTCTGGAAGCCGGCACACTCCCCCAAACAATTTGCGCCATTTTTAACGACCTGTTGGAACGTCCAGGGGACTCCCCTATTGAGATGGAGAGACTGCACAGGGCCCTGAGACCCCCCCTGTGACAATGAGCCCCCCCGGGATGTCATATGTTGTGTTGTAAATTTTCCCCTGAAGGAAGAGATCTTAAGAAAAGCGAGGGTGAGAGGCTGTGTAATGTACAACGGTACCGAAATCAAATTATTTCAGGATCTTTCCCCGACCACATTGCAGAACAGGAGAGCTCTGTGCCCTCTGCTGGACCAATTGAGAACTCGCAACATACCATACCACTGGAAGTTCCCGTTTTGTCTATCAGCCTCCGCTAGAGGGCGCACCGCTTTGCTGCGCACGCCTGATGACCTACCTACGTTCTGCGAGCAGCTCAATCTCCCTCTGACGGAACTTCCGGACTGGTGCGCATTTCACTTCCCGAAGGAGCCATGGCGCCAGGTCTCACACAATCCCTCACCCAAATCGCAGAGGCATCGCACGCACCGCCGAAGATCGGGCCAGCACTCACCCAGAGCATACCCTTCCCGCCGGGAATTGAACCAGCACAGCCCGGGACCTCCGGAGACCCCCCGCAGGGACCTGCCGGCATCATAAAAGCAGCCAAGTTTAAAACGCCTACGGAACTGTAAGTTTGTGCCGACAAAACTTTTGTTATGCTACTCTCACCTGTTTTACCCATCTCTAACCATCAAACTGACATACTCATCCTATGATTCTCCCAGCTAAAACCCATATCCTCCCTCAGCAGTGACATTTTTTTGGCTGCTGCGTATCTCCCCCCAGAGATGATCCTGCGACACCGCGGAATGTGCTTGAACCCTAACGACACCACTATGCATCGTCCAATGCCTAATCAAGTGATCAGACGCCCACGATGGAAGTAATTCCCCCCTCCTGCTGGGACTGAAACAACTTCTCTGCGGCCCACAACAGATCTTCACCTGGACACCATTGAACACTGGTACCACAGCTATTGCACTTGCTGAACACATGCCGGTGCTTGGAAAGCCAGCCTTCCTTCCCTAATCCTTCCCCCCCAGTTCACGCCACAAACCCCTTGGCCAAAACCAAGGGCACTTCTATCCTGATCTCTAAGCAGGCCCCCTTTCAAATGACGGACTCCCTGACTGACCCCGAGGGTAGATTTGTATTTGTCAAAGGCTTGTACGCCTCTAAACCCCTCACCGTCGCAAACATCTACTCACCCAACGAGCACCAAGTCTCATTCTGTAGGAAGGTTTGTGATCTCTTAACCTCATTTAAAGAAGGGGTAATCATTCTAGGGGGGGATTTCAACGTCCCGCTGAATCCAGTAATTGATACCTCCTTAGGCACTTCTACGCTCTCCCACCGTGCGCTTCACCAGATCAAATTGCAACTCCAAGGCCTAGGCCTCCATGACACGTGGCGTACATTGAACCCAACAGTTAAAGATTACACTTTCTACTCCAACCCCTTCAAGAAATATTCGCAAATCGACTATTTTTTTCTTTCCCAACCAGACTTGACCTACCTCACCCATGCAACCATAGAGCCAATGTATCTCTCAGACCACCACCCTATCACAGTTACCCTGACCTTCCCTGAAACAATCTCTAGGTCTAAGACCTGGCGCCTGAACTCTGCACTGCTCAAAGATGTGGAGTTTGCGACTCGCTTAGAATCCCACATCCGTAGCTACTTTACTGAAAACTCCACTCCAGATGTGTCACCGATTAGTGTGTGGGAGGCCCATAAATGTGTGGCGAGGGGGGAATTAATGGCACAAGCAGCTAAATTTAAGAAACAACACCAGAAAGTCATAGCAGAGCTAATACACAAAATTCAGCAACTAGAAAAGACCCACAAACTTTCCCACTCACAGACAGCCCTACGGGAATTAACCCTCACACGATCTCTTTTACTGGAAGAATTGGGGAAACGTACAAGACGCAGATATGTTCTTCACCAGAGGATGTTTTACGAACAAGGCAATAAAAGCGGGAAGCTATTGGCCCGGGTAGTGAAATCATCTAGACCTTCTAACACTGTCCATCAAATTATTGACCCACATGGTTCCCCTCTTTCCAGAAATGAGGATATTGGCCTCGCTTTTGAACAATATTATAAAGGGCTATATAATACTAATCCCCGCACCCACAACACCGCCCCAGCGGAGCATAGGATGACAGAGATTAGAACCTTTTTAGCCCAGTATTGCCAAAAACTTCTTACACACTCGCAGGTTGACGACATGGAGCGTCCTCTTACCCTAGAAGAGCTTCAACTGGCCCTAAAGCAAATGAAAACAGGGAAAAGCCCAGGCCCTGATGGGTTCACATTGGGTTCACATTGCAGTATTACAAGTCCTTCTCTACAATCCTAGCCCCACAAATGATAACCCCATTTAACGCCATGACGACCTCGGCAACTCCCTTAGACCGCATGTTAGAAGCCCATATTGTGTTTATACCAAAAGAAGGGAAAGATCCCTCTCAAGTCCAGCACCACAGGCTGATATCTCTCCTAAACGTGGACATCAAATGTTATGCAAAAATGCTAGCGAATAGATTGTCCCCTCTCCTGCCTAAGGCCTAATCTCCTTAGATCAGGTGGGATTTGTTCCTGGCAGGGAAGCTAGGGACAACACTATTAGAGCCCTAAATCTCCACCACCTACTTACTACCTCAAATACTCGTGTTTTTTTTTTGTCACTGGACGCCGAGAAGGCGTTCGACAGAGTGGCCTGGGACTACATGCGGGAAGTCCTGGGGGCAATTGGCCTCGGACCCCGCATGTTGTCCCTTATCTTAGCCCTGTACTCCTCTCCTAGTGCGAGGGTGCGGGTCAATGGCCACTTGTCGGACGCCTTCAACATAGGGAACGGTACACGCCAAGGGTGCCCATTGTCTCCCCTAATCTTTGTGCTCCTTTTAGAACCCTTTCTCAACCGACTAAGAGACAACCCCAACATCAGGGGACTGACCACACAGGGTAGGGAATATAAGGTATCTGCTTTCGCAGACAACGTCCTACTTACCCTTACCTCTCCCTTAACCACTATCCCCAATTTTCTGAAAGACATAGATCACTTTGGGTCGATCTTATCTGAAGATCAACTAGACAAAGTCACAAGCATTGAATGTCACCCTTACCAGGGAAGAGGTAGAGAGCTGTAAAAGATACTTCCCATTCCAATGGAGCCAAAAGGCTATCACTTATTTGGGTATAAAGATCACAGCCAGACTGTCCGACCTATATAACGAGAACTTTCTAGTAGCCCTGAAAAAAGCCCAACAGGACCTGGAATGCCCTTAACGTCTCTTGGTTTGGCCGATCAGCGCTTTTAAAAATGATAATCCTGCCACGCCTCCTCTACCTCATACAATGCATCCCCATTGACCTCCCAGCCGCCTTCTTTGCACTATATAAGAAGGCATCTTCCTTATTCATATGGAAAAACTCCCCACCTAGAATAAAATACACGCGCCTTACGTGCCCCAAGCTTAAAGGGGGGATTGGCCTGCCGGATCTTCACAAATCTTTCCTTGCAAGCCACCTCACCCGAATTGTGGACTGGAACATCCACGAACACAGAAAAATTTGGGTAACCTTAGAGGGATCCTCCATGCGCATCCCTCTCAAGTCCCTGCCATGGGTCTCACCCCCACACTGGCCCTCAACAGCCTTAAAACACCCGCTCATCCACCCATCTCTTAGAGCATTTGTACGAGCTACCAAAATGTCTCCACTCTCTTCTGTACCGGGACCCATGACTCCACTGAGGGGTAACCCCGGTTTCCAACCAGGCATCTCAACCTCCTTTCTATCTCAAGAATGGCCCCAAGACAGCATCCTAGCGCATCAGTTATACACCCGGGGATCCCCACGCACATACGAGGACTTAATTGCTTCCTCACTCTCCAACTCTTTCCCGTTCTGGTCATATAGGCAAATACGACACTTCCTCTCTACCCAGGCAACCGAAGAGCTATGGACAAGACGTAAGACACCTTTTGAAGCCTTATGCACAAGCTCTCCTCCACAGAGACACTTAATCTCATCCATTTACAACATACTCACAGAAGACTCCCCAGCCCCTCCAGACTCAGCAAGATTGTCCTGGGAGAGGGACCTGCAGGTCCCACTCTCCGAGGACGACTGGACGCGCATAAACGAATATACCCACAAGGGATCCCTCAACGTAGCGACCCAAGAAAATTGCTACAAGATTAAAACACGCTGGTACAGGACCCCAGCACTCCTACATAAATTTTCTCCGTCTACCCCCGATGTATGCTGGAGATGCAAAAAGGCGGTGGGTTCCATGCTCCACATTTGGTGGGAGTGTGATTCCCTCCAACCATTCTGCAAAGAGGCGCTTACACTTTGGATTACTCCCCTGCACAATATCTCTTACACCATACGCATCTGTCCAGAACTGAATACTTTAAATCCCTGGCCATGCATTTGGTGAATGCGGCGAGACATTCCATGTGCATTCCAGTACATTGGTGATCTACACACACTCTGACGATAGGCGAGTGTTTTTTGAGGATCTCAAAAATTGAGGAAATGGAGGAACTGGTACATATCTCTCAAGAACGGATCCAGAAGTTCAACACTACTTGGGCATGTTGGATCCACTTTAGAACAACCCAACGCTTCCAAACTTATACCACCTGAATGACCTTCTCTACCAGAGTGGCACTGATTTAGATGATGAAACCGTACCGAGGTAACCATGTCCATCCACACAATGCACTTACCATAGATCCCCTTGTGCTGTATCTACCCCCCCCCCCCCCATCCTATACCCCTACCTCTCCCTCTCCCTTACCCCTCCCCTCCTCTACTCATGCTATGGTTCTATTCTCTCTACACCCCACAACCTCCCCAGCTGTTCCCCTTCCCTCTCTCCTTCTACTTCTACATTCTACTTGAGCTTTCACCTGTCTCTTTAACCCGTCTCTCTCTACTCTACCTCTCTTTGGGCTGACTGCACTAACAAACAATCCTAGATGGCCGTTTGACCATATTACCCATTTTCGCCAGCCCAGGATTCTATGTTGTGATTCCTTGTGATCCTATAACCCTCACACTCGTACCTATTTCATTGTAATGTCTTGGAATCTCTTAAGCAATCTGTTCTGTATTCTAATGTTGCTGTTTAAGCTGTTTGTTGTAAATATCAATAAAAACTTTATGGAAAAAAAAAAAAGGTTATCCAGTGTGAAACTAGGTGTAGCTAGTTTTCCTATGTTCACCCAATCCGTTTTTTCAAAATTAGAGCAAACGACTGACAATTGAGCTAGTCTTGCAGCTTGGTAATATTTATAAAAATGAGGTAAACCTAGTCCTCCTTTTTTCCGATGTAAATATAGCACTCTTTGAGCTATTCTGTACTCCGCCTTTCCCCAGACAAATTTCAGTACCTTACTTTGAAACGCTTTAACGTGGTCTTTCCTTATGGGTATTGGTAGCGAGCAGAACAGATACAACAGACTAGGGAGTAGTGTCATTTTTATGGAGTTCAGTCTCCCCAACCATGAGAGGTTGTGTTTAGACCAGGCTGTCATATCTGTCTCTAGCTTCCTGTACACGGGGGGGGGGGGGGGGGGTAGTTATAGGCATATAGGCATTCTGTGTTGAATGTTAGATTACTGCCCAGGTATCTGATGGAGGATTCACTCCAAGCTAATTTAAAGGAGTTTTTTAGAAGGTCCACTGTTTCTGACCGAAGGGAGACATTCATGGCTAGGGATTTAGAATAGTTCACTTTTAGGCCCGAAACGATAGAGAAATCCTCTAGAATTCTGCAGATGTTTGGAAGGGAGGTTATGGGAGATGTGACGAATAGTAGAATGTCGTCTGCAAACAATCCACATTTGTGTATTTGGGATCCACACGTGACCCCTTGAATGTTCGGATTCTGATGAATTGCGATAGCCAGAGTTTCAATGGCTATCGCAAAAATGAGAGGAGATAAAGGACAGCCTTGCCTTGTCCCTGTCTGTATAGGAATAGATTTAGAGCGGAACCCTTGGATTCTGATATGGGCCTTAGGGTCAGAGTAAAGTGCATGCATAAGTCCCAGGAAACGCGTGCCGAAGCCCCAGCGTTCTAGTATAGCAAAGAGGTAAGACCAGGAGACCGAATCAAAGGCCTTGCTTAGATCTAGTGACAGCAGCATCCCCTGCTGCTTGGGGCCTCCCAACCAGTTTGTTTGCAAAATAGAGACTATGTCTATCGCCCGTCTTACCTGATCCGGACCTTGCCTACCAGGGATAAACCCTACTTGGTCCTTATGAATATGCTTACTAACAAAAGACGCTAGGTGAGTAGCTAAAATTTTAGTTAAGATTTTCAAATCACTATTAATTAGGGATATGGGCCGATAATTACATATTTCTTCCGGATTTTTGTCTGGCTTGGGAATAACTGTAATAAACGCAGTGTTGAGATGCGGGTAGAGAGGGTCCCCCCTCGCGTTGGAGTTTATGAATTGTGTTAAATGCGGTACAAGTGTTTCGGTGAATGTTCTATAATACGGATTTGGGAGACCATCTGGGCCCGGAGCCGAACCCAATTTCATGCTTTTAATCGCGCCCATTACTTCCCCCTATGTGAAGGGGGCTTCCATTTCCGCTTTGTGCTCAGGTGACAATGCAGGAATGGGAAGATCCTCTAGGAACTTGTTTAGGGCAGCATCTGTCCCTGTTGTGTGTGGGCTGTAGAGAGTAGCATAGAACGATTAGAAAGCATCTAGAATTTTTGAGGGGCTTGAGGTGGTGCCGAAACCCGGAATTCTAATCTTAGGCATGGTGTAGGATCTGAATTTGGGCGTTAGTTTTGCAGCTAGCATTGTCCCCATCTTATCCCCGTGGGTATAAAATTTATTCCCACTCCATCTAATTTGCTTTTCTGCTTTGACCGTGAGTGCTAAATTGAGTTCCAACCTAATTTTATCCAATTGTGTATACATGCCTTCCAGCCTTTCTATATCTGCCCTCCTTTCTCTTTTAAGTTGAGCAGATAACTTGATAATCTCTCCTCTGATAAAGGCCTTGTGAGCTGCCCATAGGGTTTCTGCTGTTAATCCCCCTACTTTGTTAAGCAAAAAATATTCCTTTAGTGCCTTATCTAACATGGTTACATGGACCGGGTTTGAGAGAATAGATTAATTTAGCCTCCATTGTCTTTGGCCCGGCCCTGAGGTTTGGGTTTTTATGAACATGATCACTAACGAGTTATCTGATAGTACCGTATCCTTAATAAAGGATTTCTCAATTAAGTGGATAGAGCGGTTCGGGACCAATAGGTGGTCAATGCGGGCATATGAATTGTGCGGGTGTGAGAAGTGCGTGTAGTCACGCTTGGAAGGATTAAGTGCTCTCCAAACATCAGACAGGCCTTGTGCATGTATAAGTTTCGCTATTTTTAGGCTTTCCCTAGTAGGCCTTGTCAGTTGGGAAGACGGAGGTTTAGTTCTGTCTAGGCCCTGGTCAAAAGCTGTGTTAGAGTCCCCTCCAAAGATGACTGTTCCTTCTAACATGGGAGCAAGCGTTTTGAATAGCTGTTTAAAGAAGGCAGTTTGGCCCTTGTTGGGAGTGTAGTATGAGATCAGGGAGTATACTTGCCCTTCTAAGATCCCCTTTACAAGAATGAATCTGCCCTCAGGGTCTTTTTTGTCTGCCATCCAGGTGAAATTACAGGATTTTGCAAATAAAACGCCCACCCCTTTGGTCTTGTTGGGAGCACTGGCCAAATAAAAGTTAGGGAAATGGGAGTGGAGGAAATTGGGACTGTACCGAATCGGGAAATGGGTCTCTTGTATCAAGACTACGTCTAAGTAGGGATGAGCCGATCACCCCCGGGTTCGGTTCGCACCAGAACCTGCGAACGGCCTGAAAGTTTGTGCGAACATTCAAACCCTATTAGTTACAATGGACACGAACGTTCGAAATCTAAAGTGCTAATTATAAAGGCCAATATGCATGTTAATGTCATAAAAGAGGTTTGGGGACCCGGGTCCTGCCCCAGGGGACATGAATCAATGCAAAAATAAGTTTTAAAAACTGACGTTTTTTCGGGAGCGGTCATTTTAATGATGCATAAAGTAAAAAAAAAGGTGAAATATTCCTTTAAATATGGTACCTGGGGGGTGTCTAAAGTATGCCTGTGAAGTGGCATGTGTCTCCCGTGTTTAGAACTGTCCCTGCAAAAAATTACTTTTGTAAAGGAAAAAAATAAGCCATTTAAAACTGCTTGCGGCTTTAATGTCATGTCTTGTCCTGGCAATATGGATTAAAATCTTTGAGGAAAATGGCATGGCTACCCCATCACCCCCCCCCCCCACCCCCCCCCAGCCCATTACCAGCCCTTACCAGGGTCTTGTATGCATATGAAGGGGAACCCTGCACCCAAAATAAAACCCTATACCTACAACCCTATATACTCTGAACAGCAGTATACAGGCGGTGCAAACAAGACAGGGACTGTAGGTTTGTTCTTAAGTAGAATCTGTTTGTAATTTTAAACAGGTACATTTTTAAGTGTAGCTCCATCCAAAAAAATAAATTTTTAAGCTTTTTGGAGAACATAGCGAAGGGTTATCACCCCTGTAACATTTGTTTTGCTTTCTGTGCACCTGTTCAGAACATTTCACCTCACTTTCCGTCCCAATGACAAATGTTTTTGGAAAAGTGGGGTTTTTATTGAAACAAGGATTGGTGATAAAGCATCAGTAGAGAGGAGATACCTTTTTCCCAAATTAAATCTAACAGGATAGAACTTCCCTTCCTAGGGGTAGATTTCCTCTCACTTCCTGTTTTCTCCTTCCGTTTGCAAGTAGGGGTCGTTTCTAAGTTGGATGTTTGAAAGTAGGGGCCTGCCGTATATACTCTGCAGAAATTTGCCCCATTAGATGTTGGTGTTGCCACAACACTGTAAACCCTCACAGTTACTCTTGGTGGGCACAGGAATGTGCCTTGCTGTGAATTATTAGATCAAGATTTGTAATTGCATGCACCTGTTGAACAGGGGCAGAAAAATTGGGCCTTTGGTGGTGGTGGTGGTGGTGGTGGTGGTGGACGGTGTTGCCACAACACTGTAAGCCCTCACAGTTACTCTTGGTGAGCACAGGAATGGGCCCTGCTGTGAAGTATTAGATCAAGATTTGTAATTGCATGCACCTGTTGTACAGGGGCAGAAAAATTGGGCCTTTGGTGGTGGTGGTGGTGGACGGTGTTGCCACAACACTGTAAGCCCTCACAGTTACTCTTGGTGGGCACAGGAATGGGCCCTGCTGTGAATTATTAGATCAAGATGTGTAATTGCATGCACCTGTTGAACAGGGGCAGAAAAATTGGGCCTTTGGTGGTGGTGGTGGACGGTGTTGCCACAACACTGTAAGCCCTCACAGTTACTCTTGGTGGGCCCAGGAAAGGGCCCTGCTGTGAATTATTAGATCAAGACTTGTAATTACACGCCCCTGTTAAACAGGGGCTGAAAAATTGTGCCTTAGGCACTGGTGCTGGTGCCACAACACTGCAACCCCTCACAGATACTGTACTCGGAGCACAGCAATCAGACCTGTTGCAAAGCATTGCATAAAAAATTGTAATTACACGCCCCTGTTAAACAGGGGCTGAAAAATTGTGCCTTAGGCACTGTTGCTTGTGCCACAACACTGCAACCCCTCACAGATACCATACTTGGAGCACAGCAATCAGACCTGTTGCAAAGCATTGCATAAAAAATTGTAATTACACACCCCTGTTAAACAGGGGCTGAAAAATTGGGCCTTAGGCACTGGTGGTGGCACCCAGAAACAAAAATGTTCTTTCAAGCTATCATCAGGATCATTGAGGAGGAAGAGGATAGTCAGTCAACATAACAGGACAGTCACTCAGCATCAGCATAGGCAGTCTTGAAGGGATGTGACATTTCAAAATAAATTATTCTGTTATATCAGATGCAGGTGTCTGGTAGCTGGTGGTGATCCAAGACTGATTCATCTTTATGAAGGTCAGTCGATCAAGCGAGTCGGTGGACAGGCACACCCTGTGATCGGTGAAAAAACCTCCAGCAGCACTGAATGTGCGTTCGGAAAGAACGCTGGATGCAGGACAGGCCAGTAGCTCAATTGCATACTGTGCAAGCTCTGGCCAGTGATCCATCCTCAAGACCCAGTAAGCCAGAGGATTTTCGGTGGGAAAGGTGTCCAAGTCTGACCTTGCCCCTAGGTATTCCTGCACCATGTATATCAGACGCTGGCGATGGTTGCTGGAACCGATCATACCTTGGGGCTGCGGACTAAAAAATTGTCTGAATGCATCGGTCAGACGTCCACCTTCCCCACCGCTCCTTCTGCTACTGACCGAAGCCTCAGCAACTCGTCGTCCAGGACCAGGAGTTTGTAACCTCCCAGTCTCTGGGAACGCATTGCACAGACCTTTCTGCAAGGCCTCCCGGAGATGTCTCATCCTCTGCTCCCTCTGTGACGGCAAGATAAGGTCCGCAACCTTACCCTTGTACCGTGGATCAAGGAGAGCAGCCAGCCAGTAATGGTCCCTCTCCTTGATCCGAAGAATACGAGGATCCTTCCGCAGGCTTTGCAGGATCAGGGAGGCCATACAACGTAGGTTAGCTGAGGCATTCGGTCCGGAGTCTTCTGGGTCACTGAGGACGGCATGATCCGCAGCCACCTCCTCCCAGCCACGTACAAGTCCACTGGTTTCTTGGGACTGTAAATCATCCCTAAAAGACTGCTGCTGCTGATGCTGAGTGCCAGGCTCCACCTCCATGCTGACACAATCCTCCTCCTCCTCATCCTCTTCCTGTGTGATGGGTGGGAGAGAAGGAACACTGTCTGGATAAAGGGGGCCTTGAGAGGCAAGGAAGTCCTCCTCTTCCTGCCTCTGTTCTGCCTCAAGCGCCCTGTCCATTATCCCACGCAGCGTATGCTCCAACAGGTGGACAAGAGGTACAGTGTCACTGATGCATGCAATGTCACTGCTCACCATCCTCGTGGCCTCCTCAAATGGTGACAGGACAGTGCATGCATCCCTGATCATGCTCCACTGGCGTGGGGAAAAAAATCTGAGCTCCCCTGACCCTGTCCTGGTGCCGTAGTCGCACAGGTACTCATTGATGGCCCTCTGCTGCGTGTGCAGTCGCTGCAGCATGGCCAATGTTGAGTTCCACCTGGTGGGCATGTCACATATAAGGCGGTTCTTGGGCAGGTTCAACTCTTTTGCAGCTCAGCCAGCCGAGCACTAGCATTATATGATCGGCGGAAATGCGCACAGACTTTCCTGGCCTGCCTCAGGACATCCTGTAAGCCTGGGTACCTGCCCAAGAACCGCTGCACCACCAGGTTAAGGACGTGAGCCATACAGGGCACATGGGTCAGCTGTCCCTGTCGCAGGGCGGAGAGGAGGTCGGTGCCATTGTCACAAACCACCATTCCTGGCTTAAGCTGGTGTGGCGTCAACCACCTCTCGGCCTGCCCCTGCAGAGCTGACAGAACCTCTGCCCCAGTGTGGCTCCAGTCCCCCAAACACACCAGCACAAGCACAGCATGGCATATTTTTGCCTGCGTACTTGCGTAGCCCCTTGGACGCCTATGGAGCACCGCTGGTTTCGAGGACAGAGCACTCGAAGAGGCCATGGAGGAAGACGAAGAGGAGGGGGTGGAGGAGAGAGGTTTGTCACAACCAGTAGTAGCATTTTGGAGGCGTGGTGGCGGAACAACCTCCAACACTACTGCATCCTTCCCAGCTGCCAAAAGAGTGACCCAATGGGCCGTGAAAGACAGGTAACGTCCCTGTCCATGCCTGCTGGACCATGAGTCAGCGGTAATATGCACCTTACCGCTGACAGCCCTGTCCAGCGAGGCATGGACATTGCCTTCCACATGCACGTAGAGAGCCGGAATCGCCTTCCGTGAGAACAAGTGGCGTTTGGGAACCTGCCACTGAGGAACCGAACATTGAACAAACTCACGGAAGGGGGCCGAGTCTACCAACTGAAAAGGCAGGAGTTGAAGTGCTAGCAATTTAGCCAAGCTAGCATTCAACCGCTGGGCATGTGGATGGCTGGGAGTAAACTTCTTTCGACGGTCCAGCAGCTGGGGCAGTGAAATTTGCCTGGTACAATCAGACGTCGGTGTACTGCTAGCAGAGTGCCCGCAAGTACTTGGCTGTGACACACCTAATTCTACACCTTGATTCCTCTCAGTGCAGCTTTCAGAGAGGACTGAAGGTATAGTGGGGTTGGAGATCCAAGCTGATGAGGCGCAAGGAGAGGTCCGCTTTGTTCTTTGGTGTGGGTCTTTAATGTGCGCTTGCCAACGAGCTGCATGGCAGGTCAACATATGTCTGGTCATGCTTGTGGTGCCCAAGCGGCTGATGTTTTGGCCACGCGAGATACGCTTGAGACATATGTTGCGAATAGCAGTGGTGCGATCTGATGCACTCGTCTCAAAAAAGGCCCACACCAAAGAACTTTTGTAATAACATGCAGAGACAGTGCCCTGCACAGGCGGAGCTCTGCGGTGTGATTCAGTTGGTGTGCTGGCCTCAAGCTGGCCCCCGGAGGGCATCCTGCTTCGTTGGAGATGTGCCGCCTTCTCCTCCTCCTCCTCTCTCCGTTCAGGCCCCCACGTGGAGTCAGTGACCTCATCATCCCCTCCCTCTTCACCACTGGAGCAAACCTGGCAGTAAGCTGCAGCTGGTGGAACATGACTGCCAGATTGCTGTCCTTGAGCATCTCCTCTCTCTGCGCTCACGTGTGCTGTGCTATAGTCACAGAGCACACACACACACACACACTGCTGCAGATGCCTGACTGTCTGGCTAGCTGGCTGCCTTAGGTGATAAAACACGCCAGAAGAGCAGATACAGCGTAATGTGGTTTAGTGTGCTGTGCTATAGTCACAGAGCACACACACACACACTGCTGCAGATGGCTGACTGTCTGGCTAACTGGCTGCCTTAGATGATAAATCACGCCAGAAGAGCAGATACAGGGAAAGGTGGTTTAGTGTGCTACTGCTGTGCTATATTAACACAGCACGCACACACACTAACTACTCCTGCAGGTAGCTGGATTGGTAGAGATTGAGAACAGCACTGAGAAGAATAAACTACCCTGCCTATTTTTTCTCTTTCCCTACACTAATCCCTAGAATCCACAAGCAGATAATGTAGATGAATCACAAGCAGAGGGGAGGGCGTCATGTGGACATGAGACGCTAGCGTGAGAGGAGGAGCCTGTCGATGGCAGCTGTTTCGGCCGCATGGATCGGCATCAGGTCGGGAGATCAAGGGAGAGCTATGCGGTGGTGTGAGCCCGCATAGCGTCTTCCATACCGACGGAGAACACCCGCTGGAATCTCCTACTCCTGCCTCCTACCCCTTGCGGGCCGCTTGTTAACTGGGCTCGACGGGGAGAGAGGTTCGGTACTCGGATACTGCAGAACGGTGGTGGCGGGAAGAGTGGCAGCCTCCTGCCGCCTATGAAAAGAGAAGGTGATGTCCTGGATACCGGCAGCCCCATGTAGTGACCTCTGGTGATGACTCGCAGCCCCTCAAAAGTGTACAGAGTACGATAATCAGCGCCCTGCTCACCTCCCCTCACCCTGCTTACCTGATTCCTCCTGAGGTCCAATCGGAGCAAAAGAAAGCCACAAAGATCCTTCCCAGCCAGAAGCCCAGCAGCGGATCAGCCGGAGAACATGTGACTGGGGGGGGACCTCGATGGGTATCCCTCCCTCAGGTATGAGCTTTTAAATCAATTAATATATTATTCAAACTTTTTGTGAATAAAGTCTATAAGAATATTGCAGCAGCAGCGCTATAGTCCCTATTCCACCGAGGACTTGCGCTAAAGATACAGATGAATTCACGAACAATAATAATAATAATCTGGTAAATGGAGCGCAATAGTCCCTTGTGTGAAAATCATAGAAAAACCTTCCACCGATTGTTATCCACCAAGAATCCCCTATGGGGATGCACTCACCAAAAATTAGATAAAAATAGGCCCTTCAATCAATCCACAGCACCACTGCTCCTCTCCTTACTGTCTCCTCTCAGAAGCAATCCATGAAATTAGCCTCATGCAGGAAGAAAAAATAAGGTGCATAGCGTAGTACAGTTTTTTTTAAAATATAAGTATTTTTATTGAAACATCCAAAAGAAGCCCCCCCTAGTACCAAATGCGTACCATTAAACACAATTAAACAAGCATAGAGTGCACTGTGCCTGATCATGCAGCATCCGCCGGAACTCCGCTTGTATCACACCGCCGTATAGAACTGTGCTGTGTTTCCTGTAAGCTGGTGCCTGGAACGCACGGTGAGGCGTACAATGTCACTTCCGGTTGTAGGTCACGACCCTGACGTGTTTCGTCACTTCCTGACTTTGTCTGAGGGCGTGACCTACAAACCGGAAGCTACCCTTAAATAGTACTCTAACACAGGGCCCTCCAATCCGGGCTCTGTATGTGAGATGGACATGTCTGGCGCGCAATCGAGGCAAGCCGCTCTAATGCGCTCCACACGTCCATTGCTGATAGTTCAACCACAGCTATACACAAAGGTTTTTTGACATGTCAGCGCAGTATTCTGTGACCCGATCCGGCCACAAAATAATGCCAATTGCGGGCAGATGGCTATACATATTCACAATCAGTGTTATATATTACAAAATACCCGTTTTTATTATTATTTAGATTTCCAGCAATCATAATCTTAGGCACCAATAATATTACAATTACTGCTGCCATGGTGGGTATACATTTCCCCTTAGTGCTTTACTGCAGTCATAGGACTGCTTTAATGGGACTACTTTACCCCCTGTATCTCTGGCTGCAATAGTTCCGTATTCAGACCAAGTAGCGGCGTGAATCGGTCGGCCGATCGTCCTACTGTGTATGGTGGTTAACCCCGATTTTGCGGGAATGTTTCTACTTGATAGAAAATTATAACTATCGTACTCCCGTGGATCAAACCAGACTATTATGATTGCTGAAAAAAACTTTCTGCAAAATAAAAATAACCACATTTCTCAAAACATTATAAACCCTGTATATGGATTTCCTATGTATATGAACAACATCATGCTCAGTCATTACACATAGGGCGGACCTATAGATTAAATTCCAGTGGAAAAAAATGCGCTTATATTCATATATATATATATAAGACCCCAGTTTACAATCAGATTTTTCTTCTGACCTTCCCTGTGTATAATTCTATCCAATAGGTTTAAAAATCAAATGGCTATGTTGATAAAGATCACTCCAAATGCATACAGATATATGCGGCACCAATGTATTCTATAAATTTCTAAAAATCAATACTTTAAGAATCACCGCAAATTGTATATGCATATCCGCACGCCTGTTATCAGGTAAATATATAGACGTGAATGGAAAATATATCTCTGCATACAAAAGTTTATAGTATAAATATAGAACCAGTTTATGATATAAATACATATATATATATATATATATATATATATATATATATATATATATATATATATATATATATATATATATATATATATATAAAAAGAAATAACAATTATATATATATATATTTAAATAAAAAATATATATAAAAATATAAAAATATACATATATAAAAAGGGGGATGTGCATAATAAATATATATATATATAAACTCTGCACCTTATGTTATTAAGATAAGGACTAAGACATTAAAAATGTATATAAAGAAGTTCCTAGATTCACGAGTAAAAGATCTGTATATAAAAATATAAAAATATAAATAGGTATCTGTTAAACCACTAAATGAGTATTACGTATGTAAAAAGTATAAAAGACGTCATATATATATTAAAAATATACGCGCATAATATTACATACATTTCATTATAGTAGGGCACTTTACGCCCTCAAGTGGTAATACCATCACCATATACACAGTCTATGATATCTTCAAAAAATCATCATAAAATAATTTTGATGTTTACAATTATTTTAGAATTATTCTAAAATACACCTAAACTTATTAAAATTATTAAAAAAAGTTTAAAATAGCTCTAAGGTTACTTCCGAGGGGAATGTCCCTAGGGTATTAATATAAAAAATCTATTAAGTATCGCTAATAAAACAATTAATATCAAGTTCTACGTTTAATCCTCTGGGCACTAATACATCTACGGCAAAAATCCACTGTGTTTCACGCTTGGAGAGTTCACGGACCATATTGGTACCTCTCCAATGTGGTTGGATCTGTTCAACCCCCCAAAACAACAGACCTGTTGCATCCATATTGTGTTTGAGCTTGAAGTGAAGGGATACATTATGATCCTTATATCCTATTTGTATGTTGTGGATATGTTCTGCAATTCTAATGCGCAATTTTCTCTTAGTGCGACCAATATACATCAATCCACATGGGCATTTTAGTGCATATACAACGTGTGTGCTATTACACGTGATGAACTGTTTAACAGCGAATATCTGTTGATTGGCTGGTGAGGAGAAAGAATGTAATGCCCTACAGGGCCTTGTTACCTCCCTGCAGGCCTTACATCGCCTGCAAGCTAAAAAACTGTTTCTCTAAGATCTCTGAGATTCTGATACAAGCACAACCGCTCTTATACAGGCTGATAGCTCAGGCAAGACACTGGATTCATACTCAAACGTTTGTAACTATTGAACTATTGAACTGTCCCTATCTCAGCTGGCTACAAGGAAATAATGCCTGGGTGTGTACAGTGTTCAGAGGAATTTTACTACCTCATTCAGACCTGATCATAATACCAGATAAATAGCCCGGAACAGATACTATAAAAGATGCAATACACAATATGCATAAAGCCTATAGGGAGTATTGAATGGACTGCCTTTTCTTTATTTGTATGTTTTTTTTCTCCCTTAATCAACAATTAACCCAGGCAAGATACTGGATTCATATGATAAATGTTTGCATCTTGTAAAGTTTTGAAATGCTTCTTTTCCATTTTGCTGTAAGGAAACAAAGTGCAATGATTTAATGCTGGAGGCTAACCCAGTCAAGATATCGGATTTATACTGAAATGCTGTCAATCACTGAAGTATCGAACTGTCCTATTTCAGTTGGTTAGAAGTAAACAAGATTGTGGTGCACGCAGTGGAATATCTTTACTCTATCTTTACTTTACTCTAGTTAGACCTGTTAAAAATCTCAGGAAAACGTGTAGGAACGGACATTATAAACGGCTGCAATATGTATAAAGGACTATAGGAAATATTGAGTGGACTGCCTTTCTTTCTACTTGTTTACTTTTTTTTTTTTTTTTTCTCTCCCCCTTAACTTAACTAACAAACTCCCTAGAGTCATTATGGAGATTGTAGGCCCCTACGACCCTGGAGGGGGTTGGTTGGTTTTAGACCCTTAGAGAGAATCAAGGAGTGTGAAGCATAAAACTGTAAGGGCTGTTTCCCCCTTCTCTTTAAAGGGAAAGTATCATATGGTACCAGGGACTGTAACAAAAGTAGGGGGACCTATAAGAAAATAAAAGTGAATGAAGCCCAACTACAATACACTCAGATCTATTTACCCCTCCTTTCTAGTAAATCTTACTCATTCCTTGGGGAGGAATGGTTAAATCTCTTTTGTACATCAGTTAAATATGAAGGGGAGATCGCAAAGAGGAACAGAGCCTAGGACTCCCAAAGACAGTCTTAACACCAGCACCATACAGAAATACCTTAAAGACATTAGTCTAAAAAGTCCCGAGATGGAAAAGAAACAGCAGGGGGCGAAAGAGAAGAAGAGAGAGTTGGAAAAACAGAGAGCAGAGCAGGCTGAGGTACTCAGACTGGAAGTCGACCCAGAAAGTTCAATTAAGGCTGAAATTACAAATGTTAGAACAGACATGGGATACTTGTTGAAAAGAGTGGAGACAATTGAGGAGGCAGCAACTGAACAGGCCAAAGAAATATTGGAGCTTAAAAAGCAAATGGAAAAAATGCAAACTAATCAAAGGGATATGGCCTATAAAATGGAAAGTTTGGAAGACCAGAGTAGAAGACAAAATCTTAGGATCAGATCTCTCCCCGAAACAAAAGGGGGGAGACTTGATTCTGAAAATCAAAAGTATCCTTAATCCAATACTAGAAAGACCTGAGGGAATGGACTTAAAAATCGATCGGGCCCACCCATTGGGGTAAGAGAGGAAATCCCCAGAGATGTTCTCATTAAGTTCCACTCCTATGAGGAGAAATCTCAAATATGGAACAAACTTCGAGGAAATCCCCCCCTGAAATATGAAACAGTCGACAGGTATTCTCCGACCTTTCTGCAAGGACGCTAGCAAGGAGAAGACAGATGAGACCTTTACTGGAAACACTACGGACATCAAATATAAAATATAGCTGGGGTTTCCCAGCAGCTTTGATAGTTATTAAATCAGGGAGAGTAATACGCCTGAAGTTTCTTGATGAGCTTCAGAACTTTTGTCAGGAGTTGGGGATTCCTATCCCTAATATTCCTGGACTTCCGGGTGTAATATGATAATTCTGGAGGAAGGGAGGAAGTAACTGCAAGACTTATTTTTGGTGGGGAGGAGGGGGGGGGGGGTGTCTGTTTTTTTTTTTCTCTCTTGAAGCAATATGCGAGGTGGCGGGAGGGATCACTGGGGGGGGGGGCTGTCCGAGGGCAGAGAGTAATGGGAGATTCTCGAGGGTCTTTCATGGGCTTGGCTGGCTCTCCCTTCTCCCCTTTAGTTAACGGTGGGAGGGGAGAGACCCAGCTATAGACTGCCAGGTGCGGAGTTCCACCCTAAAAATTGTAGTGAACAGGGGGGATCTTGACGGGATGCCCCCCTGTACACACAGGGTTGGAAATCGACCAGGGGGTAAGGGGGAGGGGGGCAGGTAATTAGGGGGGGGGGGGGGTGGATGGGGAGGGAAAGAGGCCGTCCCTGCCTTGCAAGAACGAATAATTGTTCATGAGTGTAATTGGTCCTGCCGGTGCATAATTCCACGCTTGAAATATGAAAGGTAGAGATCTGAAGTTTATCACGTATAACGTAAAAGGTATAAATTCCCAGGTGAAGAGATATAAGATCCTGAATGAGCTTCAGAAGTATCAGGCAGAAATATTTTTTTTACAGGAGACTCATCTGAACCATGAGAGCAATACTAGGATATTTTCCCATGAATTCCCGGTTTGGTACTGCAGTGATTCACCTACAAGAGGAGCTAAGGGGGTTGCTATTGGGTTTGCAAAAAATATTAAATTCACATTGCTGGAGAGAATGGTAGACTCTGAGGGTAGGTTTTTATTTTTAAAGGTTAGAATAGGAGAAAAAATATTTACTTTGGTAAACTTGTACGGTCCAAATAAAAATCCGACTAGGTTCCTTTCCCAGGTTTTGGGTCGTCTGGCAGACTTCCGAGCTAGGGAGGTTGTTATGGCCGGCGACTTGAACTTCGGTTGGGACCCTAAGATAGATAGTACATCTAGGGTACGGAGTCAGAGTCATCGGCAGCTAAAAAAAAAAAAAATTAAAACTCCATCAAAGCCATTTGATCGATGTCTGGAGAGTGCAGCACCCGAACTCCAAGGACTATACCTTCTTCTCCCCGGTACATGGTACACATTCACATTTAGACTACTTTCTGATTGAGCATAAATTGCTGGAACAGGTAGAAGCATCTCAGATAGAGATAACGACCCTCTCGGACCACGCCCCGGTGTCGATGATCTTGAGGGTCCCTGGGATTCAAAGGCCACCATTTACGTGGTGTTTGAATGATTGCCTGTTAGCTGAAGTTCCCATAGTGGAAACCATAAGAGGGGAAATTGAATCCTTCTTCGAAATCAATGAGACAGGAGAGGTGTCAATTGCCTCACTTTGGGAGGCTCATAAAGCTTATATTAGAGGGAACCTTATCGGAGCGGGGGAAAAGAGAGAGAAACGGGAGTGTATGTCTAGGCTTACGGAAGAGATACATATACTCGAACAGGACACAGAGGTGGCAGTTCCCGCAGTCAGGATATTTTTCATAGATTGATAAACAAAAGAGAAGAACTAAAAATGGTCTTAGATCAAAATTCGAGGAAGTGGTTCCACAAATTAGCTAAGGAGAAACATCAATGGGGAAATAAAACCAGCAAACACTTAGCAAGAACGCTTAAAAAGAAGAGAGAAATTAATTTTATAGAGAAAATCCTAAATAAATCAGGATCAATGGTAAATATTACTAAAGATATAGCCAATGAGTTTAAGACGTATTACGAAGCTCTCTACGATGTAAAACAAATGGGGCAGCAACTACAGGCGGTAGTGGAAGATTGTCAGTTTGTTAAGAATAGCTCCGTACCCTCACTGTCACTTAATGATAGTTTGAATATGGACAGACCCATATCAGAGGAGGAAATATATGAAGCCTTAAAGACTTCTCCAGCGGGTAAAAGCCTGGGACCCGACGGTTTTACTCTAACCTACTTTAAAAGATATAAAGATTATATTACTCGTTCCTAGACTATGCCAGTACTGGAACCGGCTTGGTGTGGACTGCTCAATGGGAAAGGAAGCCTTGTTGGCATTGATTACATTAATTTTGAAGGAGGGCAAGGATAAAACTCTGTGCTCTAGTTACCGCCCTATAGCCCTTTGAACGTCGACACCAAGCTATTTGCGAAAGTCCTGGCCAATAGATTGAAAGTAAAGATGACCAAACTAGTACATCCTGATCAGGTCGGATTTATACCGGGAAGAGAGGGGAGGGATAACGGGATTAGGGCTTTGTTGTTGCTCCAGGCCAGTAAACTAGAGGAGGTCCCCAGTCTATTCCTGTCAATGGATGCCGAGAAGGCTTTCGACAGGATAGACTGGGGACATATGATTACAACACTTGAGGTCATGGGGGTTGGACCGAGAATGATTAGTTGGATAAAAGTCTTATATGATCATCCGCAGGAAAAGGTCAAGGTTAATGGGGTGCTCTCGCTCCCCTTTGTAATAAAAAATGGCACACGCCAAGGCTGCCCCTTATCCCCTCTTCTGTTCGTACTATCTTTAGAACCTCTATTGTCTACTATACGAAATACAATCGACATAAGGGGGATAAGGGTCGGGGGAGAGGAGCACAAGCTAGCGGCCTTCGCCGATGATGTCCTTTTTTTTATAACTAACCCCCGGATCACTCTACCGAATCTTCTTAGAGTATTGAAAACGTATGGCCATATCTCAAATTTTAAAATCAATCTCACTAAGTCGGAGATTCTTAATATTAACATTAACCACGCTGAAGTGGCTCGACTGGCAAAAGAGTTCAATTTTTCATGGAGGGAGAATATTAAGTATTTGGGAGTGAGGCTGGCAGATACCCTAAGGAAAATGTATTTAATAAATTATCTCCCCCTACTAGACGAGATTAAAAATGAAATAAAAAAGATGACATCATGCCCTCTTTCTTGGATGGGGAGAATTAATGCGGTAAAAATTATTATAGTCCCAAAAGTTAACTATAAATTCCAGATGCTTTCATTGTCGGTACCCCAAGCTTTCTTTAAAATATTAAAGGGTATTATTTCAAAGTTTCTATGGTCTAATAAGAAGCCTCGTGTAGCCGCATTGATTTTGTCTAGGGAGAAAAAGCAGGGGGGGCTAGCTCTGCCCGACTTTGAGAAATATTTTAGCGCAGTTGCACTTTCGCGGGTAATGGAATGGACAAAGGAGGGATGTAATAAGAGATGGATTAATGTTGAAAAAGTAATAGACACCTAGGTCACGATATTTGGAATCCACCAAAATTTAGGATATTAGGGGGGAGAGCACACGAAATTACACGGGTTACATTAAAAGCGTGGGATAGGTTGTTTAGGAATAATAAATGGGAATATAATTCCCCTTTGTTATATTTAAAAAATACCGATAAATTTTTTTTTGAACCAGGTAGGAGTGAACTTTGGGGAAATTGGATTAAAAAAGGGGATGCACGATTGAGAGATATTATCAAACAAGGAAAAATAGGCACGTATCACGAGCTAAGTAAGGATTCAGACTTGATGTCGATTGACGCATGGAGGTATACTCAGTTGAAACATTTCATTGAGGGTCTGCCGCAACCAATCCGATGCGGAGATGATTACACTGCAATGGAGAGAATATGCTTGCGACCCTCAACTAGAAATAATATCTCACGTATATACAAAATGATGATCCGCGAAGAAACTGTAGGTGTCCCTCCATGTTTCAAAAGATGGGAGGAGGAACTTGGGGTTCCCTGTAGTATTATTAGAATTGAAAAAAAAATGTAATTTAATGCACGGTTCTGCGCTAGATATTAAAACAATAGAAGTAAATTATAAATGCCTCTCCGGCTGGTATCTGACTCCTGTCAAAATGAGCATAGTTCAAAAAGATAAGTCTCCCGAGTGCTGGTGGGGCTGTAGAGCACGATGGCCCATATATGTTGGGATTGTCCCAAGATTAAAAAATATTGGCAACAAATCCTTGACCTAATTAAAATTATCACTAAAAAAAACATTGCGGAAGATCCATGGACGGTATTGTTCCATGGGACTGATACACCCATGAGACAATATAAGTCGTCATTAATTCCTATTCTTATAAATTAAGCTAAAAATGTAATCCCGAAGAAATGGTTTGATTTGTAGAGCCCGCGGATAGGGGAATGGATTGCCCGAGTTAATGCACAGCAAAAAATGGAAAGATCCGAATCTTACAAGGAAGATAGTGAAAAAGAAGGTGAAGGGGAGGGAAGGTGGGATTGTTGGGACGATTTTAGAAAGTCATGGAGATTTGTGGAAGAGATAACAAGATAGAGTGTGGGTTCTGTTTCTTCCCTATGCTGTTTTAGGGGAGAGACAGAATACTGTTCCGTGCGAATAATGGGACTTTTTCTTGGATTTATTAGAATTTTCTGGAATTTTCAGGAATTTTCTGGAATTTGCTTGCAAGGCAGGGACGGGTGGGTGGGGGGTTTGGGTTATGGGGGAGGGGGGGGGGGGGGGAAGGTAAAGTGTTTTGTTGTAATGAAATGTATGTTTTGAAAAATTAATAAATAAAGATTTAAGAAAAAAAGATGAATCACAAGCAGATAATGCAGATGAATCAAAACAGCAGATAATGCACAAGCAGACACTGTACAAAACAGTACAGTCTCTCACTGTTCCTAACGCCGGAACACACTACATGAGGCCACCAGCGTGGCGGCCTTATATAGTGTGGGGCGTGTACTAAACCCCTTGAGCTATAATTCGCCACAGGCATCCTGCGTGTTGCAGTGCATTGAGGACCGTTCGCATCACACGAATTTGATGCGAACGGCCCACATAGTTCTGGGCTCGATGAGCGGACGAACGGCCGATGTTCGATTCGAACGTGGATTTGAATCGAACACCGGGCCCATCCCTACGTCTAAGTTAGAAGATTTATAGGCGTTAAACCATTTTTTGTGTTTGAGAGGGGAAGTTAAGCCCTGCGTATTGTGCGTAGCGACCTTTAAGGACTTCTTAATCTGATCAGCCATGGATCCAGAGGGGAGAGAAGCTACAAAATCCACTGCCACTTACCTGTGGGTCCCTACGTGGTCCAAGTCTGGTGGAGTGACTATCAATGCAGAATTCCCTGGAGCATTCAGTCTGGAAATTCATACAGGAGGTGTGTTCTGTAAAAAATAATGAGATTAGGCGTTGCTCAAGACAGGAAAGCGAAGAAAAGAAAAGGAAGAGAAGAGAAAGAGAGTAAGGACGTTTTTTCCCCCGGGGGATAAACAAGCCCAGCGGGGGAGAAAATCTCCTTGGGTACATCTCACGTGAATCCGTGAGACAAACCTTACTAGGTAATAACTCCAGGTAAGTTACCATGGATATCCTATCCCCTTAAAGACCAGCCGGAGGTTAAGGGATAGGTGGAGGCACATGGGTACCACCCCAGACCAGGGCACCCTGTAAAACCATTCATAGGCGCTCTAGGAGCGACCTAAACTAAGTAGCAAACAGAAAACGTGATAAAAACAATTACAATTTGTAATGAGAAGGAAAAACTGCAGGGGGGTGGGCTAGGGTACCCCCCTACCCCCAGTAACATCCCCCTACCCTCCTGTTCTCGCAGTGCCCAATGTCGGAGCAAATAAAATGTGGACCGAAACCTATCAACCCAAAAGGGAGATGAGAGTTCCCATCTCGAAATACTGTAGGATCAAATCGGCAGTCCTTGGCATAGATAAGTGGAGGTAGTTTATTAAAAAAAAAAAAAAAAAGCGCAAAACGTCAATGGACGGGGGCGAAACATTTGTTAAGACTATTCCTACTTCCTCCTGTGAGCCATACGGCTAGAAGTAGCAATAGTGAGAACACGAGCAACACAAAAAAAAAAGGGGGAAATAACATGGATGCGAGTGCATCATGTGTTTTGAAGTCAAATAGTCGCTCATGGTGGCCCTTTGTGCAACGATCTTCGGGTCTTGGACTTGTTCCAAAGTGGGTCTTGTGGGCTATTCGGTGGTGGACGTTTGTTTGATCCCGCAGAGGAAGTGGTAGTCTCCATGTCCGTCTCTTAAGAAATCAGCTTGAGGTTGAGCAGCAGTTGTTCACCTGAGGAAAAGTTGGAGAAGGCGTAATTCTGACCTTTGTAAGTGAATTTAACCGCAAAGGGGAAGGCCCATTTATATTTAACTTCTTTCTGGGTCAGAGCAGTAAGCAACGGTTTGACATTTATTCTGCGTTGAATGGTTGAAGGGGAGAGGTCGGCAAAGATTTGTACTGGGTGTCCCTGGCAAGTTACTTGGGACATTGTGCGTGCTTGTTTCATCACGGCCTCCTTGACAGCGTAATAGTGTGGTTTTGCAATAACGTCCCTGGGGGAGCCATCTTTTCTCATAGGACCCAATTCTCTATGGGCCCTGTCCAGCTCCAAGCGGGGAGTGGGGATATTAGGGATCAGGGAACGCATAAGATCCTGTGTGGCTGTCTCTATGTCCAATATTGATTCAGGCAGACCCCTGATCCTAAAATTGTATCTCCAGGATCTGTTCTCAAGGTCATCTATGCCTGAATTGGCTGTGTCCAGTTGATCATGGAGAGTTTGGATGAGGTCAGAGTTCTGATAGGTAACTGCTGCAGTTTGATCGAGTTTACTTTCGATAGAATCCATTCTGGATCCAATATTCTGCAGGTCTGCCATAATTTCTCTGGTTATATCAGCTGCTGTGGTGGCAAGGCCCTTTTCCAGGAGGGCGAATAGCCTGAGAAATAAGTCATCTGAGGCATAAGAGTGGTCCGGGCCTGTGGGGCCATGAGGAGAAAAGCCCATGTGAAGGGAGTCTGCAGGCCCAGCTTGGGGGAAGGCCTATCCTCTGAATGAGTGGCTCAGGAGGGATTCAGTGGATGCGGGGGACGGGGTATAGGGCTGTTGTCCATAGCCCTGTAAGCCAGGAGAGTAGGTGAGGAGAGCAGGGGCCAAGACTTGCCTGTTATCCAGGCATTATTCTGGCGCCTGTGGCTGAGGAGATGCTGCCGTTGCAGCGACCATCTTGGTACACCCGGGCGGGGTGGAGATCAAAATTCAGGCCCTAAATTGCGCCTAGCGTTGGATATGGCGGTGTTCGCCGGTGCTGTGGGACATCGGATTCCGTTTTCCCGAGGCTCGGGAGTGCAGTGATAAGGTGCGGTGAGCGCCGTTGGTCTGGGGTGGCACGGAGCTCCGAGTTAAGCGGCCATCTTGGAACTCTCGCGCATGCGCACTCCAAACTACCAATTTTAACATGACAGCATCTCCTACTGTCACAATATATATATAACCGGATTAAATACGTTTCCAGAATGGATGGGTCCACATATGGAACCCATTATATCTGCTCTGGGCTCTAAGCTGATGAAGTCTGCGCCATTTAATCTCAGTATTAAAAGAGGGGGGTTGATTGGGACTTTATATGAAGCACGGCTAAGAGAATTAAATATGCAATCACATGTTTGTTGATTCCAAACAAATATACATAGAATGGTAAAGATAGCCTGATAAACAATGGTAGCACCTTAAAAGTTTTTTGTACATAATGACAACATCATTTACATTATAATGGTAATAAATACATAAATATATAGTAAACATGTTTACCATGGTGCCTTCGCCCATTAACACTACTTCCTGTACATCCAATTTATATGTAGGTAATAGTTCTTGGGAAATATTCTATCCCTCCTCTGCCCTTCTTCCACCTTGTGTCAAGCATCTGTTCACTCTGCATTATTTGTCTTACTATAGATTTATCCATTTTGTACTGCTCCTGATTAGGGATGGGCGAACGGTTTGGCCGAGCATAAGTTCGGGCCTAACTGTCGCTGTTCGGACATTTGAAGAACAGCCGAACAAACAGGTCGTTTGACCGTTTGTTTGGCCCCCGAACCAACCACAATGCATTGTGGCGCTGAACAGTGCATTGCAAGACCTAATTGGTTGAAGCAGTGAAAGCTTCAGACAATCAGGGCACAGAGCACTGTCAGAGTCATGATTGGACACTGTCACCATGACTTTATCCAAATCATGGCTCATTCACACCCCACAGTATAAAAGTATTCTTTCAATGGCAGGCATTTTCAGTGTGATTTTGGTGTGATTTTGGTGTGGAGAGAGATAGAACAGGGCTCTGTTCAGTGCTATTAGTTAGTGTGCTATACTGTGCTATTTTGCTTCAATTGTCAGTGTAGAATATTAGTTTAGTGCCAATCTAGGGATAGTGTGAGTGTAGTGAGGAGGACCATCATTCAGCTTTGCATAGTGTGCAGCTAGAGTAGGGACAGCTCATATAGTTCCACTCTAGTGTAGTGAGACTGTGTCAGTCATACATACATTAGTGAAGAGTAGGGAAAGCTAGTGTAGTGAGACTGTGTCAGTAAATCTTTACATTAGTGTATAGCTGAGTAGGGACAGTTCTGATAACGTCAGTGTAGTGACGGTTGGACACTGTCTATTTGATTGTGTTACTGCCAGTTTAACGCCATTTACTTCTGTGTGCGTTACTGCCAGTTTAACGCCATATCGTTTTGTGTGCGTTACTGCCAGTTTAATGCCATATAGTTCTGTGTGCGTTACTGCCAGTCTAATGCCATATACTTTTTTTTGTTACTGCCAGTTTAACGCTATATAGTTTTGTGTGCGTTACTGCCAGTTTAACACCATTTACTTTTGTGTGCATTACTGCCAGTTTAATGCCATATAGTTCTGTGTGTCACTGTACATTTGCTGCATTATATTGCAGTATATTATAGTGTATCCGTGGAGTGTGTCTGTGTAGTGTGAGTACTTAAATTAAAGTGCACCAAACACCTCTTTACATTGATTGACAATTTACTATATATTTATGTATTCATTACCATTATACTATGAATCATGTTGTCATTATGTACAATAAACTGTTAAGGTGCTACCATTGTTTATCATTCTATGTATATTTGTTTGGAATCAACAAACATGTGATTGCATATTTAATTCGCTTAGCCGTGCTTCATATAAAGTCCCAACCAACCAGCCCTCTTTTAATTTATACAGTATAACAGGGATGGAGGCAGATGAACCTACCCACTCATTGCCTCACATAAAGTCCCAACCCTCTTTCCCCATTTAATCTCAGGGCTCTTGTATTGTTCTTGCTGGGAGGCCTGGCAAAAACAAAACCTGTCAGCACAGTAGATAATGTCAAGGCCAGACAGGAAGAATACAAGCAGAAAAAAACTTTTACAGAGAAGAGCGGAAATGTGGGAGAGAAGACAAGAGGAGAATAGAAATCCAGGATAGTTATCCCTAGGGAACAAAATGTTGGTGGACCTATTAAAGGCAGGAGTACCTAAAGATGAGATAGATGGGATTTCTACTGCAAAAATGCTGAAGAGGTGGAAACATTTAGTGGGGAAACCTTTCCAGGTTAGAAACACTACTCCTAGTGAAGATAACATCAGCCTAGATTTAGAGAAAATGTAGCGCTAAAACTTATACACTCAGTGACAAGTGATAAAAAATGAATAAATGTACAATACTAATATATCACAGTGAACGTGAACATCAACAATCTTATACCAAAAGATAATGATAATGTTGACAAAAAATAAATCAGTGGTAAATGCCAATCGCAAATAATATATAAAGTTTGTGCGGTGTGGACACTGATAACCCCAGATGTATCCCGCGGATTGACTGCAGGTCAAAAATATTAAGATAAAATTTATTCACATTGATATGTGACAAATCAAACAGAGCAACATAAAAATCTCGAGATAAATATATAAAATGGGTCGGCAATGTGGAAAGTATGAGACAGCAGGCCCGACGCGTTTCGACACTAAAGGTCTTCTACTGGGGCGTATCTCTAACCTTACCACACTGCCAAGAACAATATATAGACATAAGACTAGCATAACCCCGCCCACCTAGTCCGGAACAGGAAGTCATGACCTCCAGCCCGAGAGAAGTGGGATGGGGGGGAAAGGTGCCCACATAATCCAAATACAATGCACATAAATAATTGAACAATTGTAAAACACAATTTCAAGAGTACTAGCAAAATAAATCCCGAATGTGAGATAGATCGTATGATCATTGTATCAATCTGCCTGACGGTGCCTATGTATCTGAAAGGGGATGCCCCCCCATTATTGGGCCGGTCGGAAACCGGAAATGTATGAGCCAATCAGCAACAATAACCCGATTCCCGCCAAAGATAGTAACCAATCACAGAGGATGTGTCAACAAATAAGATTGGATAGGTTGATCTCGCAAAATTGTAAACAAAAAAGTATAGCAATGCTTGCGTCCATGACGCCAATACAAAGTATACATATGGAACATGTGATGCCAGGGGGACCCCCCACATCAATCAATGCCAAAGCGGACAACCCGATCACCTCAAACAAGCCAGCCGGCAAGTGTACCTGTTGACAGATGTGACCCGGAAGATATAAATACAAACGACATCCGATGTGAATGGCAACATAATGTCACATCCTGTATGGATGTAAACAACATAATGTGTGAGTGAACGAAGGCGGTGCGCAGTGGCGTCATCACGCTGCGTGACTGGAACGCAGAACCAAACCATGCGCAGTGCAAATGCGGTGACGTCACATCCTCTATGGATGCGAACAGATGAAAATCATGTGTAAGTGAACACCGTCGATGCGCAGTAGCGTCACCCCGCTGCGTGACAGGAACGCAGAGAGAGCCAGTATGCATCTACGCAAATGTCAGGGCACATCCCACCGGAAAACCCCTGTACGTCACAGGCTCCGCAATGGATGATATGCACTCAGACCACGACGTTGTGCGTCCAGGCAAATGTAACCAAAGGGCAAAAGAGTTAATAATAACACAAAAGGAGGTCGTATGACTTAGGCATCCTTAGTCCCTTGCGGTAAACCAAAAACCATCATGGAGAGTGTAAAAAATACCCATTGGGGAAAGGGGAAGAAAAGTAATAAAATAAACCATATGAATCGATCTCACATGCAGTGTACAGTAAATTATAGTAAAGCAAAAGTATGAATTACCTCCAAATAAAACTGATGACATCAGTGATATGAAGGGAATATGTTGGCTAGTGGTGAGACCCCAAAGCCATTAGATCCAGACATATGGATGTTAATGTGTCACTGAATAAATGTACCCAAACGCGTATGAGTGAAGTGCCACTCACCCCCGGTTGATGAAACAGTTGATGTCCCACTCAACGTTCATACCAAAGGGCGAGTAGCACTTCAACTCATATATCCAATAGGTCTCCAATCTGGAGACGCCTCGTATACAAGAATCGCCCCGCCAGTGAGGGACGAATTTATCAATCACTTGAAACTGGGTCCCTGTAGGGTCTCTGTTGTGGTGTTCACGATAATGGCGGGGAACACTGTGTTTCGTGCACTCCTTCTTTATTTTGGCCAGGTGCTCGTTCACACGTATTGAGAACGTACGAATGGTACGTCCGACATACTGCAACTTACATGGGCAAGTGATCAGATACACAACAAATCTAGTGGCGCATGTTGTGAAATGTTTCATATTATGGTTACGTAAGGTGACCATGGAGGAAAAACTGTTTGTCATTCGTCTGCCCAATATATTGTGCAGGCAGACGTTGCATTTCCTACATGGAAAGTAGCCCTTGCATTGTTGGAAAAATGAAACCACTTTGGGAGGGTCTACGACATTGGGAGCGATGTCGCCCTGAACGGAGCGGGCATCCCTGAAAATGATGCCCGCCCGTTCGGGGAGAGAAGGTCCCAAAACTCGGTCACTGCACAAGACCTTCCAATGCCTGGCTATAATTTTCTTAACCTCCTTGTGTTGGGTCGAAAAGGAGGTAAAAAAAGACCACCTAAATTTGTTATCTGCAGGAGGCTTGAGATTGTCAACCAATAAAGTGTTTCTATCAACCCTTGACACGGACTCAATGTCAGCATCAAGGGTACCAGAACAATATCCCTTTTCAACAAACCTTTGTTTGAGGACCTGGCATTGTTGGAGAAAGACAGAGTCTTTCGTGCAATTCCTCCGGAGTCGGAGGAATTGCCCTCTAGGAACAGATTGAAGCCAGCGCTCATGATGACAGCTCCCGACAGGAATGTACCCATTCCTGTCGGTAGGTTTGAAGTATGTCTTGAATTCAAAACCACGAACGGTGGCTTCGATCTCTAGGTCCAAAAAATGCACGTTGATGGAACTGGCCTCATAGCTGAGAACTATCCCCCGGTCATTACAATTGAGAGTGGTTATAAAATCCTCTAAAGAGGACATATCACCCCTCCATAGGAGGAGGACGTCGTCTATGTACCTGGCCCATAGGACCAGTTCGGACCGTCCGAGGGCATAGGCGACGTCCTCCTCCCACTGGGCCATGAAAAGATTGGCCACACTGGGGGCATATTTTGCCCCCATGGCCACACCCTTGATCTGGGAATAAAAAATGCCCTGAAACCAAAAATAATTATGCTCAGTGGCAAATTTTAATAAATCTAAAATAAAGTTCCTCTGAACAAGAGAGAGGGATGAATGTCTGGATAAGTAAAACTCGACTGCTGCAATGCCCAATTGGTGGGAAATGCAAGTGTACAAAGCGGAAACATCCGCTGTAACCATAATGAGGCCCTCCTGGTACTCAACGGATTCAATCAACCGAATGGCATCTTTCGTATCCTTGAGATAGGAGGGAACGAATCTGACCAATGGCTGTAGATAGAAGTCAATGTACCTACCAATCCTCGAGGTCACGGAATCTATGCCACTCACGATGGGGCGACCTGGAGGATTGGTAGGACATTTATGAACCTTGGGAAGGTAGTAAATGATGGGAATCCTGGGGGCCAATGGGACAAGGAAATCCTTCTCTTTCCGATTAAGCACACTCAGAGAAAAACCTTCCTCAATAACCTCAATCAAGGCTTTCTTATATTTCACAGTGGGATCACCACTTAGAATGCTGTATGTGGAACGATCATCCAACAGTCTCAGCATCTCCCTGTTATAATCTTCCCGATCGAGTACAACGATCCCACCTCCCTTGTCCGCCGGGCGGACAATAAGGTTTTTGTTTTTACAAAGGGATTTTAATCCCAAAGAAATGGCTGGATCCTGATGTACTTTTTTAAAAGGGAGAGCTTCTAAATCATTAAGAACCAAAGTCTTGAATACATTAATGGAATGGGACGTTGTGTTTGGGGGATTGAAAAGTGACGGGTTGGAAAGTCCGGAATGGACACTTGAAGTGGGGGTCACACTTTTTATGTCATTGGATGGTACGGTTAAAAAATGCCGTTGAATGTTCAGCTTTCGGATATATTTCTGTACATCAACAAAGGTGGAAAAACGGTCTAGTTGTCGTGGTGGGACAAACTTTAAGCCCTTGTCCAGTACGCGGGTTTCTGCATCAGAAAGCTGAACCTTACTTAAATTATAAATACCTGCACCTATAGGAAGATAGTAACCAATCACCGAGGATGTGTCAACAAATAAGATTGGATAGTTATTTTCAACAAAGGTAGCGCAGTGTTTTCCACATTTACATTTTCTCGTTCTGACACTTTTATCACTGCTGCCACCTTGCGACACCAATATGGATGTCTTTGAATACAGGACCTCCAGGTCCTTGAACACCAACAGTGTTTTTGTCACTACCAATGTAGATACTGAATTGAGCGGATTGTTTCTTAGACTCAAAAACGTTATGACCACCGAGGTTCATCTACAGTGGGACATAGCGTTTTTAGAACAGTATACAAAGGAACGCATGGTTCCGAGAGGTTTAAGATGGGATATATCCCCCCAACAGGGAGACACTGATCTGGAGCCTTGGTTCCGGTATTTCAACGACGCCGGGATCAAGCTCAATGGCTTTTTAGTAGAACGCAAACAAGCCCGACTTACAGCCATAGATCAGGAGATTAAAGATCTTAAAATCAAACTAACACCTTATAATGGGACTCCTGAATATGTCACCCTTTCTACTAATCTTAAAAACTTTCTTGAAAAGGAAGAAAAAGATCAAAAAAATAAGAAACAGAAAAAGTATAACCGTGATTTGACTGACTATAAAAACAATCTAGTTTTTAATTAAAGATTATAAAAAAAAGTTGGAACAGACATGTTCCAACTCGAGAGTATGGGAATCATGGGATATATGGAGAGCAGTACCCATATAACAACCAGGGAGGAGATCCCATGAGGAATACATACTCTCACAATTATAATTCCCAGTCCCGAGTGACCCCGCAGTCTTCGGGTTTTTACAGGGACCCCCCCAGTTACCCTCCAAGTCCAAAACGAAACGAGGCACCAGAGGGGGGTGGCGCCTCCAGAGGCAAAAGAAAAAGAGTCTAATTCCTATAGGTGCAGGTATTTATAATTTAAGTAAGGTTCAGCTTTCTGATGCAGAAACCCGCGTACTGGACAAGGGCTTAAAGTTTGTCCCACCACGACAACTAGACCGTTTTTCCACCTTTGTTGATGTACAGAAATACATCCGGAAGCTGAACATTCAACGGCATTTTTTAACCGTACCATCCAATGACATAAAAAGTGTGACCCCCACTTCAAGTGTCCATTCCGGACTTTCCAACCCGTCACTTTTCAATCCCCCAAACACAACGTCCCATTCCATTAATGTATTCAAGACTTTGGTTCTTAATGATTTAGAAGCTCTCCCTTTTAAAAAAGTACATCAGGATCCAGCCATTTCTTTGGGATTAAAATCCCTTTGTAAAAACAAAAACCTTATTGTCCGCCCGGCGGACAAGGGAGGTGGGATCGTTGTACTCGATCGGGAAGATTATAACAGGGAGATGCTGAGACTGTTGGATGATCGTTCCACATACAGCATTCTAAGTGGTGATCCCACTGTGAAATATAAGAAAGCCTTGATTGAGGTTATTGAGGAAGGTTTTTCTCTGAGTGTGCTTAATCGGAAAGAGAAGGATTTCCTTGTCCCATTGGCCCCCAGGATTCCCATCATTTACTACCTTCCCAAGGTTCATAAATGTCCTACCAATCCTCCAGGTCGCCCCATCGTGAGTGGCATCGATTACGTGACCTCGAGGATTGGTAGGTACATTGACTTCTATCTACAGCCATTGGTCAGACTCGTTCCCTCCTATCTCAAGGATACGAAAGATCCATTCGGTTGATTGAATCCGTTGAGTACCAGGAGGGCCTCATTATGGTTACAGCGGATGTTTCCGCTTTGTACACTTGCATTTCCCACCAATTGGGCATTGCAGCAGTCGAGTTTTACTTATCCAGACATTCATCCCTCTCTCTTGTTCAGAGGAACTTTATTTTAGATTTATTAAAATTTGCCACTGAGCATAATTATTTTTGGTTTCAGGGCATTTTTTATTCCCAGATCAAGGGTGTGGCCATGGGGGCAAAATATGCCCCCAGTGTGGCCAATCTTTTCATGGCCCAGTGGGAGGAGGACGTCGTCTATGCCCTCGGACGGTCCGAACTGGTCCTATGGGCCAGGTACATAGACGACGTCCTCCTCCTATGGAGGGGTGATATGTCCTCTTTAGAGGATTTTATGACCACTCTCAATTGTAATGACCGGGGGATAGTTCTCAGCTATGAGGCCAGTTCCACCAACGTGCATTTTTTGGACCTAGAGATCGAAGCCACCGTTCGTGGTTTTGAATTCAAGACATACTTCAAACCTACCGGCAGGAATGGGTACATTCCTGTCGGGAGCTGTCATCATGAGCGCTGGCTTCAATCTGTTCCTAGAGGGCAATTCCTCCGACTCCGGAGGAATTGCACGAAAGACTCTGTCTTTCTCCAACAATGCCAGGTCCTCAAACAAAGGTTTGTTGAAAAGGGATATTGTTCTGGTACCCTTGATGCTGACATTGAGTCCGTGTCAAGGGTTGATAGAAACACTTTATTGGTTGACAATCTCAAGCCTCCTGCAGATAACAAATTTAGGTGGTCTTTTTTTACCTCCTTTTCGACCCAACACAAGGAGGTTAAGAAAATTATAGCCAGGCATTGGAAGGTCTTGCGCAGTGACCGAGTTTTGGGACCTTCTCTCCCCGAACGGGCGGGCATCATTTTCAGGGGTGCCCGCTCCGTTCAGGGCGACATCGCTCCCAATGTCGTGGACCCTCCCAAAGTGGTTTCATTTTTCCAACAATGCAAGGGCTACTTTCCATGTAGGAAATGCAACGTCTGCCTGCACAATATATTGGGCAGACGAATGACAAACAGTTTTTCCTCCACGGTCACCTTACGTAACCATAGTATGAAACATTTCACAACATGCGCCACTAGATTTGTTGTGTATCTGATCACTTGCCCATGTAAGTTGCAGTATGTCGGACGTACCATTCGTACGTTCTCAATACGTGTGAATGAGCACCTGGCCAAAATAAAGAAGGGGTGCACGAAACACAGTGTTCCCCGCCATTATCGTGAACACCACAACAGAGACCCTACAGGGACCCAGTTTCAAGTGATTGATAAATTCGTCCCTCACTGGCGGGGCGATTCTTGTATACGAGGCGTCTCCAGATTGGAGACCTATTGGATATATGAGTTGAAGTGCTACTCGCCCTTTGGTATGAACGTTGAGTGGGACATCAACTGTTTCATCAACCGGGGGTGAGTGGCACTTCACTCATACGCGTTTGGGTACATTTATTCAGTGACACATTAACATCCATATGTCTGGATCTAATGGCTTTGGGGTCTCACCACTAGCCAACATATTCCCTTCATATCACTGATGTCATCAGTTTTATTTGGAGGTAATTCATACTTTTGCTTTACTATAATTTACTGTACACTGCATGTGAGATCGATTCATATGGTTTATTTTATTACTTTTCTTCCCCTTTCCCCAATGGGTATTTTTTACACTCTCCATGATGGTTTTTGGTTTACCGCAAGGGACTAAGGATGCCTAAGTCATACGACCTCCTTTTGTGTTATTATTAACTCTTTTGCCCTTTGGTTACATTTGCCTGGACGCACAACGTCGTGGTCTGAGTGCATATCATCCATTGCGGAGCCTGTGACGTACAGGGGTTTTCCGGTGGGATGTGCCCTGACATTTGCGCAGATGCATACTGGCTCTCTCTGCATTCCTGTCACGCAGCGGGGTGACGCTACTGCACATCGACGGTGTTCACTTACACATGATTTTCATCTGTTCACATCCATAGAGGATGTGACGTCACCGCATTTGCACTGCGCATGGTTTGGTTCTGCGTTCCAGTCACGCAGCGTGATGACGCCACTGCGCACCGCCGTCATTCACTCACACATTATGTTGTTTACATCCATACAGGATGTGACGTTATGTTGCCATTCACATCGGATGTCGTTTGTATTTATATCTTCCGGGTCACATCTGTCAACGGGTACACTTGCCGGCTGGCTTGTTTGAGGTGATCGGGTTGTCCGCTTTGGCATTGATTGATGTGGGGGGTCCCCCTGGCATCACATGTTCCATCTGTATACTTTGTATTGGCGTCATGGACGCAAGCATTGCTATACGTTTTTTGTTTACAATTTTGCGAGATCAACCTATCCAATCTTATTTGTTGACACATCCTCGGTGATTGGTTACTATCTTTGGCGGAAATCGGGTTATTGTTGCTGATTGGCTCATACATTTCCGGTTTCCGACCGGCCCAATAATGGGGGGGCATCCCCTTTCAGATACATAGGCACCGTCAGGCACATTGATACAATGATCATACGATCTATCTCACATTCGGGATTTATTTTGCTAGTACTCTTGAAATTGTGTTTTACGATTGTTCAATTATTTATGTGCATTGTATTTGGATTATGCGGGCACCTCCCCCCCCCCCCCATCCCACTTCTCTCAGGCTGGAGGTCATGACTTCCTGTTCCGGACTAGGTGGGCGGGGTTATGCTAGTCTTATGTCTATATATTGTTCTTGGCAGTGTGGTGAGGTTAGAGATACGCCCCAGTAGAAGACCTTTAGTGTCGAAACGCGTCGGGCCTGCTGTCTCATACTTTCCACATTGCCGACCCATTTTATATATTTATCTCGAGATTTTTATGTTGCTCTGTTTGATTTGTCACATATCAATGTGAATACATTTTATCTTAATATTTTTGACCTGCACTATTGGAGTTGCGTCCATTTTTTCCTCCTTTTTTCCCTGGCTCGTGGGATCATTCCCCTTGGGATCATCTGGTTCATTGGAGGTTCACTGGTTGCTGGCTGTGTATACCGATTGGTCCATTGGCCGCTGTGCATTTTGCCTGGTTCCTGACTGCCGTGATTTCCATCTGTTCCATCTGGCACCCACCGAAGCAAGAGTTCCAGCATCCAAGCCTGTCTGATACAAATACCGTATGGTAGCTGTATCCAACATCTCTGGTAAGAGTATCCATTCATTTCCTTATCATCAGACAAGTCGTTCCTTACCTGTGGGGTCAGCATCCCCTATCCCCGAGTCAATCCGCGGGATACATGCGGGGTTATCAGTGTCCACACCGCACAAACTTTATATATTATTTGCGATTGGCATTTACCACTGATTTATTTTTTGTCAACATTATCATTATCTTTTGGTATAAGATTGTTGATGTTCACGTTCACTGTGATATATTAGTATTGTACATTTATTCATTTTTTATCACTTGTCACTGAGTGTATAAGTTTTAGCGCTACATTTTCTGTTCACATTTCTTTGACTTTGTTTGTTTTGTATGTTAGCTGCTTTTTTCACATTTAGTTATTTTCAACAAAGGTAGCGCAGTGTTTTCCACATTTAGATTTAGAGAAAACAGAACAGATGCCTCCTGGTAGCCCCAAACCAATTCTCAAAACTGAACATGAACCCAAGCCCCTTTATCCTGGGGAGGAGTTAGAGAGAATCAAAAAAGGGGATTGGGAGGTTCCTTACTCTTTATGAAGGGAAGGTGAGTCTCCTGAGGGCAGTAACAGCAGGAGACCGATGCCCATATGCTTGGCAGGGCAAACCACACCAGCAGTTAGGACACTGGTGAAATTGGCTATTGGCAAGGGATCAGGATTTATGACAAATGTTTTGGTATCAGAGTTTCCTGAAAATATTCTTGGGATGGATGTACTTGAATGTCAGTCAATTCAGACTGAGAGGGGTACATTTACATTTGGTATCCTGATAAAGCACATCTGGTTAGGGCGGTGAAGGCTGTGGTCAGAGGTCATGCAAAATGGACCCCTGTCTACATTCCTTCACAGGCAGGTGGATACAGGCAGGTGGCAAGGTGTTGGTCAGAGATCCAGGCAAGAAGCTAGTTAAAGGAGAGATTGTAGCTGAAGGGTCGGGTCTATTGTTTATGTATTATTAGAAGGAACAGATAATTCACTTTGTTTTCCACTCCACAAGCTGTCTCCAATTTGATCCATTGGAAGACCAGAGTAAAGTGGTTACATGATGGAGAGAATGATGGAAGACCTCAAGAGCTGTGGAGAGCAAGGCCTTTGATGTATTACAAGCCTGGACTTGTTTCTAAAGAACTTTAGAATGGACTTTCTTGTACAAAGGTTTGTATTGAAAATTCACATCAATGAAATAATGCAAAAACAATGATGGGCACATTGTGAGCTTACATGTTTACAACTGTCGATTGCAAGAAGGTTACTCTGGAGTTCGAAAAGTTTGAGCCAAACCTTATAAGACCAAGAGTGGGAGTAGGAGACCATCAAAAAGATGACTACATTTCGTTAGTCTTGGTAAAGCGGTGTTGCATTGAAGCAGATTTATATACTGGTTGTCACTCTAGGTCAGTTATGGAACATGTGGCAAGATAACAAATAATATTATGAGAGAGCAGTAAACTGAACAATTTACATGGGGAAGGGTTTGTTCCCCAGTATGAAAAATAAACTGTGTGCTATCAAGTATCCAGTCCCGGCAGGATCAAGCCTGTGGGCTGGAGTGACCAAAAGAAGGAAAAGTGAGGGAGTAGAAGATCAGTGAAGAGAAGAAGAATTTAGAAATATGGAGTAATGTGAGCCTTTAATGCAGAAAAAAGGAAATTAAATTAAAGAGGGAAGCATAGACAAAGAAGAGAAATTAAGAGGGAAGAGGGAAGGGGGGGTCCCTGGGATGGGGAGAGCAGAGGCTTATTAAAGGGAGAGGAGCGTTGGATCAAATCGTGAGGGGTGAATATGGGCCACCCAGGGTTGCCATACCCGGAGGAACTTAGCATGAGTGTCCAATAACACGGCAGTAAGTTTCTCATTTACCATAATATCATTCACGCAGTTTTTAACTGCTTCAAAGCTGAGGGCCGGGGTTTTCCAGGCCCGCGCTATGGTCAGTTTAGTTGCAGTAAAAATATGTGCTGCCAGTTGGCGTTCAGGATGGAGAAGTTCTGTGATCGGTTTCCACAATAGGGCCTCAAAAGGGTCCCTCTTTATAGTGGTGTTGAAAAGGTTGCGAAGTAACACATATATTCTGATCCACAGTCTGCGAACCCTGTGGCAGGTCCATCAGATGTGTGCCATTGTACCCTCTTGAGAGCACCCACGGAAGCATAAGGGGGAATAAGATGGGATAAAGCTTGCTAATCTGGCCGGGGTGTAGTACCACCTATAGAACACCTTGTAAGCGTTTTCCAAGAAGAGGACATTCTTGGAACATTTGGATAGCGCCATGGTCATGATCTGCCAGTCCTCCGGATCTAATTGTTTCCCAAGTTCAGCCTCCCATTGGAGGTGATAAGGTCTCAGTGGTGGTTTCTTGGAGTTTATTATAGCTGTATATATGAGAGATATCATTCACGAAGATTGAGGGCGTGATCTACATAGACTTTCAAAAGGAGTCATGGCATAGGGAATAGTTTGAGATCTTATTAGTTTCGGAGTTGTATATACCTGTAATGTTCCCTAAGGCTGCGTACACACGAAGGGACAATCCCGCGGGATTATCCTCTGGACTCAAGTCCAGCGGACAATCCCCTCGTGTGTGGGCGTCGGCGGACTTTTTGGCGCCAAAGTCCGGCGGACCAAAGTTTTAAGTTTTGTTTTAAAACTATCCGCTGGACTTGGCAGTCCGGCGGACAATCCCACCGTTAGTAGGCTAGTCCGCCGGACTTTTTAAATGAACGGACTTGCCACTCGTCGGCAAGTCCGTTCATTTAGCACGTGACTTCAGGTTACGTAGCTAGCGTAGGCAGTAAATGCCGCCGCGCTAGCTCCGTAAGCTGGCATGGATTTAAAGGGACTCCCCACGCCGAAAAACGGCGTGGGGGTCCCCCCAAATCCATGTCAGACCCTTATCCGAGCACGCAGCCTGGCAGGCCAGGAAAGGGGTGGGGACGAACGAGCGCCCCCCCCCCTCCTGAGCTGTACCAGGCCACGTGCCCTCAACATGGGGGGTGCCCTGGGGAAAGGGGGGCCGTGCGGCCCCCCCACCCCAAAGCACCTTGTCCCCATGTTGATGAGGACAAGGGCCTCTTCCCGACAACCCTGGCCGTTGGTTGTCGGGGTCTGCGGGCGGGGGCTTATCGGAATCTGGGAGCCCCCTTTAATAAGGGGCCCCCCAGATACCGGCCCCCCACCCTATGTGAATGAGTATGGGGTACGATGTACCCCTACCCATTCACCTAAGGTGTAAAATGTAAAGTACAAAAACACACACACTTTTGAAAAAATATTTTATTGCACTGCTCCGGGGGTCTTCTTCCGTCTTGGGGGTCTTCTCGCCGGACTCCCCCGCCATTTACCAAGCTCTTTTACCGAGCGGGGAAGTCCGGCTACCTTCTTCGTCGTCGCCGCCGTCGTCTGGGGGTCTCGATCCGCCTTCGGGGGTCTTCCGGGGGTCTCTTTTGTTCTTGCGGCGGTCGTCGTCTTCCGCGCCGCCGGCGCCTTCTGCTTCTTGTTCGAAGAAGGTAGCCGGACTTCCCCGCTCGGTAAAAGAGCTTGGTAAATGGCGGGGGAGTCCGGCGAGAAGACCCCCAAGACGGAAGAAGACCCCGGAGCAGTGCAATAAAATATTTTTTCAAAAGTGTGTGTGTTTTTGTACTTTACATTTTACACCTTAGGTGAATGGGTAGGGGTACATCGTACCCCATACTCATTCACATAGGGTGGGGGGCCGGTATCTGGGGGCCCCCTTATTAAAGGGGGCTCCCAGATTCCGATAAGCCCCCGCCCGCAGACCCCGACAACCAACGGCCAGGGTTGTCGGGAAGAGGCCCCTGTCCCTTGTCCTCATCAACATGGGGACAAGGTGCTTTGGGGTGGGGGGGCCGCACGGCCCCCCTTTCCCCAGGGCACCCCCCATGTTGAGGGCACGCAGCCTGGTACGGCTCAGGGGGGGGGGCGCTCGTTCGTCCCCACCCCTTTCCTGGCCTGCCAGGCTGCGTGCTCGGATAAGGGTCTGACATGGATTTGGGGGGGACCCCCACGCCGTTTTTTCGGCGTGGGGAGTCCCTTTAAATCCATGCCAGGTCACGGAGCTAGCGCGGCGGCATTTACTGCCTACGCTAGCTACGTAACCTGAAGTTACGTTCTAAATGAAGGGACTGCTCCGTGTGTGGGCAAGTCCGTTCATTTTCAAAAGTCCCGCGGACTTTTGGCCAGCGGATTATCCGCCGGAGAAGTCCGTGCGTGTGTGGGCAAGTCCACACGCTCGGAAAGTCCAGCAGACCCAGCTGGAAAGTCCGGCGGATTGTCCGCTGGACTAAGTCCGCCAGCAAAAGTCCGCACGTGTGTACGCGGCATAAGGGGGATGTCGTGAGAAGAACGTTGGGCTGCGAATGGGACAACTTTGGTCGGAGTGAGCATAAAGTGAACGTCCACAAAATCGTGATCGGTCCACCGTGCAAACTGCGATGGGTTATCGCATCCTGGTGGGAATAGCAGACAGTGAAGGAGATGGAGTAGCGTGAGGTGGGGAGAAATTAGACCTGCTGAGTATTTGACTGCATCCCACAACCGAAGGGAATGGGCCAAACATGGACCTATGGTAGGTGGGCGGTGAGCCCTGGGGAGCCAAGGAAGGGAAGCTAGTGGCACCGGGTGGGAATCCACCAGATCAATGACGGCCCACAATGGCATTTGTTGCTTCTCGTGGAGATGAGAGAATGGGGCGATACCTGCAGCTGTGTAGTAGGCTTGTAGATTAGGGACCGTAAGGCCTCCATTGATTTTGCGGGAATAAAGAACCTGCTGTATGATCCTGGGTTTCGTTTTTCCCCAGACATACCTCATGATCCTACATTGGTGAATTCGGAGGAAGTGGGGGGGTACCTGGACTGGTAAAACTCGAAAATAATAGAGCAGTTTTCGGGAGATAAGTCATGCGCACTGTCGCTATTCTGCCGAACCAGGATAGTGGGAGAGTGGACCAGGAGTCAAGCATGCTTGTCAGTTTCCGGAAAAGTGCGGGATAGTTGGCTTGGTATAGACCTGAGTATCTTGGAGTAAGTTTGATCCCCAGGTAGGGTAACGAGGTTGTGCATTGGAAGGAGAATGCAGATTGTAATGATTCCAAATCTGAGGGCCGAAGGTTAATGGACATGGCTTTGGATTTAGCCGGGTTGACTGATAGTCCCGAAAGGGTGGCAAAGGAATTTAGAAGGGACAACAGATTGGGGAGGGAGATTCTAGATTCCACCCCTGATATGTCAACATGAGATTGAATGGCTTCCGCCAAGGATTCCAATGCCAGGATTAATAGAAGAGGGGAAAGTGGGCACCCTTGGCGGGTTCCCCTCCTAATGGGGAAGGTGGGAGATTCATATCCATAGTATCGTACTTTGGCTTGGGGGGAATCATAGATAAGACATGACAACGAGTATAGGCGCATATGTTAAAATATCTCGATAAGTTCTTCCAATTGAATTGAGTATTTGGTATATACAATATATACATAGGTTTCAAGTCCATAGATTGAAAAGCTCAGTCCATGTGGGAGATGAAATCTATGAATGGATCCTGGGGTAAGCATACAGGGCAGCCTTCAAGGTAAAACTGAAACCGTGTTCAGGAACTGTGAAAAGAAACAAATGGAGAGGCGCCTCTGGGTGCAATAGTTTTTTTTTTTTTTTTAATATATCTATATATCTATATATTTCTGCATATTTACAAATTTTCATACCGTTACATTTATACAAAGGGTGCTTATCTCTTTCTTATACACTTATTTATCATACCTCGTGCATATAATCATCTGACTTTATTTATATTTCCATAAATTTACTAACCCCTTACTTCTACACATCCATCCGTCATTTGTTCACCACTACCAACTCATACCAAAAAAAAAAAAAAAAAAACCCTATTTCTCTCCTATTAAGTTCTTCCATCCTGGGTGCAATATTTTAAATCCTAACCAGGTCTGCCAGGCATTATTTGCTCCCTCTCTATTTGCATTTTCCTTTTCCATTCTTATCTCCATTTTACACATTTCGTCCATCTCCATCTCCCACTCATCTATATTAGGACACCTACTATTTTTCCATTTCCTGGCTATAATGGTTCGGGCTGCCGTTAAAAAAAATTTCAAGGTTCCTTTCTTCACCTTATTTATAGATCCCATATTCATTGACATTATTGACATCAGGATATCGGGTTGTATTTCTATTCCTGTCATCAAGGCATATGCCTTATATATCTGTTGCCAAAAACTATATACTTTAGGACAATGAAACCATATGTGTGACATTGTTCCAACCGCTTGAAGGCATCTCCAACATGTGTTTCTGTTTTCGGGATTAATTTTATTCATATCCGTTGGACACCGGTACCACCTCGTCAATAATTTATAATTCCTTTCCTGGGCTCTACTAGATTTAGATAATTTATGGATAATTTTAAAGGCTTCTTTCCATTTTTCTTTAGGAATATCTATTTCTAATTCTTCTTCCCACCTTTTTATGTAATTCATCTCTTTTACCATGTTATTTTTCATTAAGTATTTATATACCATGGACAAATTATGGATCGGTTTCTGTTCTTGTATTAATATTTCCTCGAGGGCTAGTAACGGTCTATTTATTACGTCTTCTTTTGCTATAGAGGAAATATATTTATATAATTGCCAATACTGGATCCAGTTGTTTTTATATTCTATACCCATAAATTCAAATGGTATTAACCTGTCCTGTTCTATAATATCTTTTATTCTGGTATCTTGTTTTTTATTCCATTTTAGGAAGGTTTCTGTTTTCATTGCTTGCGGAAATTCAGGGTTATCGAATATAGGGGTCATTGGCCCTATGAATGTTGATCCTTTTCCTTGTTTTACTAAACCGTCCCATACTTTCAATACCCGGCTCACGAAATATGGCATATCTTTATCTGATGGACGTTTCTCCTTTCTAATCCATGGCAAAGACCTTAGGCTAATATTTGACATCCCTTCTTCCAGTTTGACCCATTCTTTAGAGTCTTCATTTTGGAACCAGTCTATCACTCTGGTTATAAGGGCCGCTTTTAAGTATGTCGAAATGTCTGGAAGTGCCAATCCCCCTTCCTCCTTGGCACGGGTCAATATTGTTCTACTTATTCTGGCGGGTTTCCCGGCCCAAACAAAACTTCCTATAATTTTACGAATTTGATTTAACATTTTCTTTATAGGAAACAGGGGTATGGCCTGGAATATATATAAAATCTTAGGTAGAATATCCATTTTTATTATGTTTATCCTCCCTATCCAGGAATGATTTCCTTTTGCATATTGTTGTAGTAACTTATTTATTTTATTTGTGATTGGGGGGTAATTAAGTTCATATAATTGGTCTAAATCTTTAGGGATGTAAATTCCTAAGTATTTTACGGCTAAAGGTTGCCATTTGAAAGGGAAGTTGGTCCTAATTATTTCTATTTTATTTTCGGGGAGTATGATGTCCATTATTTCAGATTTATTGTAATTTACTTTGAAGTTACTAACTTTGGAAAAGTTATCAAATTCCTGTATTAGGTTGGGAAGTGTTATTGCCGGGTTTGTTATGTATACCAATAGATCGTCTGCATAAACAGACAGTTTGTACTCTGTCTCCCCTACCCTTAGCCCCTGTATATCTCTATTTTTTCGGATGGCTATTGCTAAATGTTCCATAACCAACACATATAGTAGGGGAGACAGAGGACAACCCTGTCTAGTTCCGTTAGTTATCATTATAGGCTCAGAAATCTCTCCTGCTGCTCTAATTCTAGCGATGGGTTTTTGATATATTACCATTATTTTTTCCAATAACTTCGGTCCTATTCCCCATTGTTTCAGTGTCTCTTCGAGAAAACACCATCCCACCCTGTCAAACGCCTTTTCGGCGTCTACCGTCAAGAGACAGGATGGGATGGTGTTCTTCTGGGCATAATCCATGAGCGTTACTGTTTTTGACGTATTATCTCGTGCTTCTCTCCCCTTTACAAAGCCCGCTTGGTCCAGGTGTATATAACTTGGAAGTATAGGAGTTAATCTGTTGGCTATGACTTTTGAGTATATCCTGAGATCAATATTTGTCAACGAAATGGGTCGGTAGCTGCCACAGTTGGTAAGATCTTTTTCAGGTTTGGGTATTAAGGAGATGTAAGCTTGCATTCCCTGTGGGACGAAAGGTTGTTTAATTGTTACTTCGTTAAATAAGCACTTCAAGATTGGAACCAGTAAATCTCTAAACATTTTATAAAACCTCGGGGTGAAGCCATCTGGGCCTGGGCTCTTCCCTATTACTAGAGAGTCCACCACTTTTTTAATTTCATCTTCTGTTATTTCCTCTTCGAGTTGTCTTTTCTCAGACTCTGTTAATCTTTGTATCGGGGTATTCTTTATATATTCCTGCACTTGCTGTTGATAAACTTCCGGATTCCTTTCTGCCAAAGGATTGGGGATGTTATATAGCTTAGTATAGAAATTACGAAAGGTATCAACAATGTCTTTTGGTTTATGGACATATTTACCTGTTTCATCTTAAATTTTTACAATTGAGGTTAAGTTTGTTTGTTGGTGTATCTTCCTCGCTAATAATTTCCCCGGCTTGTTTCCTTGGACATGATTCAAAGACCGTATTTTATCTCGGTTTAGTAGGGTTTCCTCATCTAATAATGTTTTCAATTCGTTTGTTTTGGTGGTTAATTCTTTTAATAGTTCCTGCCCCATCTTTTGTTTGTGTTCTTTACTTATTCTTTCTATTTCTCTTGATAATTGAGTTATTTTATTACCTTTCAGTTTTTTTAGTCTAGACCCGTGCTTGATAAATAGACCTCTTACAATGCATTTTAATGTTTCCCATTGATTAGGTGGGGAAGTATTATCACCTACGTGGTCTACTGAAAAGTTCGTTATTGCTTCTCTGATCTCTGTTAAGCAAGTATCGTCAAACAATAAATTATCATTGAGTCTCCAAGAGTTCCTGGTTCTTTTTCCTTTATCTATAGTCAAAGTGATAAAGATAGGTGCATGGTCTGACCATATCGCATTGCCAATCTCTGGAGAGGAGAGCTCTGGCAACCCTTGTTGGTTTATCAGGAGATAGTCTAGTCGGTGATAGGTTCCATGGACCTTTGATAGGAATGTATAGTCCCTATCTTCCGGGTAGGCCATTCTCCATGTATCTACTAGATGGTATCTATTCAACATTTCTGAGAACTTTTTTCTTGCCATACTTTTTTCTTTTTTTGGAGGAGCTGAAGTGTCCAACTCGGGGTTAAAGATAAAATTAAAATCTCCGCCGATTACTGTGATCCCTTCTGCTTTGCTCATTAAATCTATGAGGAGTTGCGTCCCAAATTCAATTTGGTCATAATTAGGTAAATATATGTTAATGAAGGTGTATTTCTTGCCATAGATATTAACCTTCAGCAAGAGCCCTCTTCCATCTTTATTTCTATAGATTTCTAAGACTTGATGTGGGACAGATTTATGTATTACGATAGCAACTCCTCGAGATTTTGAGTATGCAAAAGAGTCATGGTACCAAGTTGGATAATGCCTATTCCGTATAGTGGGTATGTGATCCGAACGAAAATGTGTCTCTTGGAGCATAAGTATACCAATATTTTGTCTATGGCATGACTGCAGAACCTGGAGTCTCTTAGATGGTACGTTTAATCCTCTGATATTGTATGAGCATATTTTTATCATATTGGGAGCTTCACCAAGATGGTGGGAGAAAGAAAAAAGAGAAGAAAAATTGGAAGGAGAATGCAGATTGTAATGATTCCAAATCTGAGGGCCGAAGGTTAATGGACATGGCTTTGGATTTAGCCAGGTTGACTGATAGTCCCGAAAGGGTGGCAAAGGAATTTAGAAGGGACAACAGATTGGGGAGGGAGATTCTAGATTCCACCCCTGATATGTCAACATGAGATCGAATGGCTTCCGCCAAGGATTCCAATGCCAGGATTAATAGAAGAGGGGAAAGTGGGCACCCTTGGCGGGTTCCCCTCCTAATGGGGAAGGTGGGAGATTCATATCCATAGTATCGTACTTTGGCTTGGGGGGAATCATAGATAAGACATGACAACGAGTATAGGCGCATATGTTAAAATATCTCGATAAGTTCTTCCAATTGAATTGAGTATTTGGTATATACAATATATACATAGGTTTCAAGTCCATAGATTGAAAAGCTCAGTCCATGTGGGAGGCGAAATCTATGAATGGATCCTGGGGTAAGCATACAGGGCAGCCTTCAAGGTAAAACTGAAACCGTGTTCAGGAACTGTGAAAAGAAACAAATGGAGAGGCGCCTCTGGGTGCAATAGTTTTTTAACAGGGATAACAATTTATTAATAGCTCAATAGTAAAACTCACATTTTTGTGATAAAATCAGGCATGGTATGCAAGTAAGGAAGTGGTATCTCCTGGTGCTGTGCTGTGTCATTCTGTGCTCTGGTTAACTTCCGTATAGATGATAATGCCGGCTCAGGAAGGCGGCCTCAGAACGAGGCTTGAGAAGCAGAAGACAGCTGGCTCAGGGGGATACCGACATTGGTGTAGGACGCGTTTCTCGAGCATGCGCACTTGGATCTTCTTACAAGTCGCGCTCTTTTCTCAACAAGGCTGACACACATACCAAGTGGGGGCAATTTAAAGTCCGAGGGCGGAATCATTTGTTGAACACACTGAATCCCTGGACTCATGTGATTGAAAGGTATGAGACAGGTGATGTGTATGAATTGCTAATGATGGTCTGGAAATACTATGGGATAAATATAATTTAAATGATGAGATGTGGGGAGGAACAATAGGAAAAAAGATAAGGAATGGTAAATGAATTTGAAAGTAAATAAATAGAAAGAAAAATAATAATGAAGGGAAACTGAGATAAATAAAATAAAATTAATTAATTAAATGAAATTAAATTTAATAAATAAATAAAAGAAAATGATAGATAAAAAAAATGATAGAAAATGATAGATAAAAGAAAAAAAAAAAAAAAAAAGATAAATGTAAAAATAAAAATTAAAATAAAAATAAATAAATATGAAATTGTATATATATATATATATATATATATATATATATATATATATATAAAAAATGAAAAAATATAATGAAAAAATATATAATATAAAAAAATGTGATAAATATATATATATATAGAAAAAGGAAAAAGAGTAGGGGATATACATGTATAAAAAATATATACAAAAAAATTATATATATATACACATGTACATAAAGAAATGAAACAATAATTATTATGTAAATATATAAAAAAAATTATTAATTAGTATATATATAGAAGTCGGATAGAACAAAGATGAAAGGTGGCGTATATCTATATATGGGGGGGGGGATATAACTAAATGCATAAAATATAAATATGCATAAAAAGACGTACTGGAAAGATAAGTATGCATGTATATGCATATATATATATGTGTAAATACACGTGTGCATAGATATTATACATATATATGGGGGCACATAATCACATATATACAAAAAGATGTACATGTAAAAAATGTGTATATATAAAAAATGCTAGGGGATGAAAAAAAATATATATATATATATATATATATATATATAATGGTGAACCATGAAGAAAGGTGAAAAGGATATTTGTATAAGTCTGGTGGAGTCGGGGATGGAAAATGAAAAGAGTTATATGGTACTTGAGAACCAAGGAAATAAAAAATGGAATCTGAGGGTGCGTTAATAAATTCACACATACAGATGATCTATATAGAAAAAAACTGGATATGCACACCTTATATGTAATAGCATCAATACATGAACACACACAGTTAATCAAAGATGTACTATTGAATCCTAAAACATAATAAAAAAATATATAAATATATTATATAGTAAGAGTCTGAGAGTATAGGGACCTGAAGTTAAAATGTATGATAAAAAAGGCTATCTATGATAACTTTAAAGTCTAAAATCACGTGTACATAAAAAGTAGTCTATAACATAGTAATCTATTAAGTGTAACTCTATAAAATGGTGGAAATTTAAATTTCTTCGTTTATCCCACCAGGCGTAAGAACATCTAATATGTATATCCAGAACGTTTCTCTATAGCATAGCCTACTGAAGCGTTCAGCGGCAGGGAGGGATTTGGACATTTGCTCAATAATCCACACTTCCAGTTCCTCAGTGGACTGTTGGTGGGCTTGATTGAAGTGTCTAGGTACACTATGTGGATCTTTAGCTTTTTCTATAGAATGTCTATGTTCACCGAATCTGGTTCGGAGGGCTCTGATGGTGCGCCCTACGTAGACCAAACCGCATGGGCATGTTAGTCCGTAAACAACATAATCTGAGGAAAAATTATAAAAATCCTTCAAGACATAGGTGGTACCTTTGGTTGTGAAGGATTTTTTGCCATGTTTGATGAATTTGCATGTCTTACACTGTGATTTGTGGCAGCGACACATTCCAACCAATGGTATGAAAATAGTTTTTTCTGGGAGGGGGGCCTCTAGATCTAAATTTGCTCGGAGCAATTCTTGATTTCAGATTGGGGGCTCTGCGTTATGTTATTCTTGGCCGTTCTGGGATAATGGGTTTTAGAAGTGGATCTTGTAGTAGGATGCCCCAATGGTTCTCCAAGATTTTCTCAATTTTTTTAAAATGAACATTAAAAGTAGTGGTGAAACGTAGCATGTGATTGTTTTGTTGTTCACTTGATGTTTTGCCTTTTTGAAAGTATTCACAAGCTTTATCAATAAAAGCAGTTGGATAGTCTTTCTCCTTAAACTTGTCTTTTAATAGGACACTCTGTTCAAGGTAGTCACTTTCTCTTGTGCAGTCCTGCAGAATTGGCCTTTAGGGATGTTGTCGATCCATCTGGGCAGATGGCAGCTCTTATGGTGAAGATATGAGTTTCCCGCAGTTGGTTTAATATAATTCTTTGAAATAATGGCTGCAGTATTAGTATCATGGCCTAACTCTAAATCGATGAAGGGCAAAGTGTCAGGATTTTTGTCCGAGGTGAAGGATAAGCCAAAAGGATTTTTGTTGCAATGTTCCACAAAGTGGTCAGTTACATGGGGGGGCCCATCCCAAATTATGATGATGTCATCGTTGTAACGACCGAAAAATACAATATTGCGTGCAAAAGAGTTGTTATGGAGCACATACGCATTTTCCCAAAATCCCATCGCCAAATTGGCGTATGAGGGAGCAAAATTTGCTCCCATGGCTGTGCCTTGTGTCTGTATATAAAAATCTCCATCAAAGGTAAAATAATTGTGTGTTAGGCAGAAGGAAACAGAGTCTAAAATGAAAGAAGCCTGACGTGGATTGATAAGGGGCTCCTTTCCCAAGAAGTGCTCAAGTGCCATCAGGCCAAAAGTATGAGGGAGACGTGTAAATGGAGTTCACATCAAGGGAGAGCCAGATGTAGGTTGGCTCCCACTTGTATATCTTTTATTTATTTATTTAATTTAATTTAATTTAATTAATTAATTTTATTTTATTTATCTCAGTTTACCTTCATTATTATTTTTCTTTCTATTTATTTACTTTCAAATTCATTTACCATTCCTTATCTTTTTTCCTATTGTTCCTCCCCACATCTCATCATTTAATTTCATTTGGCATCCCATAGTATTTCCGGACCATCATTAGCAATTCATACACATCACCTGTCTCATACCTTTCAATCACATGAGTCCAGGGATTCAGTGTGTTCAACAAATGATTCCGCCCTCGTTCCCTCCCCCTTTGACTTTAAATTGCCCCCACTTGGTATGTGTGTCAGCCTTGTTGAGAAAAGAGCGCGACTTGTAAGAAGATCCAAGTGCGCATGCTCGAGAAACGCGTCCTACACTGATGACGGTATCCCCCTGAGCCAGCTGTCTTCTGCTTCTCAAGCCTCGTTCTGAGGCCGCCTTCCTGAGCTGGCATTATCATCTATACGGAAGTTAACCAGAGCACAGAATGACACAGCACAGCACCAGGAGATATCACTTCCTTACTTGCATACCATGCCTGATTTTATCACAAAAATGTGAGTTTTACTATTGAGCTATTAATAAATTGTTATCCCTGTTAAAAAACGATTTCACCCAGAGGCGCCTCTCCATTTGTTTCTTGGGAATCATAGATAGCTGAGACCCAGCTCAAAAAGGAAGCGCCAAAACCAAAGTGACTAAGTACCTGCATCAGATAGGGCCAAGACAAAGTGTCAAAGGCTTTATTGACATCTAAAGACAGAAACATTGTTTCCAAAGATCTATCATGTACTATATGTTAGATTTGAAGAAGCAGTCTAATGACATCCCCTGCCTGTCTAAGAGGGACAAATCCCACCTGAAATTTTTTTATCAAACGTGGGAGGAAGGAATTCAGGCGGTTGGCCAGAATCTTTGTCAGAATTTTGGCCGGAAATTGGCCCAAGAAGAGTGGTCCCTGTCTGGCTTAGGAATCATTACAATGTTGGCAGTCAGCAAGTTTAATGTGAATGAGTGACCTTCCTTTACCGAGTTATACATAGCCGCCAAATGTGGGGCTAAAACCTCTGCAAATTTCCGATAGTACAAGGCTGTGAAGCCATCGGGGCCCAGTCTCTTGCCTATCTTTAATTCTTTGATACAGTGAAGAACTTCTGATATCTGTATATCTCTGTCCATAAGAGACACATGAGTGTCGGACAGGGAAGGCAAGGGCAGATCTTTCAAAAAAGTATTCAGGCCCTGGGTAGAGGCATGGGTAGGGGAGGAATAAAGCTTGGTAATACGGTGGCGAAATTCGTCCAAGACCCGATGAGGGTTACCCGTGAGGATATTGCGTACGTAAGGCTATGGGGGTAAACTTCGGAGTGAGAGTGCGCAGTCTGTTGGCCAGCATCGCAGTGGGCTCATTTGCCTTAGCATACCACTTCTGCAGGGTGCGTTCTGCATCGTCTGTTGCACATAAATCCAGGTCCAATCGGGCTTTGTCTAAGAGCCTGCGGTTAGTCGGGGTGGGAGCTTGTTTGAAGGCCGTAGAAAGGGCCTCCAGAGTTTGCTCTAGTTTGCGCCGGGTCTGGGTTTGTTCTTTTTTTCGCTTTGACGCTATGCGGATAACGTTGCCCCGAAGGACCGCTTTATAAGCTTCCCAAAGAGTCACCGGCGAGGAGACCGTCCCTGTATTGAGTTTAAAGTAATCCCCCGAAGCTTTGTGAATGTCGTTGAGGATCGGCTCTAATGACAAAAGAGAGTCATTCATCACCCAAGGGGCGTGCTATGGTTTGCTGAGAAGAGAATGACAAATAGTCAGAATTGGGTCATGGTCTGACCAGGGGGTTGCTAGGATAGAGAGTAAGTGATGAGGGTGGGAATAGAGGGTGTAATCCCTACCAAGGGGATGGAGCTCCCGCCAAATGTCAACTAGGTCATGGTTTTGTAGGGCACGTGAAAAATTTTTTGCGGCTGGGGAGGGGAGTTTATGGTCCGATGGGTAGTTATCTAGAGAGGGATTTAGCGTCACGTTAGAGTCACCCGCCAACAGGAGGGTGCCCTTCTGGTGGTCCTTTAACAGGGAGCAGGCATGAGTCAAAAAGGGGCCCGGGTTAACATTTGGGGCGTAGTAGGTCATGATAGTAACCTCATTGTCCTGAACGGAACCCTGCAGAAGAAGGTATCTACCATTAGGGTCAGCTATTTGTTTACTGCAAATAAACGGGACTGATTTTCGTATGGCTATGAGAACCCCTTTCTGCTTAGTAGGACCGTTTGCTAAATAGACTTGGGGGTAATTTGCAGCAAAGTATTTGGGACAAGAAGAGGAGGAGAAATGGGTTTCTTGTAAGCATGGCATGTCTATATTGTGTTGTTTGAGGTATTTAGAAGCCTTGACCCGTTTTTGAGGAGAATTCATGCCCTGAACATTCAGGGATAGCCAACGGAGGGTCATTGGGTCAAATGCATGTAGCTGTAAGATACTCTGTTCCCACACCCCGGGGATCTAGGAGGAGGGAAGGAGGGGGGGGAGGGGGAGGCCAGAAGGAGAGAAGAGAAAAGGAAGGAAAGAAGAGAGATGAAGAGAATAAGACATAAGAATGCAGAGGAGAGCTCGGAATGGAGCAAATGCTGTGTACATAAATGTAGCGCAGCGTGGGCTGTAAGGCCCACTTCGAGTTGAGATCATGGCTAGGAAAAATGTCCTAGCCAGGTGCCAACACATGGGGGAAGCAGTGGTCCGTCTAAACCACCGCTCTGTAATGAAAACAGTGCAAACATCTTAAACAGTATAAACATAGAATCTAGCTGATAATATCTAGAAATTCGGTCAAAAAGAGGAAGTTGCAAACAGTAACAGTAAGGCAACTTTGGTGCATATTCAACATTTTGGGACGTAGATGGAAGGTCCTCCGAGTTCCCCGAGAGAACAGCCGCAAGGCCACTGTCTCCAGAAGGTCGAGCGGACCCATGTTAACTAGTTGCTGCCGTGGGTCCGCAATCCACAACGCAGGATTGCAGAACCACGGCGCAGTGGTACACAGTACAACCAACATGTCTAATAACAAAAGTGCACCCCCACCTAAAATGACCCAGATCACCCCCACCCCGCAGCAGTCCCAGGATCCACTGAAGAAAGCACAACAAGTAGCAGCCCAACCCGCTTGGGCAGTCGTGGATGTGGCAGGGTAGAGAAGACAGGTCAATGTCGAAGTTCTACCTGGTAACCTATAGGGGGTAAGTCTCGCCCCAGACTACCATCTCAGAAGTGAGGCAGCCTAACGTAGGGCGACCCCCCCGGACCAAGTATCAGAAACCAAGGTTAAGTAAATTATGGTGGGGGGACATCTTCCAAAGCACACCACTCTGATTCCCATGCAAGGTCAGCCAATAGGTCAAGATAGACTAATATGACACGGGATCAGGTGGCCAGGAAAAAACTGAGGTTGACAAAAGGTTGGAATTGGCATCATCATCCATTGTTGGATTGCTGAAAACGTTGGGCCTGTAGGTCCCGCAGCGCCTGGGATCCAGACTGAGACTTTTGGGATGCTTGAGAGGACTGGCGGGGAGGCCTGGAGGGTTCGGGTCTGGAGGGTCCGGGCCTGGAGGACGAGGATAGGGCATCAGGCTGAGATGGGGGAAGGCCCAGCTGTAGATCCAGGAGGTGGCGTTTCAGGTCCGAAGGAGAGATGGCATGAAATTGACGGCCATGGTGGGAAAAAGAGAGCTTAAATGGGAACCCCCATCTGTATTTAATCTCGTGGGATTGAAGAACTTGAAGATAGGGTTTGAGGCTTCGACGCCTGGCGATAGTGACCGACGAGAGATCTGCGAATAGCTGGAGGGAGTTACTCTGGAAGGAGAGGTTCTGCTGCTCTTTAGCTGCCTGTAGGAGTCTCTCCTTAGTCCGGTAATAGTAAAATTTGATGATGACATCCCTCGGGGGGCCCTCTGAGGGTTTGGGAGCCAGGGATCTGTGGATGCGATCAAACTCCAGCCTGTCCACCGGGAGCTTGGGGGCCAGCTCTTGGAAAAAAGCGGTAGCTGTTCCCTGTAGGTCAGTAATCACCTCTGCCTCTTCTAGTTTGTCCCTCAGAGCCTCCAGCTCCCCGGACATTTTATTTCAAAGTATTTTATTATGTTTGACAAAGTGTATACAATGAAAAATGACAGGATATAAAACCAGAACATACTGAAACATAGCAAAAACTGACATCCTATATAAAACGTCAAAGAAATGTGGCAAAAGTTGAGGTGATACGTGGTGGGACCCGTAGATCCAACGTAGGGAATATGGGAGGGGAAGGCCTGCTTGGCAGTGTAGCGAACAGTGACCCCCCACCATCAGGCACCCCAAATGGGAGCTAACTGTGCCCGGTAGGGGGGATCCCCGTCGCCCCACCACCCCGCCTTAATGTCGATTATCAACAAATGGGGCCTTCTCCTCTGGTTTGCCAGTAAATAAGGAGGCTTCCTAAAGTAGGGGCCAGACATTGTCCCAGTAAACTTCAACAAGGAAGGAGAGCAAGGAGCGGGAAGCGGAAGAAGAAAGAACAAGAGGGGGAAAAACAGGGAGGATAAAGAGAAGTTGGAGGGGAGGCAGATAAGGATATTCGGAACATCAATTTCAGGATACAGGTGATTCAAGGAGATATTGAATTAGTGAGCCATGGCGCACCAATATAAATGGCCCAGGGTTCCCATGTGGATTCAAAAGTACTAACTGTGTCTGAGAGAATGTTGGATAGCTTCTCTTGTGACATTATCCAAGAGACTTTCCTGATTACTGCTGGGAAGGAGACCCTGGTTTTCAGGCTTGCTTCTATAAGCGTTTTGTTTAGGATACCTTTGAAAGAGTCAAAGCTTGCTTTCTGCCAGACCCCCAGATCCCATTTGAACTGGAAGTCTGACTCCCAGCGGAGCATATAAGGGGACTTAGTGGCCGGCAAGGTGTGTGATGAGTAGATTGTCGACACCCCCCCCCCCCGCTGGTCCATGGACTGACCGCACCAAATTTCATATTCCGTAAACTGTGGGGGAAGGGGTTTGTCCTTCCAAAGTTTGTGTAGAAAATGTGAAATCTGTCCAAATCCGAACCTTTCAGAGTCAGGTAGATCTAATTTCTTGATGCAATAATCAAGGGTGATTGGGCCTGAATTTGTAAAAAAGTGTCCGATTCGGTATAGCACCTTATCCAGCCACCATCTGAATGCTTGTATATTTTGTCCTGGGGGGAAGGCAGGATTATGAAATATGTGAGATAGAGGTTTGTAAGCTGAGACTAGAGTTGTAGCGGAGCGTACAGAGTCCCAGAGGGCAAACATATGTGAGAGGGTTGGGGCCATAATCGGGGGGCGCACTTTAGGATTCGACCAGAGGAGGTAATCCAGAGTATTGTGAGGTACTGCCTGCCTTTCTAAATGGACCCAATCCGGTTTTTCATATTTGGAATAGATCACAGAGAGTTGGGCAATCCTGGCTGCCATGTAGTATTTGTGTAAGTTGGGTAATCCCACGCCCCCTTTCTGTCTATGTAGGTACAGTGTTTGTTGCGGAATCCTATAACCGGTCGATCCCCAGATAAATTTAAGGACCTTGCTTTGGAATGTTTTAATGTGATCCCTTCTGATGGGGATTGGTAGAGATCGGAAAAGATAGAGGAGTCTGGGGAGCAACGTCATCTTTATGGAATTGACCCTCCCGAGCCAAGAGAAATTATGTTTAGACCATGAATGGAGATCCAGCTCCAATTTCCGGTACATGGTAGGGTAATTAGTACCGTAAAGGTCCTCTGTTTTGGCTGTGAGTGCAATACCGAGGTATTTAATGGAGGAAGTGTTCCAATGGAACTGAAAATGCTTCCGTAGGGATTTGACCGTGGAAGGGTGGAGGGAGACGTTTAGTGCATGTGACTTGTTATAATTAACCCGGAGCCCAGATATTTTAGCAAATTCATCTAGAGAGTGGCAAAGGTTAGGTAGAGTAGTTATCGGGGAGGTGAGGAAAAGGAGTATGTCATCTGCGAAGAGTCCACATTTGTGGATTTGGGAACCGCTTTTGACTCCTTGAATGCTGGGATTTTGTCGAATGGAGATGGCAAGTGTTTCTATGGCTATAGCAAAATTCATGGGCGATAATGGACAGCCTTGTCTAGTTCCTTTAGCTATGGTTATAGGTTGTGAGTAGTGACCCTGAAGTTTGATTCGAGTGGTGGGATTGGAGTATAGGGCACATAATAGACCCATAATGTTGTCGCCAAAGCCCCAGCGTTTCAGGATCTCAAAAATATATGGCCAGGAGACTGAGTCGAAGGCTTTATGGAGATCTAGGGAAAGTAGCATACCCGATTGTTTAGGGCCCCCATCCCATCCTGTTTGAAGAATAGATACTATATCTATAGCTCGTCTGATTTGAAAAGGGCCTTGTCTGCCTGGGATGAACCCTACTTGATCCCTGTGAATGTATCGGTTAATGAAAGAAGCCAGGCGATTCGCTAAAATTTTGGTAAGGATTTTCAAGTCGCTATTTATGAGCGAAATAGGTCTGTAATACTGACTTCTTCCGGGTTCCTGTCCGGCTTTGGAATTACGGCAATGAAGGCAGTGTTAAGATGGGGATCGAGTGGGGTCCCCTTTGTCTTTGAGTTGAGGAATTTAGTGAGGTGGGGGACCAGGGCAGATGGGAACGTCTTGTAATAGGAGTTGGAGAGACCATCCGGGCCCGGTGATGAATTAGATTTTAGAGCCTTAATAACTTCCTGGACCTCTTCAGTGGAGAAGGGGGCTTCCAGTATTGCCTTATGGTCTGCGGATAGGGTGGGGATAGGGATCCCGTCGAAATATTTTGAGATGGTCTACTCATCAGTGGCGTCTTGGCGGCTATAAAGTTTGGAGTAGAAGTCATGGAAGGCCTCGAGAATTTTGGCTGGGTTGGATGATGTACCCTGTCCCGGGATTCTAATTTTGGGCATTACATAGGAAGTTAATTTGGAGGCTAGCATGGAACCTAACTTGTCTCCCTGGGTATAGAATTTATTTTTGCTCCACCATCAATGTAAGGTTAAGTTTGAGTCTGATCTCATCAATTTGGTTTTGCAATGATGGCGAGGGGAATTGTTTGTGCTGGGAGCGCAAGGAGGTATATTCGGCTTCAAGTCTTTTGATGTTGGCTGTCCGTTCCCTTTTAATTTGTGTCGACAATTTGATAAATTCACCCCTGATAAAAGTTTTGTGGGCTGCCCACAGGGTTTCCGCTGAAATCCCTTCAGCATTGTTAAGGTAGAAGTACTCAGAAAGAGATGTCTCTAACATCTGTACTCCTATGGGATCCGAGAGCAGGGATTCGTTCAATCTCCAGTGTCCAAATCCCGGTTTCGGATATTGTCTGTGCAGAGATAAAGTGACCAGCGAGTGGTCAGAAAGGACGGTGTCTTTGATTCTCGATGAGAGGATCCGGGGGACGTCTCGGGTCTGAATCAGGAGGTGATCAATCCTGGCATACAAGTTATGGGGGGCGGAGAAATAAGAGAAGTCACGTTTACCCGGGTTGAATTCTCTCCATACATCTGCCAAGCCCTGAGCATGAATGAGTTTGGCTATCTTAAGGCTTTCCCTGGTAGGTCTGGTGAGTTGGGAGGAAGGGGGTTTGGATCTGTCTAAAGCCTGGTCAAAGGCAGAATTGGAATCTCCCCTGAATATGACCGTTCCCTCCAGGGATGGGGAGAGAAAATCAAATATATGCCTAAAAAAGGTTGCTTGTCCTTTGTTAGGTGCGTAGTAGGAAATGAGGGAGAAGAGGTTTTCCTCTATTGTTCCCTTAACAAGGATATATCTGCCCTCTGGGTCCCTTATTTCTGAGGTTAAGGTAAAGTTGCAGTTTTTGGCAAAGGCAATAGCTACCCCTTTAGTTTTGTTTTCGGCGCTGGCCAAAAAGAAATTGGGGAAGTGGGAATGGAGGAATTTGGGGCTATACCGAATTGGGAGGTGTGTTTCCTGAAGCATGACAATGTCAAGCCTGGAGGATTTGTAGAAGTTGAATAGCTTCTTCCGTTTCGTGGGGGAGTTCGTGCCCTGTACATTGTGGGTAGCTATTTTTAAAGTGTTTTGTGTGCTGTCAGCCATGGAATCTACCGGGGAGAGTGTGCGAGTGTCTACCATCACTTACCTTAGTGTGTCCCGTCCTGCAGTGGATACGAGAAGAATCTTCTGTTCTGCTGTTTGTCGGCGTCCCTGAATGTGCACCTCTTATGAATGTTCTCACTGGAAGAAAAACAAGGGTAAATTGATGTTCCGAGAGAGAGAGGGAGGCAGAGGGAAGAGAAGAGTGGAAAGAAAAAGGGCCTAGCGGTCTCCCTCCGGGGTAAAGGGGGACCCAGGGGGAGAGGCTAGAGCAGGAATACTTCCTGCGCTTAGAAGCGCGGGAAGTAACAACAAAAAATAAACAAAATAGCTCCATGCCAAACTCGGCCTGGAGGTCCTATCCCTACGAGTCCGAAGGGAATCAAAGGCATAGGAGGAGGCGCATGTGTACCACCACAGACCAGGGCATTTCAGGTCTGCGGGAATTGAAAAACTATAAAACATAACCCGAAAACAGTCCCGAAGACAACTGTTCGTCTAACAGAGATAAGGCACTGAGTGAACCTAAGGTAGTAGAAATTGACATTGTTGGAGGGGCATCGGGACCCCTGCTGAAGAGAATCAATTTTCCCGCTTGGCATTTCAACCTGGAGGAGTGTTGCAGAGAGAGTCAGTAGGAGACAGATCCTCTGGACCCAGCCGGGTTCAAGAAGTGAGGTCGCAGAACTTGGAGCACTAGGGTGTTAAATGTCCCCCCCCCTTCTTGGAGAAATTCCCATAGCACTCTTTCAAACAGGGTCAGTGGGGTGCAGGTGTTGCCCCAAGGGTAGTAACCTCTGCGGCAGAGCGTAGAGTTCAGGTTCGAGATGAATGAAGAAGGAAGTTTAGTCAACTTAGGAGAAGGTCAACTCGGAGAGTCGTCCAAGTCCTGGAAATTTAAGAGACTTCATTCGATCTGCTTTCAAGGAGGACCATGTTGTGTTGATCTGTGAGTCTTGGTCTTGTTCCAAAGGGGAGTCAGTGGGCTCGTTGGAGGCGGGCGTTTGTTGGAGACCGCAGGAGGGGTTGAGATGTCCATGTCTGCTTCTTGGGTGATAACTTTCAGTTTAAGGAGCAGGTGTTCACCCGCGATGAAGTTGGAGAAGGAGTATTCTTGACCTTTCAAAGAGAACTTTACCGCGAAAGGGAAGGACCACCTGTATTTGATTTCCTTCTTTAAGAGGGCTTGCAGAAGAGGTTTCAGGGTCCTTCTGCATTGAATGGTGGAGGGGGCGAGATCAGCAAATATTTGCACTGGATGACCCTGACATGTCACCTGAGATAAGGCTCGTGCCTGCTTCATTATTGATTCCTTTACCGCATAAAAGTGCGGTTTGGCGATGATGTCCCTGGGGGTGCCGTCTCTCCTGGGGGGACCAAGCGCTCTTTGAGCCCTGTCCAGTTCAAGGCGATGAGATGAAATATTGGAGATCAGCGATTTTATGAGGTCTTGCGTTGCAGAGGAGACATCCTGGATGGATTCTGGCAGGCCTCTGATCCTGAAGTTGTACCTCCTGGATCTGTTTTTAAATTCGCCGATGCGGGATATGGCAGTGTCCAGGTGATCATGAAGGGTGGAGATGAGGTCAGAGTGCTGGTGAGCCGTTGCTGTGTGTTGGTCTACCCTGGTTTCTATGGCGTCAATTCTGGACCCAATAGTTTGGAGGTCTGCCTTAATTTCACTTGTGATCTTGGTTGCAGGTTAGGCTAGGCCCTTGTCAAGGAGGTTAGACATTCTGAGAAAGAGATCCTCCATGTTGAAGGAACGATCCCTGTCAGGGGCTCCATAAACATGAGAGTCAGTCAGGGCGGCCATCACAGGGCCTGCTGGGGAAAATGGAGGGTCTCCAAAAGTGTGGCCCAGGAGTGATTCCGTGGATGCTGGGAAGGGCAGCATCTCATTATGGCAGGGGAGAGGGGGTCCAGGGGAGAAGTGCAGGTGTGCAGGGGAGACAACTTGCCTTTGTTCCTGCAGAATTTCAGTGAGGGAGACCTGAGGTAGATGTGCAGCGTCTGCTGCGGCGGCCATCTTGGTGCTCCCCGGACATTTTATCCACTTCCTCTTCATGGCCCTCTAGCACAGTGGTAGCCAAGTCCATGTGGTGCGCTAGCTGATTAGTGCGGTGGCCTATCTCTGAAGTCTGAGGAGAGTTTGTGGGATGCTGCTGTAATCTCATCCCTTACTATGCTGCGGAATTTGGCCAGCATGTCATCCGATTCAGCAGGGAGGGGACTCACCTGGTCAGATGGAAACAGGTGGAGGCTGTCAGAAGGAGATCCTGGGCCTGCAGCAGAGAGCTGAGTCTCGTCGTCAGGCTCCGGAGGTTCAGGCGCCATCTTGGGTCTGCCCTTGCCTGAAGCTGGGGAGGATTTGTTATGTTGCCGGCTCTTAGGGTGCTTCTTTGCGGATCTATACATCACCGCCGGCAGCCTGAAGTTTTCCGGAGCCTCCGGAGCTGTGTATGCAGCGTCCCCACTAGTCCTATGTCGGATTAGACCGGCGTGTTGTTCCGACAGCGAGGAGCGGAGGAATCAAGCGGCCATCTCCGTCGCTCGCGCGCATGCGCCCCTAGAATGGACTTTCTAATGAACTTTTAGTCAAAGACTGAAGCACCTTCTCAATGACAGAAATATTGGAGGGGTTGCATTTAAGAAAAATGTATGTTTAGAATGAGATTTTAGTAATGAAGTGATTTTCTGCGTGGAGTCTGAGAAAAAAAATCAGGGGCGGAACGTGTTGCTTTTGTTAAACAATATGATTTCGTTATATTAATCAGACATAACATTACATGGGGCAGTCTGCTTAGTAGTTGTTCATAGAAATCAGATTACTGTCAGGTTTGGCTTAAGTGGATACTTCTCAAACAAGTGCTGTTGGATACAATGGGAACGTAGATACCATTGTTGTATTCAGTTTATAATTTGAGTCTATTGTCGCTATAGCTACAGTAAACGGGTAAGAGAGGGACTCTCAAACTGAAAGAATGACAGAGATGTCTTTCTGTTAGTGGATTTTTCTGGAAAACAACCTGAGCTATATAAAGGTTGCCAGGCATAAGCAGAACAGGGACTTCAACATGGATTAACACCATAGCAGGAGGAAGAATCTGTAATCAGCAAACAAGAAGGTGCCTGATCTCCAGAAGCCTCAATGTCAACAGAGATCATGAACACAGTAACTGGAGCTAAGTAACATTAAGTGTATTTATACTATTACAGACCATAGTTTCTGTTTATTTTCTAGGCATCTTGCTATAGATATCTGTCAGTCGTTAAGTGACGGTTCCCCTAAAGGGGTTTTAAAGCAGCGAAGTAGATAAATAATAGATGTAGTTCGAAAAATATGTTTTAAAATATTAAAAATCAATATACAAGGTTTACACAAAAGTTAAAATATGAGCTCTTGAGGGGGCATGCCCAAAAGTGCAAAAAAGGCAAACACAGAATTGTACCTAACATTGCATGACAACATGTCTAATGAATGACAAAGGCTGACACGTTTTGACCCATTTTGTTGGGGTCTTCTTCAGAGGATAGGTTTTCTACAAAGAAATTGCATTTAGCACATCCGATTGAAAAAGGCATGAAAGGTTGCGATCTCATATAGCTACCAATATATGCGGTAGGGACCTCCCAACCAAGATTTCCCTAAGAGCTGTCAGATGATCCTGTGTGATTCAAGGCCGGGTAAAACCCCAGGAGGAGACAACAACTCGCTGAGTGCAGCTTACAAGGAGTCGCACGTTTCTGTGCCTCCCAGATGTGAAGATGTGGTGATGAAAGCAAATAGGGAATAAAGACAAGAAGAGAAAAAATGCATATGGATGCACAAAAAATAGTATGGGTAGTGTGTGAGGAAGGGTGCGAGGCATGAGAAATGAGCAATGAACAAAATGAGTGATTGAGGGAGGTGAAAAGAAAGGAGCGGAGCCCTGATGGATTTCCTGGGGGTATTTATGGGAGGGGTGACATGGTGTGCATTTCAGTCTTTGCATCACAGAGGACACACACACACCTGTTGATTCACCTGCCAGACTTACCAGACTCATCTATTTTGCACCAACTCCAGCTACACTTCATTACTTGCACATGGCTCACTCTGAACATTTATCTTATTTTTTACTTTTTTGTCACCATTTTTTCAACTTTAATCTGGCTTCTCTCACTCCTTCTCTCTCTCTCTCTTGTCTATTCCTTTGACTCTCACCACTTGCTGGAAATTCTTTGCCATTTTCCTTTCTCCCTTCAGTCTCCTATGTCCTTACTATCTTTGGCTCAGTCTCTCTATTCATACAGAGACATATACATATTATTAGTACTTAATGTATTATTATACTTATTTACGCCTACAGCTTTTATTATATATGGACCTAGTGAGATTTTTGCATGCGCACCATGCCTGTCCTCTGGTTTGCCCCACTGGGGTCCCGTTTGGCTCCGCCTCCTCAGCTCCCGGGTCAGACACCTGCTGCTGCCTCTGGGAACCGCACACCTGCCGTTTTGGCCTCATTTAGTGGTGAGTATGAGTTCTTACATCATGGCTTCCACGCCCTGTAACTACTTTATCAATATTATACCATCTGCCCATTTATATTCTTCCATCTTAGGTACATCCATACACGCATCAACCCCTGAAGAGCGAGCTGGGTCTCGTGAAATGCGTCGGGTACACTAGATACCTGCGTATTACATGTTTTTTACTCCTAGGGTACACTAGATGCCCATATATTACATGTCTGTTACTCATTTATGTACCTATTGTTCAATTCAATTGTATGTTATTCTACTATTGGTCATTGCTTATGATATTAATGTATGCATGGTTTTCACTTAAATAAACTCATATACTTTATACTTCAATTACTGTTATGCTTTTTGTTCAAATGGTGCCCACTTCATTTAAAGTCCCAAAGGCGAATCTCTTTTTTGTTACAATGGCACATTCCAGTCTAGCCACTTGCCGACCGCTGCACGCCGATATACGTTGGCACAATGGCAGCAGTGGGCCAATGGGTGTACCTGTACGCCCCCTTTAATTGGCCGATCGTATTACGGAGCTGGAGAATGGGAGATACCTATGTAAACAAAGCATTTCCCTGTTCTGCCTAGTGACATGACAGAGATCACTGCTCCCTGTTTTCGGGAGCAGTGATCGCTGTCATGTGAGTGGTAGCCCATGCCCCCCACAGTTAGAATCACTCCCTAGGATACACCTAACCCCTTGATCGCCCCCTAGTGTTTAACCCCTTCCCTGACAGTGACATTTACACAGTAATCAGTGCATTTTTATAGTACTGATCGCTGTATAAATGACAATGGTGCAGAAATAGTGTCTAAAGTGTCCGAAGTGTCCGCCATAATGTCGCAGTCACAATAAAAATCGCAGATCGCTGCCATTACTAATTAAAAAAATTATAATAAAAATGCCATAAAAGTAGCGCCAATTTTGTAGATGCTATAACTTTTGTGCAAACCAATCAATATACGCTTATTGCAATTTTTTTTTTTTACCAAAAATATGTAGAAGAATACATATCGGCCTTAACTGAGGGAAAAATTCATTTTTTTATACATTTTTGGGGATATTTATTATAGCAAAATGTAAAAAAAATTGAATTTTTTTCAAAATTGTCACTCTTTTTTTGTTTATAGTGCAAGAAATAAGAAAAACGCAGAGGTGATCAAATACCACCAAAAGAAAGCTCTATTTGTGGGAAAAAAGGACGTAAATTTTGTTTGGGTGCAACGTCTCACGACCACGCAATTGTCAGTTAAAGCGACGCAGTGCCGAATTGCAAAAAGTGCTCTGGTCAGGAAGGGGGTAAAATCTTCCGGTGCTCAAGCGGCTAGAAAATGAAAATAATAGTCAGAAAAACTTTTGGGATTCAAAGGGAAAGAATATGGATACAATGAGTTTATTATATGTTCCACAACCTATGTAGCTTTTAGTCTATGTTGCCCATGTGGCCTTCTGTATGTAGGAAGGACAAGGAGCCTATTGAGAGATAGAATAGGGGACCACTGGAGAAAAATAGAGGATGACCAAAGTGTGGTCAAAAAATTCAACAATAGTAGTACTATAAAGCTGGAAGTCTCTGGCATTCAAGCCATGTCACAAACTCTATTAGATAATGAGAATTAAAAATAAAAGCAAAACTATACTACCAGAAGACATACTGGATCTTTCATCTTGAAACACTGGCACCCAGTGGAAGTGGCAATAGACATTAGTGTTGAAGGTACACATAATTATCATGTGTAAAAAAAAATATATATTATTATTACTATTATTTCACAGTATGTTATGCATTTTTCAAGTCTTTTCTTTTATTCATAATTATACATAATACACTTTTTATAGAAAATCCATTCCAGCCTATTACCTTTGTAGATGGCCATGAGCAGTGGTTCTAGGATGTAGAAAGATGCTGCCTATTTGAAAGTTGCGGAATATTTATTTTGCTTAATTCATTAAAGGCTAAGTTCACTTTGTAAAATGGATTGATTTTGCAGATAACAAATGTGCGTTTATTTTATTTTTTTACACTGCAGCATTCAAAACATTGCACCCCTATCAGTGGACTGTGGATGCAATGTCAGGCTCCTGGGGATGCTTAATACAGCTGTCCTCCACATGCTCTGGCTGTATAACAGGACAACCCTTAAAAAAGAAAAGCCAGATGTGCCCTGTCTCTAGATGGTGTGGTTTGACCACCACTTTGTACTGTAGAACCCTCTCACCTCCTATCAGTAGCTTTCCTAATATTAGTCCCCCCCAACAAAGAAGGCTCTAGCTTAGAAATATGCAGGGTTGGAGAACAATGGAGCACTGTAGTGGTGTTAGAATTTGTTACCCCTCGTTACTGCAAAAGGAGAACTGGCCTTCAGAGGACTGATCCAGAGAGAATACCATTTCTGATAAGCCTCTGGTACAGATGTTTGCTCTATAGTGTTATGAAAATGTTTTTCACTACAGGAGAGAATAGGAAGGGAGGAGTGTGATGTGAGTCCTGTGTTGCTATGGAGATCCAGTGCTGACATCAAGGCTTGGATGAAGGAATGGAAAGACTCTAAACTCTGTGAGTTAAACAAAGCAGTAGTGGACTGAGTTTCCCTGGGTATGTCAAATGACAGAGTCAGTCTATGTTGTATTCCTTTGGAGGAAAATCTATAAATTACAATATCTGCTGTGAATACATAAAGATAGTTTTTTTGGGGGGGGGGGCATGTGCGAAGCTCAGCACAAAGGACATGCTGGGCTAGAGCTCTGCTCCACAGCGAGACCATAGTCCACTCGTTAACATAGCAAGACACACCCGCGGACTCCCACCGCGCCTGCCAGCCTCAGCCAACACCCGGACAGCCACACCATGGTCACGGGCAGCCCCAAGGCGGAGCCCAAAAGCAAAAACATCTGCAGTGTACTGGTGCGGGCCTCATCCAAGATGGCGCTGCCAGCTTCCCCTCACAGAGGCACACCGCGCTCACTAAAGCAGAGACAGAGGCAGCATCCAGATGAGGGTGAGTCAGACGCTGAACTCCTGGCCTCCCCTCTGTCCTCCCAGCATAGTATCAGGATGCATCCACCAGCAGACAGTCAGTCAGAGAACTTCCCAGAGTGGACACAGTGCTGGGCACCCTGGTGTGCGCCGGTGTGCCTGCGCGCATTCCTGTGCACACTGGTGCGCCTGCGAGGATACCTGTGCGCGCTGGAATCGGCGCCAATCGGCCTATTTGAGTTGTCAGCACATGTTGCTCGGTGCTGTCCGATCTGCAGCTCCCAGTGTCCTTGCTCCTGTTTTCCTGACTGAACGTCTGAACGTCTGATCTCCTTACTACCCAGCTTGCCCTTTGGATTATCCTGTCTTCCGCCTGCACCTGATTCCGGTCTGTCTTAACTCCAAATCTGCCTGCTCCTCTGTACCATGCTGCCCGCCTGTTGCCGACCCTGCCTGTGACCCTGCCGCTGAACCTGCCTGCTCCACTGTACTGCGCTGCCCGCCTGCCGCCATCCCTGCTTGTGACCCAACCTGCCTGCTCAGCTTCTGCTCTGCATCTGCTGCCTGTGCGCAAGCCATCTGGTGATCACCAAACCATCTGCACCAGGATTACTGCAACCCTCCAGGCTCTCATATCATCGTGCCTCTTGTCCACACTATCAGGGGCCAGGAACCAGACATGTAAGGGAGGCCTTCCCCTGCTACATGGGGCTCATTGGTCAGGAAGTCTGACACAGTCTCATTCCCCCAGAAGACTCCTGAGGCGCAGAAGAATGCACATTCCTGTTGTGCACAGAAACCAGGCTATGGCGCATAGATGTGCGCATGCGCGAACGGGAGCACCCGCGTTGGCGCCAAGCAAATCTATTTAAGTTCAGTCAGTACTTTGCCCGGTGTTGCTTTGTCATCAGCTCCTGAGTATCCTGTCTCCTGTGAACCCGTGTCCTGATTTCTCTTATCTACCCGGCTCGGGAGTAACCTGTGTTTTGTGGGTTCTGTGCCAGGCGCATTCCTGAAGCCTTAGGCCTTCCAGGTCTCTGCATAGTGTAACACGCTCACCGCATGGGGTCCTTTAACCCAGAATGCAAATTGCCCCAACCAATTATCGCCAAGTACCTGAACTATTCTGACAAGGCCCTAATTCTACAAAAATTCTGACAAACCCGCTCTCTCCAGATGGAAGGAATTAGGGTCCTGATATTTGCTGATTATTCAATCGAGGTCTCAAAGAAACGAAAAGCATTCCAACAGATCTGCTCAGAACTCTATAAACAGCAAATCAAATTCACATTGGCGTTTCCAGCTACCCTTCACCTCAAGTCCCCAAATGGTGAACAATTATCTTTCCAAGACCCCTCTGAAGCAGAAGCCTTCATCCGGTCTCTGCACACAGACCCGCATCTCCACACACCCTCAAAGGTCACTCCATTCAACCGCTCCATGGACCAAAGGAGCTTGCAAAAAGACTCCCCTAAACACTTTAGACCTTTGGCATCGGACCAGCGCCACTGTGTCACATCTCACTGAAAGGCGAGTCGTACCCCAGGTTCCTGTTACTCACTCCCTCAAGGTCGCATACAATGCAACACCTCAGGTCTGACTATATTTTGTTTTTGCCTATTCATCTCAAGACTAGGGATGAGCCGAACACCCCCCTGTTCGGTTCGCACCAGAACCTGCGACCAGACCTAAAGTTCGTGTGAACTTTAGAGCCCTATTAAAGTCTATGGGACTCGAACGTTCAAAATCAAAAGTGCTAATTTTAAAGGCTAATATCCAAGTTATTGTCATAAAAAGTGTTTGGGGACCTGGGTCCTGCCCCAGGGGACATGTATCAATGCAAAAAAAAGTTTTAAAAACTGCAGTTTTGTCAGGAGCAGTGATTTTAATAATGCTTAAAGTAAAACAATAAAAGTGTAATATTCCTTTAAATGTCATACCTGGGGGGTGTGTATAGTATGCCTGAAAGGGGGGCATGTTTCCCGTGCTTAGAACTGTCCCTGCACAAAGTGTCATTTTTGCAGGAAAAAAAGCTATTTAAAATCACTCGCGGCTATAATGAAATGTCGGCTCCCGTAATACAGAGAACAGTCATTGAAAGTCATTGATAAAAGAAAATAAGCGTGGGGTTCCCCCCAAATTCAATTACCAGGCCCTTCATGTCTGGTATGGATATTAAGGGGAACCCTGGGTCAAATTAAAAAAAAAAGAATGACGTGGGGTTCCCCCTAAATATCCATACCAGACCCTTCAATCTACTCTTGCTATCCAGCGATGGGTGATCTTTTCTCCGGGGTCCATCGATGGCTGATCTCTTCTCCGACGTCCAGCGCAGCGCACCCTGTCTCCATGGAGACACTGAGGGAATCCCGTCTTAGCAGAGGAGGACCGGGCCACTTGTCACCTGACCCCGCCCCCTCTGACGCAACGCAAGGGGGAAGCTGGGCTTCCCCCGTGATGTACGGGTGACCCCGCCCCCTCTGATGTAATGGAAACCTGCGTTACATCAGAGGGGGGCGGGGTCACCCGTACATCACTGGGGAAGCCTGGGTTTCCCCAGTGACGTACGGGTGACCCCGCCCCCCTCTGATGTAACTCAGATTTCCGTTACATCAGAAGGGGGCGGGGTCACCCGTAGGTCACTGGGGAAGCCCAGCTTCCCCTTTGCGTTGCGTCAGAGGGGGCGGGGTCAGGTGACGAGTGGCACAATCCTCCTCTGCTAAGACGGGATTCCCTCAGTGTCTCCATGGAGACAGGATGCGCTGTGCTGGACGTCGTCGGAAGAGATCAGCCATCGCTGGACCCCGGAGAAGAGATCACCCATCGCTGGATAGCAAGAGTGGATTACCACTGCTGGAATCTTTTATTTTATTTTATTTATTTTTTAATAAAGGACTTTTCCCAACGGTGTCTGTGTGTTTTTTAACAATTTTTTACACTTTCTTTGTGAAATGATAGGGGTACTTTTGTACCCCCCTTACCATTTCAAACAGGGGGGCGGTATCTGGTCAGGGTTATGGGGATGAGACCCTTCTCCTCATCAACATGGGGACATGGTGCTTTGAGGGGTCACAGACCCCCAAAGCATCCTCCCAATGTTGAGGGCATGTGGCCTGGTACGGTTCAGGAGATAAGGAGGGGGGTGCTCTCTCGTCCCCCCCTCTTTTCCTGCGGCCTGCCAGGTTGCATGCTCGGATAAGGGTCGGTCTGGTATGTATTTTAAGGGGGACCCCCTTTTTTTTTTTTATCAATGACTTTCAATGACTGTTCTCTGTATTACGGAAGCCTACAATTCATTATAGCCGCGAGTGATTTTAAATAGCTTTTTTTTCCTGCAAAAATTACACTTTGTGCAGGGACAGTTCTAAGCATGGGAAACATACGCCCCTTTACAGGCATACTATACACACACACCCCAGGTATGAAATTTAAAAGAATATTACACTTTTATTGTTTCACTTTAAGCATTATTAAAATCACTGCTCATGAAAAAATTGCCGTTTTTAAAACTTTTTTTGCATTGATACATGTCCCCTGGGGCAGGACCCCAAACACTTTTTATGACAATAACTTGCATATAAGCCTTTAAAATTAGCACTTTAGACTTTGCCGCAAACACCCCAAATTGTTCGCTGCTCGGTGAACAGGCAAACAGGCAATGTTCGAGTCGAACATGAGTTTGACTCGAACTCGAAGCTCATCCCTACTCAAGACTCTCTTTTCCTCACCTTTATTTGTCACCAGCTCTATCTGTTGCCACCTCTACATTTTGTTTCTTAGGTGACCATAAACAAACTAATATGCTTTATGTTTGTACAATCAGTTAATGTTTTTCTTGCTGTTATAAAATATCTTTAACATGCCTTAACTCTCCTCCTGGCCTCACTGTGTAACGTCTTTTAGCCCCCCCCCTTTTTATATGACCCAAGGCAGCAGCACAATCCCATCTCTCTAGAAATTGGCACTCATAGGACTCACTATCAGGGTCCTGTATTGGAAGCTGACCTACACAGTGACCCCATAGGGAAAAAAGATAAGTTCACACAAGTGTATGGTTTGTTTTGTTTTCAGGTCCCCCCCAGCACCCCCCCCCCCCCCCAGCTGGGTGTCCAGTGTGCTCCTGTTCCTTTAAGGGGGCTGGAGCAGGCTCCAGGCTCACCTGTCCCACATCTATCCATTCCATGCATGTGCTTCCACTGTGGAGACACTTATAAATTTGTAGTGTTAGGACTGCAAGCAACACAGGGTCCTGTGACAAGGCCTTGCAGCTTTCACATGTGTATGTGTGCTATATAAACCCCTGCTTTTAACAGACGGTTAGACAGGCTAATTTGGTTGGTCAGCAGACTGGTTGGTGAGTTGAGCTATGGAATTGTTTTTGTCTTAACTCTCCTGACAACAGGAATGAATGGCAGGCAGACAAGAGGGCCTTTGATACCTGGGCAGACACCCTTGAGTTAACCAAAAAGGCACACTTAGATGCCACCCTACACAAATTTGGAAATAAAGCAGGCAGGCTACTAGCCATGCTTTTTAAAGGTTCTTTCCACCAGACACACATCACCTCTCTACGAGACGCCAGTGGTAAAATACACTCCACGCCACATACAATAAACAAAACCATGCTTCAATTGTACTCAGCATTGTACGCCCCCGTCCCCACAGACAAACAAATAGCTTGCTCATTTCTATAGAAGGTATACCTACCATTACTCCCCTACAATTAGAGTCTCTCAATGCCCCTATCTCTCTCCCCGAAATCTCAAATACCATCCGCAACCTAACCCCCTCCATGGCTCCTGGCCCTGAAGGATTCACTAGTGAATTCTACAAAACCCTACAAAATATCACAGAACTCACGCTCCACAAGGTCTACAATGGCATTTGGTCCGGTGGCTCTTACCTTCCAACGGGGAATCAGGCCATTATTAAGTTACTCTCTAAGAAGGGTAAAGACCCCCTAGAACTAGGGTCCTATAGACCCATCTCACTACTGAATCAGGATGTCAAAATCCTATCCAAGATCATCGCCACTAGACTTGCTGCCATCATCCCCTGTCTAATACACCCCGCTCAATCTGGCTTTGTAAAAGGCAGAACTGCTACCCTGAATATTCGTAAAGTTATGCTGGCCCTAGAGCATGCTAAACATAACCCAGATGGAGACTATGCCATCATTATGTTAGATGCGGAGAAAGCCTTCGATAACATCAGCTTCGAATGGCTCTCCTTGGCCTTGTCAAAAATGGTATTCACAGGCCCCTTCTGCCATCTCATGGACACTATGTACATGGCCCCTACGACTAGGCTGGTGGCAGCGGGCATACTCTCAGATGACTTTTGCCTCCATAAGGGTACACGGCAAGGCTGCCCCTTATCCCTCTTTAACTTTGCATTAGAACCCTTATCCAGATACCTGTCCCAATCAGCCCCCTTACTCGGCATTAAAATTGGTAAACACGACCTACGCACTTCCCTCTTTGCAGACGATGTCCTCATATTCAATGAATTTAAATCATGCTCGGGCCTCAGCATCAACTATGGCAAAAGCGAAATCCTTCCCATAAGCACTCTTTCCATCCCTCCCTGGGTTCATCACTCCATCTTTTCAGTAGCCAACTAACTGGGAAGATGCCGCCTGGTAAAATGGTCAGTTTTGCTAAATTATTATACCCAATGCAAACCATTCCCCTACTTTTACAACACAAAGATGTCAAACTTCTTAATTCGGCTATCTCAAAATTCCTATGGTAGAACAAAAGACCTTGCATAGCCTTAAAAAAATGATATCTTCCCAGGAGCGAAGGGGGTATCAGTCTCCCAAATGTTAGGACTTATAACTTGGCATGTTTATTGAGAACTAGTCTGGACTGGATAGCACAATCTTCCTGCTATTCCAACTATCATATGGAATCCAAAATGGCCCACCCATACTCTTTAGTGGCCCTTCTTCACTGCAAATGGAAGTCAATTCCCTCTCCCTACCAACACAACCTCCTACTGATGGACACAGCTGTCGTCTGGAGAGAAACTTGGAAAATCCTCAAGCTCTCGCCTTTTATGTCTAGCCACTTACCAATACAAGGCAATCCCAGCTTCCCCCCTGGTCTGGAATACAAACCCTTCACCGTCTGGGAAGAAAAAGGCCTCACAAAATTTTCTTCCTTATGCAACACGGACACAGGGCGAACTTTACCCTTTTTTGACCATAGCGGATACTTTTTTGCTTCCCCAAACCCATGCCTTTCACTTTAAACAATGCATCAGCTTCCTAAATCACGCCTGCAAGGAGGACCACAAGAGATTCAAACCAAACGTCATGGACCAAATGCTTCTAGATGGCTCCTATAAAATATCAAACATCTATAAACCTCTTCTGCATGAATCCACTCCCCCTCTGTCATCCTCATTGGTGGCCAACTGTGGTAAAGGCTTCCCGGATCTGGACCTTGTGATCAAAATTCTGCAAGGCCTCAACAAGGTACAACAATTAACCCCCAAGAAAGCCTCCTGCCCCCTCTGCCACCAACTGAGGCCATCCCTGACCCATCGCTTCTGGACTTGCTCATTAATTTCCACCTTCTGGGAACAGGTCCTATCCTACATTTTAGAAGTTACCCTACTAAAGCTACCCAAGGACCAGCTGCTTTTTATCTTCCGTCATTGGGATCCCCAACTTCTACCATGGTCCCAAACTACAAATTTAAATATCACTGGAAACTCCAACAGAACCTCATCCAACAAAGAATGGGCCCTGATCTGTCTCCTCATCGCATGGAGAAATATTCTTAAAAACTGGACTTCATTGCATTGTCCTTCTACCTCCCAAATCAAACGAGAGCTCCTTCTTGTGTTATCCAAGGATCGAATTAACACCGACTTCAAACAGGATAAGTCCAAATCCCGCTTTTATTCCAAGTGGCATACCTTCATGCTCTCAACACTCTCTCCAGAATTAGCCATCTTTGATCAATACTCATTCTCATACTCCGTCAGAGTTGTCGGACCCCCCCACTGAAAAACCCACAACTAGTGGTCCTTAACTCCAACTGGTAGCAACCTATACCTCAAGCTTCTCCAGAAGTTCTTCCACAATGGATCCTTTCCTTCTCTACCAACATCGTGAAGAAACCTACCACGAACAGACTCAGCATCAGCCATGGTGCCCCCCTTCCCGTTTCCTTCCCCTTCACAAAGGATGTTTCCACGTTATCCTTCCCTCCTCCCCTCCAATTACTCACCCCGACTTTCCCTCCCGCCTCTGTTGTTTTCTTTTGCATCATCCTTTTGAAATCCTAGGGCATTCTTGTAGACAGATCCATCCAGTTACCTACTGTTGTCGTTAACTTCTGCCCAGTTGTGTTATGTCTATTTGCTTATCTGATTAAGCTATCTCACCCTGGATTGTATGTCTACAATCCCTAGATTACTTTGTTTATCAAAGTTTACTTTGAAAAATGTTCTTACAAATGTTGTTATCAATATGTACGGCTTTTTCTATAAGTCTTAATAAAAACTTTTTGAAAAAAGAAATATCCATACCAGACCCAAAGGGCTTGGTAATGGACTGGGGGGAACTCATGCCATTTTTTTTCAATGATTTTTTATGTATATTGCTGGGATCCCCCAATACATTACAGCCACAAGCAGTTTTAACCACATCAATACTGGGCATTTTCGCTCCCTTCCTTCCCAGACCAGTTTTCAGCTTTCAGCGCTCTCGCACTTTCAATGGCAATTGTGCGGTCATGCTACACTGTACCCAAATGAAATTTGTATCATTTTGTTTGCACAAATAGAGCTTTCTTTTGGTGGTATTTATTCACGACTCCATTTTTTATTTTTAGCGATATAAGCGAAAAAACAGAAATTTGGAAAAAAAAACAATATTTTCTTTATTCTGTTTTAAAAGAAATACAATAAAATCTAATTTTGTCATAAATTTAAGCCAAAATGTATTCTGCTACATGTTTTTGGTAAAAAAAAATCCCGTTAAGTATATAATAATTGGTTTGTGTGATCACGGACATATGTACGCAAATGATCATGTACAGATGTGCGCAGGTGATCACGGACATATGTGTGCAAATGATCATTGGAACATGTGATTTTACTGTTATATATGTGGGGGACATGTGTTTTGGGGATCATTACTATGGGGGGACATGTGTTTTAGGGACATGTGTTGTGGGGACATGTGTTTAGGGGACATTGTGTGTTTACTGTGTGTTTTACATGTGTGGTGTGTTATGTGTTTACACTAGACTGGTGATCAGTGAGTAAAAAGCTATAAAAAACAGCTAATACTCACTGATCACCAGCCGGCTGCAGAGATCCGCTTCCCTCTCGTCAGGGACCACTTACATGTGAGGAGAGGAGAGCTGATCGCCTAGCAATTAACTGTTTGTTTACATCACATGACGAGCGTGATTGGACATGGCTGTCATGTGATCAGGAGGGCCAATCACAGAGCCCTCCTGCCAATCTAAGATGCGTTGTGTCTGGGTGACACGAGCGCATCGGGATCGCGCCGCTGCGCGGGAACCCGCTCCTTCTGAACTTCCACTCAGAAGGAGAGATAGCCCACCTGGCCGTTTATGTGCAGTGGCCCGGTGGGAAGTGGTTAAATTATTTTTTTTTTCCTTTACAAATGTAATTTTGCTGCTCTTATTCATAACACTATGTACGGCCACTATGTAAGCAGCCTTACATAGTGTGGGGCGTGGACTCAGCCCCCTAAGCCATGATAGGCCAAAGGCACCCTGCCTTTGGCCAGTCATGGCTCTCACAACAGAGCGCGCTGTCATTGGCCAAAGCATGCAGGTCAGGTCAGGTCTTGCAGTTCATTATGGGCCGTTCCGCGGGCGTTTGAATTTCCCGCGAATGCCCCATGTTCGAATAGAACTTTCGTTCAACTCGAACATCGGCTTTTACCTAGACATTAACATTTGTTTTACCCAGAATTTGGATTTTTTAAAGGGTTCCCATGGGAGCCCCAATTGTCTTTTTCTCTACTTTTCAGTCACTTATCTCACATTACATCTGGAAAGGACAATGTACTAGGTTTTCCTGTGATGTTCTATACTGCACTAAATGGTCAGATGGTTGAGTGCTTCCCAACTTTAAATTGTATTATCAGGCCATAGTTTTAACCCCTATTTCGATTTCATATTTCCATATGCCGGGGGTCCAAACTCTGGGTGGGGCTGAAATCCGCTCTACCAGAAATGGCAAAAGACCGATAAGAGCTTTTCTTCGGTGTGTACAGTATGTTCCATCAGACTTTTGCTGGCGGAATATCCGCCAGCAAAAATTTGAGAGCATGTTCTCAATTTTTCAGACAGAAAAAGTTTTGATCGGAAATTCTGATCGTCTGTACCAATTCCGACGCGCAAAATTCCTACGCATGCTCGGAAACAATTTTATGCATTGCTCGGAAGCATTGAACTTCATTTTCTCGGCTCATCGTATTGTTGTACGTCACCGCGTTCTTGACGGTCGAAAGTTCATCAAACTTTTGTGTGACCGTGTGTATGCAAGCCAAGCTTGAGCGGAATTCCATCGGAAATAACATCCAAGATTTTTCCGACGGAAAATCCGCTCGTGTGTACGTGGCATAACTTTATGGCTTCCATGCTCCTTCAGAGAGTTGGCATCACCACTGACTGTGTCTACCACTAGTAGGCCTGTTGGTTAGAGTTTAAGACTTCTCCTTTTTTATACACTATTTCAGATCCCTAACCTATAGCTATCTATATAGTTCAATTACAACCTTAATACGTAAGATTGGGCATATGTTTAGTGTTAGCCGCATTGCATCTGCATCTGCTTTCTTTTCTTCTTTCCACCTCCTGCCTGTCCTTTTTTCTTTGCTTTCCATTTCATCCTTCTTGGTCTTTCCCTCCCTCTCTTTTTAAAACCATTAACTATGCTCTCTCTGTCAGATGGTCTACAGTGTACTACATTTAATACCCATGGGTCACTTCATGCAATCCGCACTCGCACAGTTTACATGGCTTATCTTCAATGTTTCCATGACAAGCAGATTGTTGAATTGATGTCTATTTATTTCTTAAATGAGAGATTTTCTTGACTCTTGCTTTGTATTTTTGCTTACTTTTGCAATAAAAAGATATTAAACAAAACAAAATTAAAGATAGAGTACAAGGGACAATTAGAATCCCTGTACTTTTTTTGCCCTCCAAAGTGAGGGAATTTTCAACCTTGTCTTTGCCAGGGTCACCAAAACTAGTGTCCCCATTAGAAGATTTCCCCTCTATTCCTGTTCTGGTTACAACCTAAATTGTGGGAGTTTCTCTCACTTTCACTATCAGTTATAATGGTAAGCAGGACAAAAAGAAAGCATGAATCCCCCATACTGGGGGTGCAGACAGTAATGAAAAGATGACACGTGTTTCAGTCCCTATTTTACTTTTTTCAGAACTAAAGAAAACATGTTGCCCATAGTTATACTTTAGTAACATTCAACCAAGATTCACTGGCCACTGCAGCTGGGTATTTGATCAGTTAACCACTTGACTACTGGACACTTAAACCCCCTTCCTAACCAGACCAATTTTCAGCTTTCGGTGCTCTCACACTTTGAATGACAATTACTCAGTCATGCAACACTGTACCCATATGAAATGTTTGTCCTTTTTTTCACATAAATAGAGTTTTCTTTTGGTGGTATTTAATCAACGCTGGGTTTTTTATTTTTTGCGCTATAAATAAAAAAAGACAGAAAATTTGGTAAAAAATAAAAATTCTTTGTTTCTTTTAATATGTATTGCAGAGTATTGGCGAGTATTGGTAAAGTATTACATAGTATTGCAGAGTATTACATAGTATTGGCAGAGTATTGCATAGTATTGGCAGAGTATTGCATACTATGGCAGAGTACTGGCATAGTGTGGGCACTGAGTAGCGCTGCAGGCTGGATCTCTGGTGCCCACAGCGCTGCATCCGCTCTCTCCCCCTCTCCTCTCACACTGTACCAAGCGGTACAGAGAGGGGCGGGAGAAACCGGTGTCATTTGTTTACAAGTGATGCTCCGTCATTTGACGGAGTGATCACGTGGTAAACGGCCGCTATCAGCGGGCGATTACCGTGATGACCCGGCAGTCATGGATGTTCCCGGGTGCATGCCCAAGGGGGCGCACAGGAGCGTTATTCTGGAAGGACGTCCCCACCGTGCTGTAGCCGTCTTTCGGCTATGGCCCGGTCGGCATGTGGTTAAACACCCATTAGCTTGTTAATTCACCAAATCTCTGAACAATAGATCAACCTGCAGCTCATTGCTAAAGAGCACCAGAATCTCCATACACTTTGTACAGTAAAGACAGAGGACTGCCTTATATTATTTCTTCTTCTGGTTAAATGTTTTTTAACCTATAGTTAGGTTATTTTCTCTATTAGTCAACCCTTAAAGGGTAAGTTCACTTCTACAGAAAAATCTGTAAGGTGAACTTTCACAGGACCCCCTCCTCACCCCTCCCCCATCCCCTCAGCATCCACAAGTCTTCTTTCCAGCTGACAGGATGGGCTATGTGGCTTCTGATTGGTTGGCGCCACCCATGTGATGCCGCTGACCAATTAGAATGCTCTGAAACTTCCTTTTTGACGATATACGTTTTGGACATTCAGCTGAGGCGATTTCTAAGCCCCAGACTCCTGACGCAGATATACTGGGGCTCAGAATGGAGATTGGCGTAGTCCAGGTCAGCGGGACCGGGGTGGGGATGAGGAGGGTTCCTGTGTAAGTTCACCTTAAAGATTTTTCAGTAAAGGTGAGCTTACACTTTAATTCTGCTAATTGAATGTTCGCTCTGCAAAAGAGAATGAATAGAAACTGACATCATGTATGACAAACACTGCAGGCATTATTTGTGACTTCTGAATGAGTGCTGGGACATGTTTTATACATAAACCCAGCTGTATATTAATATATATATATATATTTTTTAATGGCCTGAAAATGTATTGAAAAAGCTTATTTTTAAGATTAAATATCTTGTATTTTTTTTCTTTTTTATACAACAAATTTTATCTTTTCTCCTAAAAATTGGCAAAAACATAAATCTAATGTGGGTATAGTGTTTAAAACCTTTAGTCTTTGCAGATATTTTCTCAGAAATTCCTTGATTCCTCTTTACCTACAAACTCAGCACCAATCTCACAGTAATGTCTCAAGGAAGCGTTTCCCAGTTATGAGACAGTCATATGTGATGTTTTACAACTAAACATCCTATTACAGAGTGTGAGCCAAAAAAAATGGATTCGTTTACTTCTAGCTAACAATGATGGTGCTCATGCTGAGCTTTGCTGATGTCAAAATAAAAGCAGTGAATACCGCATGTTGTAATTCAGTCTGCATGTTCAGCACTTTTTTACTTCATAAGCACAGCTATTTCAATTACTTTAAGAAAATACACAGATAACCAATGTATTTCGATTTCCCCATGCAGCCTTATAGCGCTCTGCATAGGTTTTTGCAATCACCGGATATTCCCAAGAGAGCTTATCATTTAATTTTGATGTATGAGCCAGAGAGATGATGTCACAAGGGTCACAACACATAAAGAAGGTTTGCAGCATCTCAAAAAACATTAACCCCACCATGGGGCCACTCATTCTTCTTTATGTGTATCTGATTCATGTACGTGACCTTGTGGCAAAATATTAAAACTGATGGAGGGAAAAAACTAGGAAGAACAGTAGCCTGATATCCCAAGAGCTTATTATACTGCACCTGCAAATAATTAATATAGAGCAAACTTGGGTTGACATGATAGAAGCACATTTCTTGAAAGGAAGTAAAAGCCAAGGAATATTCATTTTGTCCCCTGTAGCTTTCAGCGAGCAGAGCCAACATACACTGCATGACATTTGTTATTTGGTTAATGTAGAGAATGCTCCAAACTGAAGCAGTTGACCTTTTAGTTTTTCTCACAGGCTTGCTCAAAGTCACTTATAGCTGTTTTTTTTTTTCACTAATTAATGTTTTGCCTTAGCATCTCTTACCTCACAGGCATCTTGATTAGCTCTTTTCCCTCTGTAATATTAGCAAAAGTCAAACTACACTAAATTCCTTTGTATGCAGTCGACTATTCAATAAAAGCAAGGGTTCAGGATCTAGTGTTCTTTGTTTTTGTTCTGCATTTACTAATTCACACAAAGGCATCTGACAGACAAGTAGAGCTGTCAAGCACTTGAAGATGTATCATTACAAGTTATAAATCCTTGGTAAATAGGACCCATTGCATTTAGTACATATACATATTCCTGTTCTGATCCATGCTCTGGTTGCTGAGCTAGCATGATTGACAATTACCCCTTCTCCCAATAGCTGCCTGACCATGTTGCTCAGGAGGAGACAAATATCCAATGAGGTCTGATTGACAATGGTCATCTCTGGCAGCTGGTGCTCGCTGCAAATGAATGCGGTCATTCAACACAGCGGGGGGGGGGCTCGCTCAGATAAAACACAAGCACTCGCAATAGTAGAGAATCGGTCAGTACTTGCATATCTGTGTAATCTATCTGCCACTAATCGGCTCGGTTCACAGACACAGGGCGAATTAATAAAATGTATCTGAGACAAGTTCTGTCCTAACTGGTTCCATTGCCTTTACAACCAATCAGCTTAGATATTTTTTTCATATGGCTTAGAACAGGGATATGCAATTAGCTGACCTCCAGCTGTTGCAGAACTGCAAGTTCCATGAGGCATAGCAAGAATCTGACAACCACAAGCATGACACCCAGAGGCAGAGGCATGATGGGACGTGTAGTTTTGCAACAGCTGGAGGTCAGCTAATTGCATATCCCTGGCTTAGAAAATGAAAACCAAAATCTGATTGGCTGTCCTTCAAAGTTTGTCTCAAACACCTTTTAACTATTTCCCCCACAGTGTACCGTGCCGATCTGAGTGGCTCTCCACAATGTACTCTTTAACCGCCTCAGCTCCTGAAGGTTTTACCCCCTTCATGACCAGGGCATTTTGTGCTATTCAGCACTGCGCTATTTTAACTGGTGGGCATGCAATACTGTACGCAAATAACACTTTTATCTTTTTTTTTTTTTTACAAATAGAGCTTTCTTTTGGTGGTATTTAATCAGCACAGGTTTTTTTTTTTTTTGAGATATAAACAAAAAAAGACCGAAAGTTTTGAAAAAAACTATATTCAAAAATTACAAAAGTACAGTTGGAGATTAAAGGGGCAAATAATCAATTAGAAATTGATATTACAAAATTAGATACATTTTATTAAACAAACATATTTGAGATAAACAATATTATATATATATATAAAAAGAGCATACTGAGCTAATTTGTCACAATACAAAAGAATGGTTGCCTCTACATGTTTCACCACTATCGTGGCTTCCTCTGGAAAGGTAGGACCTTAATACATTTTCACTAAAAACAAAACAAATTAAAATACATTTTAATAATAATACAAAAATAAGAAAATATTAGAGCATTAAAAAAAGGGATAATACACAACCTGGACCCCGAACGAAGTCTGAGGTGGTGTATATTGTGAATTCTCCAACACCTCAAATATCATATTTTAGAAAAAACTATGTTTTCTACAATTTGTTTTAAAACATATCCAATAAAATAAAATGTGTTCATAAATTTAGGCCAAAATGTATTCTGCACATGTCTTTTGTAAAAAAAAAAAAAAAATCCAAATAATTGTATAATGATTGTTTTATGTGAAAGCTATAGCTTCTACAAACTATATATATATATATATATATATATATATATATATATATATATATATATATATATATATATATATATATATATATATATATATATATATATATATATATATATATATATATATATATATATATATATATATATATATATATATATATATATAAATATATATATATATATATATATACACATACACTATATCTTTGAAAATTCAATTGATCCTAATCTAATTTTTTGAGGTCCTTAAAATGGCAGGACAGAAAAAATACCCTCTAAATCAGTGATCCCCAACCTTTTTGGCACTGGAACGGTTGCGGGGAAGAAAATTGTGGCAAGGCCCGGGGGTGGGTGCGTGCGCGGGTATGCAATTTTTCGCCAGCAATTTGTCGGGCAATGGCTGGTGTTGGCGCTTCAATCATCCCGGCACCATGGTTTACATGGTATCAGGATGATTGAAGCACAAAGTTTCTGTTATTACATTGTAATATAAAATAAAATAGTTCAACTGATCATAATGCAGAATCAGTGGGAGCCCTGAGTATATCACTTGCCACATCGCCTGCCACCAGATGAGGAATGTCTCCTGCCACCAAATGAGGAATGTCGCCTACCACATAGTCTGCCACCAGATGCAGATTGTCACTTGTCACGCTGCCAGCCACCATATTCAGATTGTCACTTGCCACGTCGCCTGCCACCAGATGCAGAATGTCACTTACCATGTCGCCTGCCAGCAGATGCAGATTGTCATTTGCCATGCTGCCTGCCATGAGATGAGGATTGTCACTTCCCACACTGCCTGCTACCAGATGCGGAATGTCACTTGCCATGTCGCCTGCCACCAGATGCGGATTGTCGCCTGCCACGTCGCCTGTCACCAGATGAGGAATGCCACCTGCAATGCTGCCTGCCACCAGTGAGGAATGTCCCTTGCCACGCTGCCTGCCACCAGATGAGGAATGTCACCTGTCACCAGATGAGTTATGTCACCTGCCACCATATGAGTTATGTCACCTGCCACCAGATGAAGAATGCCACCTGCCTGCCACCAGATGAGGAATGTCACCTGCCTACCACCAGATGAGGAATGCTGACTGTCACCAGATGAGGAATGTCACCTGCCTGCCACCAGAGTGCAGTATGCCACAAAGAGAGTGACATGGGCAGGTGGTGAGATATGATGTCATCTCTCTGCCGCACCTCCGACACTGAAGAGGACCGCTCTGTGAGGGTGGAAGAGTGGTGATGCGGCATGGGCAGAGAGGGATGATGTCACCCACCCGCCTGTCTTACTCTCTCATGCTGCCCGCCCCCGCACACTTGTGGCCCGGCTGATTAAATTAACCCCTTTTTGAGGCATTTAGTAAGAGGCATGGTGAGTTTTTTTTAAGTTGTAATTTTCTGTCTGTTTTTTTATTTAAATGAAGAAAATGAATACAATTATTTTTTTTATTTCACAATTTTTTTTTTTTTACATACTGTCACTAGTGCAGTACAGCGTCACTATATGACTGGTGTGGGGATGATCAAGGACACTAACTGGTGACAGTATGTAAAAAAAATTATAATTTTTTGTTCAATTTTTAAACAATATTTTTTTTTGTCACACTTTGATTGCTGGTACAATGATGATCATTGCAGCAGAAGCACTTGTTTCAACTGGCATGAATGGGTTACATCCATGACAGCTGTGATTACTAGTGATCTGTGATTGCATAGCGATCACATGATCCCCGGGCCCTGAATACCAGGATTTGCAGTGCGCTGTGTCTGGAGGACACAGTGTTCATGAGAGAGGCGCACTCCGTGCCCATAATCTGGTGCAGGCTGGATGACTTATATATGTACATGATCCAGCCTGCCTGTGCCAGCCTCCCGCAGTAAAGGTACTGTGGGGGCAGTCAGCAAATGGTTAATGACAAATCGCAGTGATCACAAATGTAAGCATACTACTGTTTACATTGTTGATGCCTCCCCTTCTTCTTACAACAAAGGAAGGAGAGGATTCATAGTAATTTATGGATGGAAAATTAATTAATAGCTCAGAGCAGCAACCTATTCATTGTTTTTTATCACTTTCATCACCCCCCCCGCCCTTCTTTTGCACATCTGATCTCCAGATTGTCTCTGTATATTAATCTCTTCACCTCCCTCATCCAGCACATGGCATCCAGAGGCATAGATAAAGTAAAATATATGAGGAAAGATTTGATTATCTGAATGTATTCTCTCTTGAGAAGAGACGGTAGCATTATCACAGCACAAACTCTCCAGCAGAGTGTATCAGTTTACATGAATGAGACAAACCAACTCCGCATTGGCAGGGGTTATTAATTTGATCAGCTTTTATTAATTTCAAAGTTTTTTATTGAAAATTTTCACGATTTAACAAGTAAATAAATAAACAAAAAAAGACAAAACTATATAAGATGTAAAACAGAAACAAACATGTATCCAATAACAGGTGAAATTGAGATAAAGTGCAAATCACACATAGGTTCGTTAAGGCAAATAGATAGAACTTGGTTCAATAGATTGTATATTCTGCTTAATAGTTGATACAAGTGTTACCACTATCGTTACTGTATTGTATTCAATATTAGAATGGTTACCAAACTAGGTTACTATAAATACTCTTTATTACGAAGTGCTAAACGTTTTTCCATAGTGTTCAATCCAGACCATCCCCCTGTGCCGCGCGCCCATCTAGGGTCATACTGCGCCCGGCGCCTGGGTCGGCTAGATCTTTTATTGTGTATGTACAAAGGTATGTAATCTATACAAGTTTAACTGTTCAAATGCGTTTTGTACCAGTCCAACCATGTTAGCCAAATGGTACGCTTAGATATGTTGTTACCTTGGGAAGCTTCGAACATCAATTCATAGTTAATGTGTAAGTCAGTTATCCTTATAATTTCTGCCAATGTTGGGATTTCAGTAGTTCTCCATCTTCTAACTATAGTTAGTCTAGTGCTCACCAATATGTGGAAGACTATATTTCTATATTTCTTAGGGATCTTATCTATACCTAGTGAGAGAATTGCTAGTTCTGGATTTTTTGGGATGTGCGAGTTAATAATGGAACCTAGTACTTCAAAGACCCGGTGCCATAGATCATTTCGTTTTGGGCATGACCATAGTATGTGTACTAGTGTCCCTCTGTGCCCACACTGGTGAAACCAGTGATTCGTGGGTGTGATCTAATATGAATGGCCAGGGGTTCCATTAGAAGATTAAAAATCAGAGGGGACAAGGGGCTACCCTGTCTTGTGCCATTCGATATAGCAAATGGTGAGGACAAAACCCCTAAGGAGTAAACTCTAGCTGAAGGTTTGGAATATAAGGCCATGATGGCCGATACTATATTACCTGAGAATCCAAATGATACTCTCTCCAAATATTGTCAATGGATACGATCAAAGGCCTTCTCTGCATCCAATGTCAGAAGCAGATAAGGCCTTTTCTGCACCTCCACCAGGTGCAGTATATTAATTAACCTGCGTGATGCATCTGAAGTCTGTCTGTGCTTAGTGAAGCCCGTTTGGTAGGGATGGATTAGTGAGGGGAGTATGTCTACCATACGTTTAACTAATAGTTTTGCATATATATTCAGATCGTTATTTAGAAGAGAAATCGGCCTGAAATTTGATGGAGTGTTTGGTTCCTTCCCCGGTTTGGGCAGAGTTATCTAACATTTAACATTTCTGAGGGGAAGGAGGCAGAGGCAGCAGCGGTATTGAAGATCCTAGTTAGGTGTGGTGATAAAGTTTGTTTAAATGTCTCATAGTATTCTCCACTAAAACCATCAGTGCCTGGCGATTTATTTGATGCTAGTGAGTCAATCACTTTGAGAATTCCAGAGTCGGAAAATGGGGCATTCAGTAAGGTCAGTTGTGTTTGTGTCAACTTCGGTATGGAGAGTCTTGATAAAAAAAAATATTTATAGTTTCTAATGTGGGTTGGTGAGTCTTGGGATCATCCTTCAGATTGTATAGTGAACTATAATAGTGACTGAAGGCATCTGCAATTTTTTTGGGGTGAAATTCCTTTTGTTTGGTGCTGGGGTGTAAGATATATGGTATTCTAGTTTTATATCTGTGACCTTTAAGAGACTGGGCTAATAGTTTACCTGCTTTGTTCCCGTTGGCATAATAAGTCATTTTCAATCTTTTACTATGTTTTTCAAAGTTGTCAAGAAGGAGGATGCTAAGATTATGTCTAAGTTGTGTAAGTTCCTGGGAGATAGTGTTTGATGGGTTAACTTTGTTCTTATTTTCTAGTCCAGTAATTTCAGTAACTAATTTGTTTAGTTTTTTCTGTCTCTGCCTCATTTCCCTCGCTCCCACCTGTATACATATACCTCACATGAATGCCTTATGGGCATTCCACAATATAAAAGGATCCTTGATAGAACCCACGTTATCAGAAAAAAACTCATTCAAACGATCCTGAAATTTTTTTTTGCACCCTTCTTTATTCTCCATAGTGGCCTTGCATCATCCGATGACAAGTCCCCTATGGAGAGCACCACCAGTGCGTAATCCGACCATGTTATTGGTTTGATCGACACAAAGGAAGTCCTAAGCAAGGTCTGTTGATCTACTAAAAACATATCAATCCTAGTATATACTCGATGTGGTGGTGAGTAATACGTGAAGTCTCTTTCGCAGGCGTGTAGACATCTCCACGCGTGGTGTAGGTCATGTTTAAGAATGGAAGGAAGCAACGCTGATTGTACTCTCTAAGATTGGGTGGTGGAATCTAACGCTGGATCCGGGGTGAGGTTAAAATCCCCACACATTAACAAGAGGCCCTGTTGGAGATTTTTCACTTTCCTCATAAGTCTGTTGAAAAAGTGGATTTGGTGGCTGTTGGGAGAGTACACGTTAACCAACGTGTACGTCGTGGAATTCAAATCACAAACTAGTATCAGGTATCTCCCTAGTGGATCACACATCTTTTAATGCAACGTAAAAGCGACTGAGTCTCTGATAGCAGTTAATACTCCTCTTTTTAACGCCTGCATTAGCCGTGAACACATGTGGATTGCTTCTGTGCGAGCATTTGGGGGGGTTAGAAGCCAAGAAGTGGGTCTCCTGTGCGCAAATGATGTCACAGTGGTGGGTGTTCACTTCCTTCCATAATGCATTCCGCTTCATGGGGTGGTTAAGCCCTTTGGTGTTAATGGACAAAATATTCAAAGCCATAGTACTAGTAAATCAAGGATGCTGTGCAGATATCAGAAGCCATGGTGTACAATGGTGGAGAGTCTCTCTGCAACCTGCGGGCAGCACCACAGGGAACAGAGGAGATGGTGTGTGTGTTAGGGTACTCACTCTTGTCAGAGAATAGTCATCATGCTGGTGCAAAGGCCCTCTCTTGGTGCCGTTATTCAGTGATGGATATGGAAGTCGAATGTTGATCCGAGGTCTGTGTTCTAGGTTTGGAATATAAGGCCATGATGGCCAATACTATATTACCTAGTTCTAGTTCTAGGTCTGTGGTCTCAGTGTCTTCAGTGTGATTTGGTATCCCATAATACAGGAAATTAAAAAGAATGGAGAAAGACAAAAGAAGCAGAAGAAACAAAAAAAGCAAAAAACAAAAAACAAAAAGTTTGTTCAAACATTTGCACATTTTGTAAACTATGTGCTAACAAAGGAGAGCTATCGGCAGCATATGCTGCTGAATTTAACTGGGGGTTAAGTTCGGCCTGAGGGTCCCTAAGGACGAAGACATGAGGGCCTTTCAATAATACCTGGTAGTCCGGTTACCATCATGTATGGGATTTGGCATTTCTTGAAGTGACTGTTGTCCAATCACGTTCCACTGGACGTGGAGTACTGATAGCGGGGGCTCCCGTTTCTTGCTCGGGGATTATGTCACATTCTTTCAGGAGCTCAATGCCCTTCTCTAGTGACGTAATGACATAATTATAGTGGATATTTTTTTTGATGTCATGATGTAGAGAATACGATTTCCCTTTCATTTGAGCCCAGTCTTGCCACACACATTTACTGAGGCCATCACTAAAGCCCTACATAACCACCAGATCGTATACAGATGGGGATACTCCACCAAAATATCTATCACCAAAGACAACCTTAAAGTTCATTTGAGCCCAGTCTTGCCACACAGATTTACTCGAGGCCTGAGAAATCGTCTTTTATTGTTCAGTTAGAAAGATCTTGACAAAGTGTTGAAATTTTTGTCAAAAACGCCCCCTTGCTGTGAGTGACAGGTGATTTACATATCTCATGCACTAGCCTAAGAGACAGGCACAGACCACAGATCCACAGACCAGAGTGAAAATAAATGTATTCGAGTGAACAGCAAGAAGAATATAGGGGAGATGTATGTAGTCAGAGTTGGGCAGAGTAGAACATGCAGTGATCTGATGATTGTTATAATGCAGTGTGTGTCTGAGGATACATTGATCACAGGATTTGTTATGTGGGGGAGGGGTGGATTTCTCACTTTTTATAATTACACAGGATGTGCCTCTTTTAGGCTAGTGCATGAGATATGTAAATCACCTGTCACTCACAGCAAGGGGGCGTTTTTGACAAAGATTTCAGCACTTTGTCAAGATCTTTCTAACTGAACAATAAAAGAGGATTTCTCAGGCCTCGAGTAAATCTGTGTGGCAAGACTGGGCTCAAATGAAAGGAAATCGTATTCTCTACATTATGACATAAAAAATGTTTTGGGTTTACATCCACTTTAAGGTTGTCTTTGGTGATAAATATTTTGGTGGGGTATCCCCATCTGTATACGATCTGGTGGTTACGTAGGGCTTTAGTGATTGTATTCAGGGACCTTCTCTTTTGGAGAGTATGCTGAGACAGGTCGGTGAAGAATTGGAGGTGCTGGTGCTGTGGAGGTATGAGTTCCTTTTTCCTCATTGCCAACATGAGATTTTCCTTCACATGGAAGAAATGTAGCCTAAGTAACACGTCCCTCTGGATATGTTCAGATAGGTGTGCTGGCTTTGGCAGGCGGTGGGTCCTATCTATGGTAACGTCCAGGTCAGACAAATCCGGCAGGATTTGTTTAAAGATGGCTACTGCGTGCCCATTGAGCTCAGGCTGTTGGACAGATTCTGGGATCCCTCTTATTTTTATGTTGTTCCTTCTTGATCTGTCCTCCATGTCTGCCAATTTTGCTCTTATCCACTCCGTATCTCCCTCCTTTTCCTCATTTGCATCAACCAAGTCGTTTATGATTTCCGCGTACTCCCCCATTTTGGTTTCAATGTGGTCCACTCTAGTCCCTATGGCACTAAGTTCTTTGTTGAAACTGTGCATGCAAGATGCTAAGTCAGATTGGATGACGCTTCTCAAGGACAGTAACATGTCCTTTAGAACCGTATCTAATACAGGCTGATTCTGCGTTGGGAACGATTCGATGGGTTCTGGCAGCTCTTTGGTATCATCCACAGAATCTGCAGCCTGACTTCCCTCCGAACTCAATCTGTCCCCATCCCTCCTGGGTTTGGATTTTGCTGGGCTGCCAGTGGATGGAGAGGAGGGGTAGGATCGATGGCTACTATGGGACTTACTTTTGGGTTGTGTTGTACCATGATGGATGCCCCTCCTGTGCGACAAGGCGTCCTGTGATGCCAAGCCCGGGCGCCATCTTGGATCTCTCTGTCCGGGATCCTGGAGTAAAAGTCAGAAAGTCGCTGGGGTTTCCCCTCGCCGCGCCGCTTTTTAGGCATTACACCAGGAGGTTCTCTGGGTGATCCGCAACAGGGTTCGGTATGTAAGCGACCCAGGTGTGGTTGCTTTCCGTCGCTTCTGCCCTCTATCTTCGGAGCTCCGGGATTATGTGACCATCCGGTACTCGCGTCAGGCCACGCCCCTGATCAGCTTTTATTTATGCAACACCTTTATCCCAAAAGGAAAACACTGTTTGCTGTAACTGCTCAGAAAACGTGAACTGCTGTTTGGCTTCTAAATCTACTAATACAGGAAACACCCCAACCCCCCCCCCCCTAGATTGGCATTGCTGCTGTCTGCTCTGCCTTCTCTTCTCATTCCTCCAGAGTTGTGTCTCACTAATACAGGAGGTGTGTTACTGGCTCACCAGATCACCAGGTGAAACTAGAGGGGGGGGAATCCAAAGAAAAGAAAACTGATGCAGCCACCACATCTAATGATTGGTAAGCTGCAATATATTACATTTTTGGTTTTAGATTTAAATTTAACTTTAAGGGGGTTATTATTGCTATATACAAATACATAGGTGGTCCATATAGTGAACTTGGGGTTGAGTTATTACCGTATTCATCGGCGTATAACACAAACTTTTTCTCCCTTAAAATCGGGGGAAAATCATGGGTGCGTGTTATACACTGATCCCCACTGTCTGTGAGATGAAAAGAGTGAGCGGTGCTGAAAAATACAGAGTGCTGCTGAAAAATACAGAGCAGCCCGAAAAATACAGAGCGCCACTGAAAAAGACCGAGCGGCGCCGAAAAAGACAGAGACGAGTGCTCGGCTCCGCTGGCAGTCCCGCCATCCCACCTCCCTGTTTCCCTGTTGTCTCCGAAGCGAGTGCTGCCGAAAATGACCGAGCCGACTGTACTGTGTACTCGGCTCCGCTCCGCTCGCAGTCCCGCCCAGACTTGGCGGGACTGCGAGACGAGCTGAGACGAGTACAGCCGAGTACACAGGCTCTGTCTCAGCAGCGGGAAATTTAAATGTGCCGCAAATTACACTGGGCGAGGCTTCAAACGGCGCTGGGCAAGGCTACAAACAGCGCTGGGCAAGGCTGCAAATGGCACTGGGCAAGGCTGCATACATCACTGGGCAAGGCTGCAAATGACACTGGGCAAGGCTGCGAATGACACTGGGCAAGGCTGCGAATGACACTGGGCAAGGCTGCAAACGACACTGGGCAAGGCTGCAAATGGCACTGGGCAGGGCTGCAAATGGACACTGCAATACACTCATTCTGCAATGATGGACAAGGCTGCAGATGGACACTGAGAAGGCTGCATTGATGAGCATTTAAATATATATATTTTTTTTTCCTTAAACTTCCATCCTAAAAGTTTTTTTCCTTAAAATGCCCTTCTAAACGTGGGGTGCGTGTTATACGCCGGTGCGTGTTATACACCGATAAATACGGTAATATTCAGGTTATCATAGAGGACAGTTGGGCACTAGTTCATCTGGAGGAATAGAGACTTACCTCAAGAACTAGTTCTAGCTAGCTCAGGAGATTGTTTTAAAAATGAGCTGGATGCATTCCTAAATGGAAAAATTTAACTGGATATTAACATTTAAAGTTAACAGATAATAACACCAGTGATAGTTGATCCAGGGAATATCCGATTGCCTCCTCGGGGATCTGGAGGGAATTTTTTTTTTTGTTGCTTCACTGCAGCAATGCAGCTGAACCATGCTTTTTGTTTGTTGCCATCCTCTAAATCAACTGTTGGTATGAGTGAATTCCACTCTCAGTTAGTATACATATTGTCTATAATTGATAAAGAATACAATGTAATATCAATTGTTTGCTATCCGTCTAATTAGATTTTATTCCATTTCATTTAAATGATCATATCATTATATATTGCATTTTGCATTTTCAATCATCAACCATCTGATTATTTTTTTGTATCCAGTTCATTCATTTCTTTATTCATTTTTATTTATTTATTTTTTATTCTATTTATTAGTTATCATTTGTCAATTTAATTTTTATTACATTTTTGGGGTTTATTACAGAAATAAGCTTTTGTTTGTTTTGCCAACTTCATTTGTTTACACTATTGTTTTATTATTCACAAATTTTCTTGTATTACTAAGTGTCATGGTTTTACAATAGGTTCTTTGAGTTTTTCACCATTATACTTTAGAACAGTATATATATATATATATATATATATATATATATATATATATATATATATATATATATATATATATATACACACACACACACACAATGGTGGCTTTTGGGCAGTGAGGATTTAATGGTCCCATTTCAATTGCCCTTCCCCATTGTCCCATCCACTCCCCGCCCCCATATTGGGCTTTAAAATCTCTGTTTGCCGACCATCTGTGACTTTGAAAAAGCATATGCATGCAAAACGCATCGTCACAGCAACAGTGTAGCTTGAGGTCCATACTGGTCCCCAAGCTTCTTTCGCACTGCAGTTTTGGTCAGCTTGGTACATCATCCATAAGAGCCCATCAAGGCAATACACGGCTACTCTCGGCTTCCGGACTTGACATAGGGTGGCTCCACCAATCACAGCTCACACACCTGTGTCTACCACTTGTTGTCAGAGTGTCTGTGTGAGTCAGAGCAACTTGTGAGTCACCCGTGGACCGCAGCTTCTCCTTATCCTCCACTGGCGTGGCAGCCAGTCCAGCCAGCAGGCTCTTTGAGAGTGGTTTGTGACCTCCGCACGCCACGGCTTCTCCTTTCCTCCACCAGCACACCACCCAAAGCCAGCCCAGAGAGTGCCTGTAAGCAGCTCCATTGTCCATTATTGGGAACTCCTGATGCAGCAGGATTATTGCCACCTCCAATGATTCATTGTTCCACCTATAGATGCCATTAGCCACTTACTGCCCCGGGGACTTTCAGTGAAATCATAGGCACTTTTCAATTTCATTTTATTTACTTTAACTTCCCCTCATATTTATTACCATATTACTGACTCTTTGATTGTGTCTTTGCAAGATTATTTATCATTAAACTTGGAATGTTTTACCACTGCCACTGAGGGATTCACCTGGCATTCATTTAACCCATGGAGCGCTGACTTCTTTTTGTTTTTTGTTGCTGAATGTCCTCCGCCTAGCAAATTTTTACCCTAACAATTCCTCACTATGTTGGAGAGAATGTGGATACACATATATTCTGGTCATGCAAGGGACTAACCAGTTATTGGAACCAAACCTTACAATTTATATCGCAAGCCAAGGGAAAATTAACAAAACATGATCCAGCTCTGGCCTTACTCCATTTAGGTATAGAATGCTTTCCCACAAACTTTTGCAATATTATTGTAATTATTCTTATATCTGCCAAGATGCTTATCACCAGACTCTGGAGGTCCAACCAAGCACCTAACCTCCCTGAGCTTATAGTCCTGATAAATATAACCTACCTCTATGAAAGACACATAGCCCTTAGAACTTCATCTATATACAAATTCAATCAGCTCTGGTGTGCATGGGCCCACGTGACTCCTTCGACCCTTTCTTGACATTCCATTTATTGATATCATCAAATGCTGTTTCTTGCTTTGTCATGATTTGTATGACTGTGACGACTAAGTTAAACATTGATGGTTTATTGTAGACCCAGTTTATATGTTCCTTATATTATGCTTCTTTATTGATAAATGGGCTATTCACAATCTAATGAATATTAATGAATATGTATACTTGTCTAACAATAACAACATCACAGACATGTGAAAAGACACTTCACAGCTTTTTAACACAGTCTGTGTGGCATATTTAGTCATATGAGTGTGCAAACATAACATATGTTTAGTATATAGCTGTGTACTGATTATTATTTTTTTTTTATTATTAAATGTTAAACATTGTGACAAATAAATAGAAAATAGTGAATTGATGTTATATAATTTTGGTGCAAAACAAAATGAAAGGCCTGTAAATAAAGAATTCAGTGATATACTGTAAATGTTAGGTTAATATCCTGAACTTTAAATATGGCTTCAATAAATGATTGACAATTAAATCGAATTTTAAATGTTATCAATAGATCAGATAAAAACAAATTGTTACCCACAAAAGCACACATTCTTAAAGCTAAACTACAGGTAAACCTAAAATACATACAAACACGCACATTTAGTATATATACGAGAGCTGTTTTACCTGCTAAATGGTTTGTATATCTGTCCATCCAGTCCTGAAATTTACATCTCTGGCACACGGCTCAACCCCAGTGAGACATAAGAACCACATATTATTTGCTGCTGTTCAATAACAATTACAGATCTTGTCCCTGCCCCCACCTTGTAACTGGAAAGTGACAGCAAAAACAGTACGCTGGTTAGCTTTGTGTGCTGTTTCTTCCCCCTATCTGAATGCTGTTAAGCAGGGGATAGCAAGAAGCTGATACTAAGTCAAATTGAGGTACTCAGGGCCGGGACAAGGGGTGGGCACCATGGTATCATGTGAGGTGGGGGGCACCACAAGGAGATTGGGGGGAGGGCATTTATGTTGGGAGAGGGAATTTGGGGGGCGGTAGGGGGTACGAATTGTTCTAGGAGGGGAGATTAGGAGAGGTGTGCTAGGAATGGTGATTTGGGGGGAATTTGTGCTGGGAGGGGGGAATCTGGAGTTACGGGGAGAGGATTTGTGCTCGAAGTGGAAATTTGAGGGGTAGAAGATTTGTGCTAGGATGGGGGGGGGGGCATTTTTTGGGCAGGTGGTGGGGTATTTGTGCTGGGGGCATACTGAGAGAGAGAGAGGATGTGAGGTGAGGGGAATGGGGGGGGCAAAGACTTGTGCTTTCAGCAAGGGGGCTGATTTGTGCTGGTAGGAGGGGGAATTTCTGCTTAGACGGTAAACATGCAGACTGGTCCTCAATTTTTTTTTTAGGGGGGGAGGAGAACATTTGCTCATACATCTTAGAGGGGGGGGGTGCAAATTGGCATGTTCGCCCTGGGCCGTAGACAACCTTGTCCCGGCACTGAAGGTACTTATTAGGTTTGCATTTGCAAAAATACATTTAAATGATGTATCAACCACTTGCCAACCACGCTATAGCAAAATGACAGCAAGTGTGGTCGGCCAGATCTGGGAGGGCACCATATGAAGTCCTCCTGTGCCACTTCCCACGTACCCCCTGGGGTGCACATTGGCAAGTGTCCGCTATGTGCCTTGGACACAGTGTGTCACGGATCAGGGTAAATGGCAAATCACAGCGGCCTTATACCAGGTGATCGCTCTGTTCAATGACCAGCGATAACTTTGTAAACAAATCGGGGTCATGGTAATTTCAGTTCTCTTCTTTCCTCACACCGATACCGAGTGTGAGGAAAGGAAAGAGATTGGATCTGTGCTGTGAGTTTTTGTTTGCCCTACAGTGCCCATCGGTGCTCTATAGTGCTCATCAGTGCCCTACAGTGTTCATCAGTGCCTATCAGTTCTGCCTTATCACTGCAGCTTATCAGTGGCACGTATCAGTGCACATTAGTGCCCGTCAGTGTCCATCAGTGCACATCAGCAGTGCTTATCAGTGCCGATCAGTGCTGCCTCATCACTGCAGCTTATCAGTGCACATCAGTGCCATTTAGTTCCCATCAGTGTCCTTCAGTACTGCCCCATCACTGCAGCTCATCAGAGCACATCAGTGGATCCTCATCAGCATTTATCAGTGCACATCAGTGTCCATCCGTGCCCATCAGTGCTGCCTCATTACTGCAGCTTATTAGTGCACATTAGTGGTACTCATCAGTGCACATCAGTGCCGCCCCATCAGTGGATCCTCATGAGCACCCATCAGTGTCACCTCATCAGTGCCCAGAAGTGCAGCATCAGTGCACATCAGTGCAATGTTATCAGTGCACATCAGTGCAAACTCATCAGTGTCCATTGGTGCAGCCTGATCAAGGCCTATCAGTGCAGCCTTATCAGTGCACATCAGCTCACATTAGAACTGCCTTGTCAGCACCCATCAGTGCACCATCATCAGCACCCATCAGTGTATCCGCATCAGCACCCAGAAGTGCAGCCTCTTTAGCATCACAGGAGAAATATGAAGGTCAGGCTTAGTAACGGACACAAGGTGTTTTCCATCACATCAGGGCACATCAGTGCAAACTCATCAGTGCCCATTGGTGCAGCCTGATAAGCGCCTATCAGTGCAGCCTTATCAGCGCACATCAGCTCACATTAGAGCTGCTTTGTAAGCACCCATCAGTGCACCCTCATCAGCACCCATCAGTGCACCCTCATCAGCACCCAAAAGTGCAGCCTCATTAGCACCACAGAAGAAATATGAAAGTCAGGCTTAGTAAGGACACAAGGTGTTTTCCATCACTCCTCATCAGGCAAAAATCAGGTTTGATACTGCAGCAGAAATTAAATCAGATGTGTAATTTATGCCTGTAGATCACCTAGGGGTGCTACTTGGATGTTGGGCCCCTGTATAAGGCCAGGCTGTGAAAAAAAGTCTCACACATGTGGTATCACAGCACTCAAGAGAAGTAGCAAAATGTGTTTTGGGGTGTAATTTTTGGCATTTGCATGCTATATGTTAGAAATATCTTATAAATGAACAACGTTGTGTAAAAAAATAAAAATAAAATGTTTTTATTTTCTTTCCACATTTTGCAAAAAACTTGTGGAAAAAAATTACATGTTCAAAAGACTCATTATTTCTCATAGAATATACGTTGACGGGTTTGCTTCCAAAAATGGGGTAATTTGGGTGTTTCTATTGTCCTGGTGCTCCAGGGCCTTCAAAAGTGTAATAGGTAGTCAAGAAATTAGATGTGTAGTTTATGGCCCAAGAACACCTAAAGGTGCTCCCTGCATGTTGGGATCCTTAGCATACTCAGAAGGAATAGCAAAATGTGTTTTGGGGTGTGGTTGCAAGTATGCCTATGCTGTGTGTGAGAAATAACTTGGGCCTCAAGAAATGAGAGTTGGCTGATCAGGTGTGATCAAGTGTGATCAATTTTCAGTGATTGGTACCATAGCTTGTAGACTCTATAACTTTCACACAGACCAACTAATATACACTGATTTGGGCTATTTTTACCAAAGAAATGTAGCAGTATATTTTTTTTTTTTTTAACTCAAAACGTATGAAGAAAAATTACTTCTTTGCAAAATTTTAAAACTAAGAAAAATTATTTTTCTTTTCCAAAATGTTTGGTCTTTTTTGATTTATAGTACAAAAAAAAAAAACAGCAGTGATTAAATACCACCAAAAGAAAAGCTCTATTTGTGTGAAAAAATGGCAAAGTTAATATGGGTACAGTGTTGCATGACTGAGTAATTGTCATTCAAAGTGTGATTGCTCTGAAAATTGGCCTGGGCAGAAAGGGGGCATAAGTGCCCCATAGGCAAGTGTTTAATTATTATTGAATTGCATTAATTTGTGTATTTTACACCTGTATGGATTCCGGCTTTAAATGTATACAATGAGTAAACATTTGAAATTAGTAAAAATGATAGTGATAATATCTAGTATACCGCAAATCATTTTGAGTATCTACTCAGGCAAATTCCCAAGTTTTCTTTTCTAAACTTCTTCTGCATCTCTTCTCCCATTCCCTTTACCCCCTTAAATGTAATTTTGTATGCAGTTGTTTATGATTTGGTTTAGTATCTCTGGTAGTCCCTGAAGGGCTTGCCTGCATTTATATGTATGCTACTGATGACTGTTATACATTTGTTCCCTCCCCCTTATTTCTTTTCTGTACCCACACTTGTTTTGATTTTTTATTTGAAGAAATACTAATAAAAATATATTCATCCTAAAGTATACTGCAGACAACATTCAGTATATGTTTACTAATTTTGTGCTCATGGCTAAATTCTGCCTCCAGAGGGAAGGGTTATAGTGTAGATATCAGAAAGTAATGATTCAGTGGTCCAGACATCCATCCAGAATACATTTGTAGAACACTGTAAATATACAAATATAAAACAAAAAATATGCATTGTTGTCATCAAATAATCATACATTTAATACTTGGACATGTAAATTACTCACAGGTTGCGTTTTCATCAGAATGAATGTACAGCATTGGCAACCCCCCCCCCCCCCCTCCCCCCATTACTGCAGGGTTAAGCTGTGCAGCATAAAGAAGCAAAAAAATTAGAACACCCTCTTGGATGTCTGGTCCACTGAATAATTAATTTCTGATATCTACAAAATAACCCTGTCCTTGGGAAGCAGATTCTAGCTGTGAAACACATCAGTCTGGGTCTAAAGACTCAGATTGTTGTCTCATGGTCTAATTTCAAGTGTTCATACAGTGTATACATTTAAGAATGTAAAACTGTTTGTTCTTATGTGATCTATTAATAAAACATTTAAATATTTTACTTAAGTGTCTCTAAATATTTAATGTCCAAAAACATTTTTTTCTATATGTGTTGGATAGTGGAATCTAAGGAACTAAAATATTTTCCATACATAGTTTTCCACTCTCTCAAATCAATATATATTGGATTGATACCTTTTCTTATGTCTACCTTTTCTTTTGCACATACTGTTTTTCAGAAAGATAAATGATTTACACAATTTTACAGCATGCATGAACTTTAAAAGCTTCTCATATGCAACAGATTTTCTATTGCCTGTAAAGTCCAGGCAGGCATAGAATGGTATGACTATAAATTTACCAGGGGAAATAAGAATAAGGGACCACTTCCCAGTTTATTTGTATGGTTTGCAGTATGCGTCAGTGTTTTTTTTACCAAGGAATTTGGTAAGAAAGTGGCTCTGGAATACCCATATCACCCACCATTGATGCAAGTTTATGCTCGGTTTATGCTTTGGACGACGCGGTAAAAAAAAATTAGGTTGTGCGGTCCGGGGGCTTTGTTGGCAAAAGCCGATATACAATCGGCTTTTCGCCTCCTACCTATCGCTCTGGAGGCATTCAATTCACTGGGGTTTTTCTTTGAGAAGCAATATTTTTTTGATAAATGTCTTCCTATGGGGTGTTCATTATCGTGCGCTTATTTTGAAGCATTCTCTACATTTCTTCATTGGGTGTTGGACGAGCGATCGGGTTAGGATAGCGTAATTCACTATTTGGATGATTTTTTATTTATCGGTCCGTCGGATACCACACGTTGCTCTGATTTGTTAAAGGAATTTCAGGCACTTGTGTTTGAATTTGGTATTCCGCTAGCGGCAGAAAAGACATGTATGCCCAGCATGGTCTTGGAGTTTTTGGGCATTGAAATTGACACCTATAGTATGGAATTTTGTTTGCCGGAGGTAAAGCTGAGCAAATTGAAATGGCTGATTGCAAGGGTTCTTCAAAAGAAAAAAATCAGGTTGAAAGAAATGCAATCTCTCCTGGGTATTTTGGCCTTCGCTTGTAGAATTATGCCAGTGGGCAGAACTTTTTCCGCGTCGTCTCTATTTGGCCATTTCGGGCTGCAAGTCCCCTATGGCCCACATTCGCATGACAATTCCTCTTAAGGAGGATTTATTAGTGTGGGCGAAGTTCCTTGATTGTTACAACGGGCGGTCGTTTTTTCAATCTGAATTTATTTTTGCCCCTGATCTCAGGCTGTTTACGGATGCAGCTGGCTCCCAAGGCTTTGGGGCTATCTGGCACACGCACTGGTGTTGCTCAAGTTGGCCCGATGCATGGGTACAGTTGGGCGCGACTAAGAACATCGTATTATTGGAGTTATTTCCAATTTTAGTGGCTTTGGAGTTGTGGGGTTCAGATTTTGCAAACAAACGTATTCTGGTGGAGACAGATAATAGAGGTGTGCTGTATGCCGTAAATTGTCTCTCCTCCAGTTCTGCGTTGGTGATCAAAGTACTGCGCCAGGTGGTTTTTAGATGCCTCAAATTCAATATTTGGCTGAAGGCTAAGTATACGCCTGGGATTTTGAATAATATAACCGATTCTCTGTCTCGTTTTCAGATGGACCGTTTCAGGCTGTTGCTTCCAGAGGCGGACCGGGAGGGCATCCCATGCCCAGACCATCTGTGGGAAGTGATTTCAATATAGTGTCAGAAGCTATTCGGGGCTCTTTGGCCCCCAAGACTTGGGCCAGTTACTCAGCAGCTTGGAGGAGCTGGTTGTCGTTTGCCAATAATGAAAGATTTCCTTTTAATATGCTGTCTGAGGATTTGATTTTGGCATTTTTGGCAGGTCTTATGTGGCAGCAGTATTTGTATAGTTATATAGCAAAAACGCTGGCCGGCATTTCATTTTTCTTTAAACTATTTGGTTTGCAGCATTGTTCTTATTATTTTTCGGTAAAACAGGCGCTAAAGGGATACAAGAGGTCAACGTTTGTGGCTGATGCCAGACGACCAATCTCACTTGACATCCTTGGTGGCCTTTGTAGAAGTACTGAAGTTACTTGCTTCTCAGCCTATGATGCTTTACTCTTCAGAACGGCATTTGCGCTTGCCTTTTTTGGCGCATTCCGCATTTCAGAGCTGGTCCCCGCAAATAAGCGGGGAGGCTCTGGAATTATGTTTGAACAAGTGGTAGTTGACAGCTGTGGAGTGCATATCTGGTTGCAACATTCCAAAACTGATCAATGTGGCAGGGGTAGGTGGGTCCACTTGCGGGAGCATGATGATTTATTCACTTGTCCAGTAGCAGCCGTCAAACAATTCTTGGTATTTAGGCCACCTGTGGTGGGTAATTTCCTTATTCATGCTGATATGATACCTTTGACAAAATACCAGTTCGATGTAGTGTTCCACAGATGCCTAGCACACTTAGGCCTGAGCGGTTTTCATCACACTCATTTAGGATAGGTGCAGCCTCCGAAGCGGCTCGCTTAGGGGTCCCGGAGTCTGATATTAAGGAAATGGGGAGGTGGAGGTCCCAATGTTTTAGGTTATATGTTCGTCCTAATTTGTTTATCTAATTTCAGGTACCCAGCACATGGTGTGGATTCTGGGACACTCGTTTATATATTGGGCGCAAAAAAGAGCGGCTCAACGCAGTTACTCATTGAATCTGTCTCTACAGCCAGAATCTTTTCAGTTATTTTGGAAAGGTGTGAGAGGACTTCAGTGGTATCAACTTTATTTTCAGTTAACCAGGTTATGTCAGATGTGGCCCCCACCATCCATATTGATTATTCACGTAGGGGGTAATGACATAGGGAACCTTAGAACGTTGGATTTATTATTCATGATTAAGAGGGACCTCCTTCGCTTTAGTGTTACTTTCCCAGGTACAACTTTAATATTTTCTGAGATAGTTCCTCGTCTTTCTTGGCTCTCCTCTGATCAGAGGAGGGTCATGGAAAAAATGAGGAAAAGGTTTAATAAGGCGATGGAGAAATTCATGCCTCAATTTGGCGGATTATCATATCGTCATGTGGATCTCGAGGGTGGTTTTCCAGGACTATATAGACCTGATGGAGTTCATTTATCAGGAAAAAAAAATTAGGTTGTGCGGTCCGGGGGCTTTGTTGGCAAAAGCCGATATACAATCGGCTTTTCGCCTCCTACCTATCGCTCTGGAGGCATTCAATTCACTGGGGTTTTTCTTTGAGAAGCAATATTTTTTTGATAAATGTCTTCCTATGGGGTGTTCATTATCGTGCGCTTATTTTGAAGCATTCTCTACATTTCTTCATTGGGTGTTGGACGAGCGATCGGGTTAGGATAGCGTAATTCACTATTTGGATGATTTTTTATTTATCGGTCCGTCGGATACCACACGTTGCTCTGATTTGTTAAAGGAATTTCAGGCACTTGTGTTTGAATTTGGTATTCCGCTAGCGGCAGAAAAGACATGTATGCCCAGCATGGTCTTGGAGTTTTTGGGCATTGAAATTGACACCTATAGTATGGAATTTTGTTTGCCGGAGGTAAAGCTGAGCAAATTGAAATGGCTGATTGCAAGGGTTCTTCAAAAGAAAAAAATCAGGTTGAAAGAAATGCAATCTCTCCTGGGTATTTTGGCCTTCGCTTGTAGAATTATGCCAGTGGGCAGAACTTTTTCCGCGTCGTCTCTATTTGGCCATTTCGGGCTGCAAGTCCCCTATGGCCCACATTCGCATGACAATTCCTCTTAAGGAGGATTTATTAGTGTGGGCGAAGTTCCTTGATTGTTACAACGGGCGGTCGTTTTTTCAATCTGAATTTATTTTTGCCCCTGATCTCAGGCTGTTTACGGATGCAGCTGGCTCCCAAGGCTTTGGGGCTATCTGGCACACGCACTGGTGTTGCTCAAGTTGGCCCGATGCATGGGTACAGTTGGGCGCGACTAAGAACATCGTATTATTGGAGTTATTTCCAATTTTAGTGGCTTTGGAGTTGTGGGGTTCAGATTTTGCAAACAAACGTATTCTGGTGGAGACAGATAATAGAGGTGTGCTGTATGCCGTAAATTGTCTCTCCTCCAGTTCTGCGTTGGTGATCAAAGTACTGCGCCAGGTGGTTTTTAGATGCCTCAAATTCAATATTTGGCTGAAGGCTAAGTATACGCCTGGGATTTTGAATAATATAACCGATTCTCTGTCTCGTTTTCAGATGGACCGTTTCAGGCTGTTGCTTCCAGAGGCGGACCGGGAGGGCATCCCATGCCCAGACCATCTGTGGGAAGTGATTTCAATATAGTGTCAGAAGCTATTCGGGGCTCTTTGGCCCCCAAGACTTGGGCCAGTTACTCAGCAGCTTGGAGGAGCTGGTTGTCGTTTGCCAATAATGAAAGATTTCCTTTTAATATGCTGTCTGAGGATTTGATTTTGGCATTTTTGGCAGGTCTTATGTGGCAGCAGTATTTGTATAGTTATATAGCAAAAACGCTGGCCGGCATTTCATTTTTCTTTAAACTATTTGGTTTGCAGCATTGTTCTTATTATTTTTCGGTAAAACAGGCGCTAAAGGGATACAAGAGGTCAACGTTTGTGGCTGATGCCAGACGACCAATCTCACTTGACATCCTTGGTGGCCTTTGTAGAAGTACTGAAGTTACTTGCTTCTCAGCCTATGATGCTTTACTCTTCAGAACGGCATTTGCGCTTGCCTTTTTTGGCGCATTCCGCATTTCAGAGCTGGTCCCCGCAAATAAGCGGGGAGGCTCTGGAATTATGTTTGAACAAGTGGTAGTTGACAGCTGTGGAGTGCATATCTGGTTGCAACATTCCAAAACTGATCAATGTGGCAGGGGTAGGTGGGTCCACTTGCGGGAGCATGATGATTTATTCACTTGTCCAGTAGCAGCCGTCAAACAATTCTTGGTATTTAGGCCACCTGTGGTGGGTAATTTCCTTATTCATGCTGATATGATACCTTTGACAAAATACCAGTTCGATGTAGTGTTCCACAGATGCCTAGCACACTTAGGCCTGAGCGGTTTTCATCACACTCATTTAGGATAGGTGCAGCCTCCGAAGCGGCTCGCTTAGGGGTCCCGGAGTCTGATATTAAGGAAATGGGGAGGTGGAGGTCCCAATGTTTTAGGTTATATGTTCGTCCTAATTTGTTTATCTAATTTCAGGTACCCAGCACATGGTGTGGATTCTGGGACACTCGTTTATATATTGGGCGCAAAAAAGAGCGGCTCAACGCAGTTACTCATTGAATCTGTCTCTACAGCCAGAATCTTTTCAGTTATTTTGGAAAGGTGTGAGAGGACTTCAGTGGTATCAACTTTATTTTCAGTTAACCAGGTTATGTCAGATGTGGCCCCCACCATCCATATTGATTATTCACGTAGGGGGTAATGACATAGGGAACCTTAGAACGTTGGATTTATTATTCATGATTAAGAGGGACCTCCTTCGCTTTAGTGTTACTTTCCCAGGTACAACTTTAATATTTTCTGAGATAGTTCCTCGTCTTTCTTGGCTCTCCTCTGATCAGAGGAGGGTCATGGAAAAAATGAGGAAAAGGTTTAATAAGGCGATGGAGAAATTCATGCCTCAATTTGGCGGATTATCATATCGTCATGTGGATCTCGAGGGTGGTTTTCCAGGACTATATAGACCTGATGGAGTTCATTTATCAGAAAAAAAAAATTAGGTTGTGCGGTCCGGGGGCTTTGTTGGCAAAAGCCGATATACAATCGGCTTTTCGCCTCCTACCTATCGCTCTGGAGGCATTCAATTCACTGGGGTTTTTCTTTGAGAAGCAATATTTTTTTGATAAATGTCTTCCTATGGGGTGTTCATTATCGTGCGCTTATTTTGAAGCATTCTCTACATTTCTTCATTGGGTGTTGGACGAGCGATCGGGTTAGGATAGCGTAATTCACTATTTGGATGATTTTTTATTTATCGGTCCGTCGGATACCACACGTTGCTCTGATTTGTTAAAGGAATTTCAGGCACTTGTGTTTGAATTTGGTATTCCGCTAGCGGCAGAAAAGACATGTATGCCCAGCATGGTCTTGGAGTTTTTGGGCATTGAAATTGACACCTATAGTATGGAATTTTGTTTGCCGGAGGTAAAGCTGAGCAAATTGAAATGGCTGATTGCAAGGGTTCTTCAAAAGAAAAAAATCAGGTTGAAAGAAATGCAATCTCTCCTGGGTATTTTGGCCTTCGCTTGTAGAATTATGCCAGTGGGCAGAACTTTTTCCGCGTCGTCTCTATTTGGCCATTTCGGGCTGCAAGTCCCCTATGGCCCACATTCGCATGACAATTCCTCTTAAGGAGGATTTATTAGTGTGGGCGAAGTTCCTTGATTGTTACAACGGGCGGTCGTTTTTTCAATCTGAATTTATTTTTGCCCCTGATCTCATGCTGTTTACGGATGCAGCTGGCTCCCAAGGCTTTGGGGCTATCTGGCACACGCACTGGTGTTGCTCAAGTTGGCCCGATGCATGGGTACAGTTGGGCGCGACTAAGAACATCGTATTATTGGAGTTATTTCCAATTTTAGTGGCTTTGGAGTTGTGGGGTTCAGATTTTGCAAACAAACGTATTCTGGTGGAGACAGATAATAGAGGTGTGCTGTATGCCGTAAATTGTCTCTCCTCCAGTTCTGCGTTGGTGATCAAAGTACTGCGCCAGGTGGTTTTTAGATGCCTCAAATTCAATATTTGGCTGAAGGCTAAGTATACGCCTGGGATTTTGAATAATATAACCGATTCTCTGTCTCGTTTTCAGATGGACCGTTTCAGGCTGTTGCTTCCAGAGGCGGACCGGGAGGGCATCCCATGCCCAGACCATCTGTGGGAAGTGATTTCAATATAGTGTCAGAAGCTATTCGGGGCTCTTTGGCCCCCAAGACTTGGGCCAGTTACTCAGCAGCTTGGAGGAGCTGGTTGTCGTTTGCCAATAATGAAAGATTTCCTTTTAATATGCTGTCTGAGGATTTGATTTTGGCATTTTTGGCAGGTCTTATGTGGCAGCAGTATTTGTATAGTTATATAGCAAAAACGCTGGCCGGCATTTCATTTTTCTTTAAACTATTTGGTTTGCAGCATTGTTCTTATTATTTTTCGGTAAAACAGGCGCTAAAGGGATACAAGAGGTCAACGTTTGTGGCTGATGCCAGACGACCAATCTCACTTGACATCCTTGGTGGCCTTTGTAGAAGTACTGAAGTTACTTGCTTCTCAGCCTATGATGCTTTACTCTTCAGAACGGCATTTGCGCTTGCCTTTTTTGGCGCATTCCGCATTTCAGAGCTGGTCCCCGCAAATAAGCGGGGAGGCTCTGGAATTATGTTTGAACAAGTGGTAGTTGACAGCTGTGGAGTGCATATCTGGTTGCAACATTCCAAAACTGATCAATGTGGCAGGGGTAGGTGGGTCCACTTGCGGGAGCATGATGATTTATTCACTTGTCCAGTAGCAGCCGTCAAACAATTCTTGGTATTTAGGCCACCTGTGGTGGGTAATTTCCTTATTCATGCTGATATGATACCTTTGACAAAATACCAGTTCGATGTAGTGTTCCACAGATGCCTAGCACACTTAGGCCTGAGCGGTTTTCATCACACTCATTTAGGATAGGTGCAGCCTCCGAAGCGGCTCGCTTAGGGGTCCCGGAGTCTGATATTAAGGAAATGGGGAGGTGGAGGTCCCAATGTTTTAGGTTATATGTTCGTCCTAATTTGTTTATCTAATTTCAGGTACCCAGCACATGGTGTGGATTCTGGGACACTCGTTTATATATTGGGTGCAAAAAAGAGCGGCTCAACGCAGTTACTCATTGAATCTGTCTCTACAGCCAGAATCTTTTCAGTTATTTTGGAAAGGTGTGAGAGGACTTCAGTGGTATCAACTTTATTTTCAGTTAACCAGGTTATGTCAGATGTGGCCCCCACCATCCATATTGATTATTCACGTAGGGGGTAATGACATAGGGAACCTTAGAACGTTGGATTTATTATTCATGATTAAGAGGGACCTCCTTTGCTTTAGTGTTACTTTCCCAGGTACAACTTTAATATTTTCTGAGATAGTTCCTCGTCTTTCTTGGCTCTCCTCTGATCAGAGGAGGGTCATGGAAAAAATGAGGAAAAGGTTTAATAAGGCGATGGAGAAATTCATGCCTCAATTTGGCGGATTATCATATCGTCATGTGGATCTCGAGGGTGGTTTTCCAGGACTATATAGACCTGATGGAGTTCATTTATCAGAAGTGGGTCTTGATATATTTAATCTGGGCTTGCAAAACAGTATTGAGAATGCCGTGGCCACGGCGGTGGGGGTGGGCCGTCCTTGTTACTCAAGCCCGGCATGTGGGGACTGTTAATTATATATTTTTTTTTAATTATAATCTTTATTAGTTTTTCCATCTATAAAACATGTTTACACCTCAACACAATATTCCAGGACCAGTATCTTTTTTACATACATTTTGTACTTAACACATAGGTATATCTCTTTATAAAGATAAAGAAAGAACACTCTATATTCCCTCCACTAAAAAGGAGGGAGCCGCTTTTTGAGTAATATTACCTGGATTTACTCCTGTCTCATTATCCCCCCTTTCCCTACTACATTTCCAACCTCCCCACCCCCCCTCTATTCCAGCTGTATCTGGTGTATTCCCTCTATCCACGGTCTCCACATCCTATCAAATTCTTTCATATTATATCTCTTTATGTACGCGGCTCTCTCCTTCGGGAGGGTTTCATTCATTATATCAATCCAATTCTTTACTGTGGGTGGCATCTGTGATTGCCATCTCATCATTATCATCTTCCTGGCCTGATACATGCCCCTTAATATTGCCACTGTTGTACTTTTTGTTTCACCCTTTTCCTGTCTATACCCCAGAATACAAAGTACCACTTCCCTTTCCACTTCTTTTTTAAATATGCTCTTCAATACTTTTGTCACCCCTTCCCAGTACCGGAAGAGCTTGGGGCATCTCCATACCATATGGACCAGGTCCCCCAGCCCCTGGCACCTCGGGCACTTATCATTAGGTCTTCTTCCAAATTTACATAACAATTTTGGTGTATAGTACGCTCTGTTGAGTAGCATCAAATGCGAGAATCTCTGGGCGGGCGAAACCGATATCATCGGGCTTAGTTCTAATATTCTCTTCCATTGTCCCTGTGGAATGGCACCTAAATCCTGTTCCCATTTTTTTTTTTACCTCCAGCAGCTTTACTTCGCCTAGGGTCCCTCTGTTCAGTAGTTTATATATCACAGATATTAATCCTTTAGTGGATCCTGGCTCCCCAATGACCTGTAGCACTGGTAATTCCTCCCATACCATAGGTTGGTTTCGAAACTGGGCTTCTAGGGCATGGCTTGATCAATATTACGGTTACAATGAGGTTCAGCATTAATGGGTTAGCATCAAAGCATAAGAGTCTGCTTTGATGCTAACCCATTAATGCTGAACCTCATTGTAACCGTAATATTACAACCATGATATACTATGTCATCCTAGAACATTGGGAGGATTATTGTGCATAGTTTTTACTGTGTTCACCGTTTGACTAGTTTGAGGTCCGGTAGGATGTCTGCTGGATACTGATCACCATTGAATATCACCCTCCTCCATTTTGTGACAACACCATAACTATTATGCACTATATTATTAGATTTTTGTAATTTCGAAGTATTAATAGTGTATAATCTTTTATTGAACACCAAGTTTTCGCTACAGTGATAAAACCATACTCACTATATATCTTATCAGGTAATGCCCTGAAACCGTAAACTACTCACAGTGTATGTTTGGTTCACTTTGTGTATTTTTAGATTGATGCGAGATTTCACTATTTCTCGCTGAGCCTTTTTGGAAAATCGCATGTGGGGTTACCATATATAAAAACTTACATTCCTCCACCTATGAGGATTGAGCACAGGCCTCCTTTAGCCAGAGGCTTTGTCTAAGTTTCTATTTCTCCCGCCCAAACCAGTTTGACACCTTGCAATGTTTTATCGCATTTGGTTAGGAATATACCCCTAAGTAGGTGCGTTTGATAGTTATCTGCTACAGAGGATTTCAAATTAGCCTTTATAATCTTTTGATCACTTGGGCTCTACTGGTTGCTTTATTGTTTTATTTGCTATTTTTATTTTTATTTTCACTAGTTTATAGCTATCTTACCCTTCGGGATTTTGTCTACACACACCAGTGGAGCAGCTCCACTGGCACGTTCACTTACGGTGACATTTACCAGATAAATTCCTGTTACACATGTTGGCCCACAGGCTTTTGTCTTCCTGTGTGGCTAGTTGTGAAAACAAGGGACATTTCTGACTTCTTAAGTGCTGCACTTTTCACCTTTCTATAGTGTGAGTATAGTTTGCTGGTATAGTGTGGTGTGTCTGTATAGTGTGAGTATAGTGTAGTATGCCATTATGGTGTGTCAGTATAGTGTGAGTATAATGTAGTGTCAGTGTATTGTGTTAGTGTGGTGCAGTGTGTAACACAACATTACATAACATTTGGTGCTGTATACCCCTTTTTTTTGGTTGCTGCGTGTTTTTGTTTTTTAATTGTTTTTTTTTTTTTTTTAATTGTTTTTTTTTTGGGGGGGGGGGGGGTGGGGTTGTCTTTTTTTTGTCCCTAGCCTATCCCCTTGTTTTTAATTGTTAGCTGCAGTTTTTATGACTGTGATGCTGGTGTTCCCCCTTTTTCATTTATTTGTTATAGTTTCTACATTTATGTCAGCATCAGTCCTCAATTTAAAGTGCACCAAACACCACTTTTCATTCAATAAAGTGCATCCAATCACACATTTCCCAGTTTTTATTAAATTTGGGTACTAGGCCCCCATCATGTCTGGGAGGCCAACAAGGAGAGGCAGCCATTACCACTATGAGGGGGCCAGCAGCAGACAAAGGTGGACGTGGTCCGTATTCAGGCAGAGCACATTTGGGGGCAGAGGAGGCGGTGGACTGGCTTACTAAATCATCTTCATCCTCCTCATCCTCTATAATCCAAGCTGACACTAGTGCACAGTCCACTGCAGCTGCCCAAGTGGCTTATTCTGCCTCCTTGTCCATAGCTACTCCTGCTATAGCCCCAGCATCATGCATGGATAAGTCAGCTGAATTATTTGAACACAGCATCAGCCACTTGCTTCTTGGGGATGCACAGACATAACTTTATTCTGATGTTGGTTCTGAGGTAGAGGAAGGGAGTAACATTAGACTACAGAGAGGGCAGAACACTGATAAACAACATATTGGCAGTCGTGTTCTCCCAGCCGCAATGTATTGCCAAGTTGGCTCCAGTGATTATGAGGAGGGGATGATGATGATGATGATGACAAAGAGGTCACTGACATGTCTTGGGTGCCAGAGAAGAGCAGAGGAGGAAAGTGAAGGGGAGGCACAATCCCAATGAGGCAGAATGTCCCCCAGAGGCAGCCATCATGGAAGAGTAAAGAGCAGCCACCCATCAGATTGGGAAGCTGTCATCTCCCGGCCCACTTCCCACGGCTCAGCTGTGTGGGCCTTTTTTAGCACATGTGCAGCCAATCGCACTGTTGAAATTTGCAATTAATGCTGCAAGCAGATCAAACATGGCAAAAATACCAGCCATTTGGGTACCACATGCTTGAAGGCATTTAACTTGCCACCACTCAGCCCATTGGCAAGAGCACCAGAAAGACACACAAAAGGGACACAATTCTTCTCCTCCTCACTCCTTTCCTTTTATGTCTACCCCGTTATATCTCATGACCTCTCAGCAGCCTCCACTGACAAGGATGATGGTATAGCAAAGGGTGTCACAGGTCCCTGCAACATGTCTTCCAGCAGCACACCACCAGTTGTAGAGTATATCAGGCAAATTTCTCTGCCCCAGCTACTGCATCAAAAAATAAAAATACACTCTGTGCCACCCACATGCCCAGCGTCTAAATCCCAAATAAAGCTTGTAGGGAAAATCAATTTAAATTAATTATTTTTTTCTTTATAAATGTTGGTTTTGCTTTAGCAGGTTCTATACATGGTACAGTTGGGCCACTTTCCAGGCAGACTAAAGCCCCATACACACGGTCGGACAATCCGCGGACCAGGTCAGTCGGACTTTGTCCGACGTACTTTGTCCGATGTTGGCGTTGCGTACACACGGTCGGACAAAGTTGTCGGAATATCCGGTCCGGAAGAACGTCGTGACGTAAGTCGTCGTCCACGAGATTAGAAAAGGGAAGTTCAGCACCACGTCAGGCACCCGTTGGGCTCCTTCTGCTGATCCCGTGTTTATCGAGAGTTAGTGGAAGTTTGGTGACTTCAGATTCGCGCTTCTCAGTTTTCTGACTCAGATCGTTACTGCTCTTCAGTTTGTGCTTGTCGTGCGTATCTGTTTATTAGTGCGTGTAGTCAGTTCGCATTTGTTGGTCATTGCGGCCTATATCTTGATATAGGACGCTTTGATTTGCACTGCTTATTGTCTGCTCGTTGCTGGTATTCACTTCGTTCTTTCAGGCCTTGCTGTTTATCGGTGCTTTCTGTTTGTCCGTTCTGACCAGCCGACCTTTTGTGACCTTCTGAGCGATGTTTCCCGTGCGTACTCGTCGCCGAGTTCGTGCTGTACGCGGAATTGGTGTCGGGCTTTTAGCTTTGAGCCAAGACCCGTCCATGAACAGAGTGACGAGGAGTATGTGGACCAAGAATTGGTTGCTTCAGCGTGACCAGTTCTCGCACATGCCTTTGCTTCGTGAGATCCGGGAGAATAATCCTGATGATTTCAGGAACTTTCTCAGGATGACGGACCCCGATTTTCACCGTCTTTTGGCTTTGCTGACCCCCTTTATCAGCCGGCAGGATACCTGCATGAGACAAGCCATTACTCCGGAGCAGAGGCTTGTTGCCACGTTGAGGTACTTGGCGACAGGGAGAAGTCTTCAGGATTTGAAGTTCTCTTCAGGTATCTCTCCCCAGGCCCTGGGAATCATTATTCCAGAGACCTGTTCTGCCATCATTCAGGTCCTGCAGGAGGACTATATTAAGGTAACATTTCTACTTTACTATTCCCTTCTATGTATGCTCTGTTTGCGAATGACTTGTATTTTTGACCTCCTTCCCTAATTACCATGATTGCAATATGCTCTAATATGCTGTGCCCCTTTTCTCCTTCATGCATTTTTCCCTTCACTTACCTCACCAGCATGCTCTTCTGCCCCAATAGACACCTATGGCCTAGTCACTTAAGCAATGTCTTTTGTCTGCTGCATAGTATTGTTTGCCCCCAAACACCCCCTAAAATATGCACAAATGTTTGCTGTGTGGTTTACTTCATGTAGAGCCCCCTTTTTTTGTTCTTTTGGTGGGGGGGGGGGGGCAAACTCATTAGGAACCCCCTCCCCCAACTGCTCTGTCAGATGGTACCAATCCTTTATCTGCTGGCTTTCCCAAGGTCCATACACACTATATACCTACCTCTTTATAGTGCGCATCTTTAGGGATGAATTCAGCAAAGCATGTAGTGCAAGGGACTGCCTCCATACATTCCATTTCCTATTTTTTTGTCTTCTTTCCCTCCTATTAGCTTGCTTGGTAATTTAATAATGTCACACTGTGCCTGCCTTTTTTGGGGGGGGGGGGGGGGGTTGAAATGTTATTTGATATTTACTGTGGCCTGCCAATAGTGTTAATTACAGAGGGTCTGGCCAAACAAGCCCACATTATTGAGCCATTTGCCAATCAATGAAGTGCAGAGGGTTAGCTGTCCACCACCCCCCCCCCCCCCCCAAAACCCCTAGTTATTGCCAATGGCCCATCAGAAGTGGGGGGATTGATGGGGGGGTGAGTAATCTGTGAAGGGGAGCCTCTACTTTTCTGTGCAAATACTTTCCAGCCTCCAATTTTAGACAATGCTCTTGTTCCAAGATGTTGATTGTCTAATCTGCTTGCAATGTTTAGGTGCAAAGTGACTAATTTTTTTTTCTTGTTTCACTCCACAGTTCCCTTCCACGCCACAGGAATGGCAGACTGTGGCCTCCCACTTTGCCAGCCGTTGGGACTTTCCTAACTGCGGAGGGGCAATTGATGGGAAACACGTCCGCATCGTCCCACCGCCCAACTCGGGGTCCTACTATTATAATTATAAAGGGTTTAATAGTGTAGTGATGTTGGCGGTGGTGTCGGCAACATACGAGTTTATGTATGTGGACGTGGGGATGAACGGCCGGATATCGGATGGTGGGGCCATTACGCACACGGAGTTCTACTGGCGTCTCCAAAGTGGCAGTCTGTGCTTGCCACCTCCAGAGGAGAATGCCGAAGGACTCCCCTTCGTCTTTGTCGCAGATGAAGCGTTTGCGCTGACTCCCCATGTGATGAGGCCGTTCCCGATGAGGACCCTCACCCCGGACCAGAGGGTCTTCAACTACAGGCTGTCCAGAGCCAGAAGAGTTGTGGAGAACGCTTTTGGCATCCTGGCCAGCCGCTTCCGCCTGTTCCTGACGGCATTTAACTTGGCGGAATACAAACTGAACCACATAGTTCTTGCCTGTTGCATATTGCACAACTTCCTCAAAAGACATAACAGGAACTATGTGGTGCCCGTTGGCCCAGATGTGGAGGGCCCTCCAAATGCCGAACTCACAGCCCTTCGAGTGGCACGTCCAGGCTTGCCCCCTCTAAATGCCCGTGTGGTCCGGGACCAATATATGCAGTACTTTGTGGGTAGGGGGGCCATTGCTCTGCCTGACGATGTGTGAGAGGCATTTTTTAATAAATCTGATATTTTAACCAACCTATGATTTCATGTCATTTCAGTCTTCTTTTTAGCTTATTTTACTTTGACATTTTTTCCCTTTGCCTTCGACAGTGGGAATGCACTTTCTGGGCAAAAGGAGGTAACTGTCTCTTCTTCCCAAAAAGATTATTCTCATGTTGTGTGTTTGCTACCTAATCTTTGGTCTAGAGAAGGTTTGTACTGCATAACTGACACCCAAAATACTCCTTTTCATCACCAGGTCTGACATGTGTGTATTCTCCAAAATGCTGTGCTCCGTGTTTTCGTACAAAGCACTGTGGGTGTCATTTACATAAGTCAAATCCGCTATGCTCTACAAGTGCATTGAAAAAGTTCCCCGGGAAAGAAAATTGGAGTGCAAAGTGGATTTGCCTTTAGTAAATAACACCCATTGCCCCCCATATCCTTTTCATTTTACATACATAATGCATTGTGTTTTTTAAATAAGGAAGCCACACATTTAGAAAAATAAAAGTTTACTAGGAAAACATTCCCAAGTGCGTTTACAATCTTCACGCCAAAACTGACAACATCTTGGTTATTTACAACATTGTTTACAAACATTCCGCAATTGGTAAAACCAGGCATGGAGCAAAACAGAACCTAGGAACTTGGAAAGTTCAACTTTGTAAAGTGAAGACAAGATCAGACATGACTATATGTTCAAAGTGTGTTTGATCTTGCCTTCATCACATGGGGGGGTCACCCTCGAAAAGTGGAAATTTGGAACATGCACACAATTTGGGTCTGAAAATGGTCATTAGATGGGAAAACACATGCCTAGAAGCTTCAAAAGTGCCATTTTCCATCATGGGGATGAATGGACGTTTTTTTGGGGGTGCAACCCCTTCACCACAACCACTTTCGTAGTTCGTAAAGTGTTTGCACCCCCAAAAAAACGTTGCCATTCATCCACCATGGTGGGAGCTAGCACATGTGGACACAATGTGTGCATGTTCCAAATTTCAGACAGTTTTTAAGTTGCAAATGTGTTCAGAAGCAGGCACAAATGTGTGTTAATTACTTGGTGCGTTTTCATATTTTTCCTAAAACATCAATGATGTTCTTCAATTTTTGTTGAACATCATTGATGTTTTGCTTTATGTAATCTAGATCTCTATTGCAGACCATTATCTCCCCGATGAGTACGTGGGCACTCTCTGTGGTAAAGTGCGATTTTTCTTCCACAACATCCACGTCACCTAAAAACCACAAACAAACAAAAATGGGGTGTTGGAAATGAGGCAGCCATACATGGATTAGCTTACCAGTAGCTGTGTTCTCACACACTCACCTGTTGTGGTGACAATTTCTCCAAGTTCGATGATCTCTCCTTCCTCCTCCTCCTCCTCTGCTTCTGCTCTTTCCCTTTTTTGGGAGGTGTTGGTTTGGGGGTTTCCTCAGACGGCCCAAGTTTTCGCTCCCCTATGAGAATGTCCAAAAGGAAGATTTAGCAACACAAACTATTGAGGGCAGAAATAGGAAATGACAAACATTGCTTGAAAGTGACGGACACTATTTTAGTTTGGCCAGTTACAAATGTCAACTACATGAATGTAGTCACTTTGTAAAGGTGCTAAACTGACTAGCTTTTTGGTAGAAGTTTGTGTGATGGAGACCCCCCTCTAGTATCCACTGGAGCACATGTGTGGAAAAGGCTAATAAAAAGGGGGTTTGGGTGTCCCAGCACTAGTGCTCTCGAGTCCAGATGGGTAAACAGCTACTGGGTGACCTCTCCTTTACATTGAATAAATTGGCTTTACATTCTGGATGACATTTCTAGGGAGAACAAACTTCCTTTCCCCCAAAAAAACACCAAACATCGTATTATAAGTGGCCGCACGATCGAGGTTGCGTACGATCGAATGGACACACACACGACCATGACAGTGGCAGAAAGATCGAGGCTGAGTACGATCGAATGCACAGACGAACATGAAAGTGGCCATTTTGGAATGTACAACTTTGTAAAAATCAAACCACATGGAGCAGTATGCAAGCAAGAAATCAAACACAAAACACAACTACTTACTTTTTTGAAGAATTCTCTTGATCTTTCTGTACTGATCGGCCTCCCTCAGTTTCAGGTCTGACCAGCGTTTCCTCAGTTGCTCCTTGGATCGTTGTACCCCAAAATGATTGTACAGCCTTCTCACAACTTTAGACATGATCTTGGCCTTGCGGACATTGGGGTTGAGGTAAGGCCCATACTTCCCATCATAGTCGCTCCTCTTTAATATGTCCACCATCTCCAACATTTCTCCAAATGACATATTGGAGGCCTTGAATTTCAGGCTCCGGGATCGGGACGTTTCTGCCTCCGGCCTTTCCTCGTCCTCCTCCTCGTTGGGGGGATATTTGGGGCGCACCTGCTGTGTCCCCGCCATGTGCTCTCCCCACTGCGCCGTAAAGAGAAGGGGTGGGGAATAGACGAGAAAGATCGTCAGGGGCGGGCGGAGTTTGACGCATGCGCACTGTATATAAAACGTCACACGCCTGTGTCGTAGCCACGATCTGGGAGACGAGGGGGAGAGAAAGCTCACGCACGAGACGATCGCTACAAACGAAGGTACAATTTGACGTTGGTACATAACTAGCCTAGACTGATTAGAACTTGAGGCTTCTTTATGGAGAAGATTAGGAGAGTTTAGGCTGACATTATTTATATTGTTTTGTGTGGCGTTGTGTCTTGCAGAGGTGATGGAGGCGTTCTACAACGTGAGCTTTCTCCCACACTTCATTGATAAATACCGGCAATTCCCCCTCTTATGGCAGGCAAAACACAGGGATTATAGCAACAGACCAAAGAGGTACGCAGCCCTGCTGAAACTGGTGGCATTTGTAAAGCCTACCCTGCCCATGGCAACCGTCGCAAACTTAAAAGTGAAGATCAACAACATGAAGACTACCTATTTCCGGGAGCGCAATAAGGTCCTGAAGTCACAAGCATCTGGAGCTGCAGCAGCTGATGTCCATGTCCCCACGCTCTGGTACTATGACAGGCTCCACTTTCTCAAAGACCAGGCTACTGTCAGGAAGTCACTCTCGACTCTTCCTTGCACGCGTCCTTCCACGCACGCCACCCCTGATGAGGCTTCCGAGGACCAACCTGGGCCTTCCAGTCAGGAATATGTGCAGGTGCCCAGCTTGTTCCAGGTATAGTAGTTTTGGAACCAGTTTGTTGAATAATGAATGATGTTCAGTTAATTCAGGATCCCCAATTGCTTATTTCCTAACGTGATTGACATATCAACAGACAGTGGTGTGGGAGACATTTTTGGGAAGAATCTAAACTGCAGGGCTGAGAATTGTATGGTTTTGTATTTGAAAACATTTTGCAACAGTCACTAGATGAGAATTGTGTGTGTTTGATGAACAAATAACTGAAACTATGTCCCTTTTTCATACACAGGAAGACCTCAGCCAGGAGGTGGCTGTGGAAGGTGGCAGTCAGGAGGAGGCAGGGGGTAGTGGCAGCCAAGAGGGGGGTAGGCGTAGGAGCCTGACTGTCTCCCAAGTCTCTCCCCTCCGCCTTCCCTACAGAAGGGCGAAAAACATGGGGGAGGTGGGAGAGTCAGCGCTCCAGCTGATAAAAGATGCCTCAGCCTCCCTCTATGCCACACCCACCTACGAGGAGGCCTTTGCCTCCTTGGTTACAAGTAAATTTACGGGTATGGAGGCGGGGCAACGCAGCATGTGTGAGGAGGTCATCCTCAAAATACTAAATGAGGGGATGGCTGGGGAGATGACTCCCCTCACACATGTTTGCGAGAGTGACCTTGCTCCGCCTCCTCCTCCTCCTTCTGCCACCCCACCAGCACCAGCACCACGGCGTGGAAGGAAGCGTACAAGGAAGACAAGAGAGTGACAACCTGGACTCAGTCTGGTCTGAGAGAAGATGGAGCCTCTCGTAGTACCAGAGCCTGGGGACCTAGATGGCATCTGCTGCAGTTCCGGATGTTTTGGACTTCAGGACCAGATTGCGCTCCCTTATTATTTAGATAGGTAGTCTTCATGCCCCCAATTGTTTAAGTCTGTAAAATGATGGTTGCCATGGGTGTCCAAGGCTTTGCAAATTCCCCAAGTTTCACCATGGCTGCGTTCCTCTTTGGTCTGTTGCTGAGACCTAAATAAAGGTTTTTTTGATTTGAAATAATCATTGACTATTGTGTTTTACTTTTCTACAATGACAGTTTTTCTTGGAGTAGGCAGGTACATTTCACTAATCCTAGAATTAACAAGGGGCACCAACAACCAACAAACTCCTAGTAAATGTAAGCAAGAAATACAAATGTTAATAATGTGGTTTTGCTAAGTTGAGACATACAAACCCCCTCCAAAAAAAAAAAAACCTCCTTCAAATATGTATTCCCCCAAAAAAAAAAAAACTGGGTAAAAAAATAAGAAAGATTGTATTACGATCTGAGTAAAAATAAACATGTAGTGTATAAATGCTGCAAAGTAATAAAGAAGTAAGTTTGTGAGAAGTGCGGGTGAATAGGAGCAGCTAAAAGATGTCATTCTTGTTGCATTGTAAAGAAAAAGAGAATGCGCTGCATTAAAGACATTTTAACATTGCAGCGTGACGAATGTGCTGTGTCGATTAGGAAAGGTAGTTTTACCTGACCGAGCGCTTCCGTCACAGAATTTCTTCTGAGCATGCGTAGCACTTTGTCCGTCGGACAAGCGTACACACGCTCGGATTTGGTGTGATCGGACCGGGTTGACGGGAAATCTTTCCAGCAGGAGATAAGACTTTGTCCGACGGACAAACCGACGAACACTGTCCGATGGTGCATACACACGGTCTGATTTTTCAACAACCTTGTCCGATCGGACCAAATTGATGAAAAAGTCCGACCGTGTGTATGGGGCTTAAGGGAACCCCCAGGCACTACATTTAAAGGAATTTTTAATTTTTATTGTTTAACTTTAAGCATCATTACAATCACTGCTCCTTGAAAAACAATCTTTTTTAAATGTTTTTTTTGCATTGGTACATGTCCCCCAGGGGATTACCTGGGTCCCCATATCCATGTTATGGCCAATAACTTGCATATAAACATTCCAAATGGATGACTCTTTAGATTTTTCAAGTTTGGGTCCCATAGACTTTAATAGGGTTCGCGTTTTGGTTCCGAACTTTTGTGATATTCGAGAGTTCTGGTGCGAACCGAAGTGGGGGGGGAGTGTTCAACCCATCTCCGGGCTTGAGCTTAGGAGCTTTTGGCATTTTTTTTAAAGACAGAATTCAGGGGGGCGTGGCCAGGCAGCGGATGTAGCCAGACACTTTTTCAGCTTGCTCAGCCGAAATTTCGATCAGCTATCCTGAGGAACCGATCTACCCCCGCTTATCACACGGCTTTCCAGGTGTCGGAAGGTCCCCCGTGCCTGACCACCCCGTTGTCCCGGTACTGCAATCCCGATGGCCGCCACAAAATGTCAAAATCAGTCCAGGTCCGCGGACCTCATGGGTCAAAGTGGCGCCCTCACGCAGTGCTCTGCAAAGGAGAAACACAGAGAGGCGGCGGAAAAGCTGTTCTCCATGTCATCCTCCACAGATCCAGCAACCTCCAGAGGATTCATCCGGAGGAATATCGGAGGCTGATGACACAGTGCCGCTGGAAGACACCAACGGAGCTGGTTTTGCATGGGACGCAGTAAGTACTCCAGGGGATGCCCCTGCTAGGCCTCATATCCCCACCAGTCCTAATGCTGCAGGTCAACCCATGATGCAGGACATTTTTTTATGGCTGTAAATACCTGAACTATCCCTATAGCAGCTCTCACAGCTGAAATAAAAGGGGTAAAGACAGAAATAACCTTCCTACGCCAAAATACTCAAAAATTAAGGGAAACAACATCAGCCCTGGAACGTAGAGTGAGCTCCATAGAGGACAACATGACGCCCATGCAGAGAGACTTAACATACAATAACCACCTGCTGACACAACACACTTCTCATTTAGAAGATTTAGAGAATAGGATGAGAAGAAACAATGTGAGAGCTATAGGCTTGCCTGAAAGAATGGAAGGGAAAAATCCTGTAGAGTTTATTGAACAATGGCTGATCAATGCATTTGGCAGAGAGGTGTTTTCCCCCATGTTTACAGTGGAACGGGCGCACACAGTTCCAGCTAGGCCTCCTCCATCAGGAGCTTCTCCGCGACCCTTCCTATTTAAACTTCTCAATTACAAGGACAGAGATTTTGATTCTGTACAACGCCAGAATAAAACCAGCTGCACTGCAAATGGATAACTGTAAAATTTCCCTTTTCCTGGATTTCTCGGCGAATCTGCAGAAGCAGAGAGCCAAATTTATTGATGTTAAACGTCGCCTCAGATCTTGACCTGAAATATGCTATGCTGTACCCAGCCCGTCTGAGAGTTGAGGTGCTGGGCTCAGTGCAATTCTCTGACTCCCGGTCAGTAGCTGCACAATGGCTGGACCGTGAAGAACAAACAATTTGCGAAGCACACAACAGGCGCCCTGCACCATCATGAACCATAAAAGCCTAAAGCTGAACACAGGAATCGCTTTCCCTATCTTCCCCACTGTCAGATTGCCAAGGCAGAGATAGCTGTCTGCTCTCTAAATAGTTGTTCTGCAACCATGGCTCTTGTTCTCACTGTTGAGAAGTTGGAAGACACTAAAGTGCACTTCCACTGTTGGCCCCTGGATGGTCTGGTACAGAACCCCAGTATTCTTCTGGCAACTATGTAAGGCCCGGTTGGCCAATATCACCATGTTTTTGTTGTTCTTTTTTTTTTCCGTATTTTTTCACCATGGTTTCTCCATTATCTTCTCCACTATTTGTGGTTCCTACTTTTCATAACACTACCACACCTATGGATCTGCCATCCAACTTCTTACTAAATCAATATGCTTTCAAAAATGTTTCCATCTGGGCGCAGACTTTATATGCTAGTTGTCACAAGGTATTGCCATATGATCATGTAACACACTTAGGATATATAACCATTCCTACTGTTATGCTGATACAATGTCTAAGCTAACTAGAATACTGTCCTGGAATATCCGGGGTTTAAATAATCCAGTTAAAGGATTGGCTGTGCTTTGCATGATCAAGCGTTCGAATGGTGATGTGATATGTTTGCAGGAGACTCATCTCCCACCAACGTCTACACCGCTATTTGCACGAAGACAGTTTTGTCACCAATACCACTCTACATGTTCGGTGTATCCGAAAGGAGTGAGCCTCCTGATTAAAATAGATATGCAATTTTCCCTTATGGAAGCTACGATTGACCCGGATGGTGGTTATGTATTCCTATTATGCTCTTTATATGGAACAAAATGTGAATTGGCAGGGTTGTACATTCCTCCTCCGTTCTCAGCCAGTCTCCTTACAATCTTAGCTAACTTTATGTCCCGCTTCTGGGGCATACCTGTACTAGTCATAGGGGACTTTAATAATTACATTGATCATGGGAAAGACAAATTAAGTAGCAGTACCAGAGACGGATCACAGAGAAGGAAAGGGCCTACAGCAGGGGTGCCCAACCTTTTGAAGAGCGAGGGCCACTTAAGCAACTTGGTAACTAGTCACGGGCCACAATGAATGGAGCGGGTGGATGACAGGCCCATGTCCACTCTGCATATGCAGAGCAGACACAGGTGCAGTACACCTGTGGCTTTCCTGCGGGTTAGCTGAAATTTACCATAGACTTACAGTATATTATATCTTGCAGATGTATTGCACTTTCTGAAAGCGCACCAAACCTGCAGGTAATAACAGAAGTCTGTGGCTCAGTGCAGGTAACCCACAGGTGCACCTGGGGGATCAGTTTGAAAGCAGCCCGGTAACCACTGCAGAACAGATATGCCCAAATATACACTGTGATTTTAGTAATAAACTTACCTTTAATAACAGTCTTCCATTCAGGTATCGCAGGCTGTTACTGTCCCGGGTAGAGCGCATTTGGTATCACTCCATCTGTGACAGGAGCTGGCTCTATACAGGCAGCATTGGCATTTGCAGCTCTTCTCCACAGCTGCTTGATTCCTCTACTGCCAGGCTTCATTCACAACACTGATGCTCTGGGATGGCAACCTGCGATCTATGCTTGCCATCCCAGAATAGGAGGTTGCGGGTCACATTAGAGGGCTCCGCGGGCCACTGGTTGGGCACCCCTGGCCAACACCATTTTCCCATCTTCTTTTGGAGATGGGCCTCACAGACGTGTAGAGGATGCATAACCCTGACACTAAGATATACTCATGCCAATCTGCCTCAGTAGGAGGCCTCTCACGTATTGATTTAGGACTTGGTAATGAACATATGCTGCCAATAGTAGACTCCTCACAGTACCATACTAGACAGATCTCTGACCACTCCCCACTCTTGATTGATCTATGAGTGGGAGCGGTCAAAGGGAACAGTCTATCTAAACGTTTTGGTTGTCACTCCTACCAGAACCTGACCCACTTCCATACGCTCTTACATACTTTTTTAAACAGAATATAGGATCCACAAGCATTGATACTGTATGGGAAGCAGCCAAGGCCTATTTGCAAGGGCAATTCATTAGATAAATTTCACATATCAAAACTAAAAATCTAGTGCTACTTGAAGCACAGAGGTCGGAAGCACTTTATGTAGCAGACCCAACTGAGGACACAAAAAGAAAATGTCTGGCAGCCCAGTCCATGCGCAAGCATTTATCCCTTCAACTGGCAGACAATAAGAGATTCTTTCTGCAACAGAAACACTTTGAAGAAGGGGAAAACACGGGTCGTATATTAGCCCTACTAGTCAAATCTCAACAAGACCTCTCACACATAGCGGCAGTGGCAGACGCGTGGGGCACGCCCTGTTATTCCGCACAAGCCATTATGGATGTCTTTAAAAATTTATTTCAAGATGTATATAAATCTTAAGTCCACCCATCACCTGAGGACATTCACTCCGTTTTAGACAAATATCCTATGCCCTGCTTGTCCGCCACGGACGCAATACAATTTGATGCCCCACTGACTGAGGAGGAGCCCCTAGAGGAATTGGCCCACGCTCAAAATGGAAAAGCCCGGTTCTGGTGGCTTACCAGCGGAAGTTTATATACGCTAAACATCACAATTAATCCCAATACTCCTGCAAGTCTATAATAATGCATTTAAAACTGGGAGTCTTCCCGCCTCTATGAGTGAGGCATTTATTGTAGTACTTTTGAAATCTGGCAAGGACGCCTTATTTCCAGATGCATATAGACCTATTTCATTACTTGCATTTGACATTAAGCTAATAGCCAGAGTTCTGGCTAACAGATTGGCCAAATGTATTCAAACTGTGATCAATAGAGATCAGTCAGGTTTTATATCAACTAGATCTACATCTCAAAACCTACTATTTCTCAATCTACAACTGCCTACAGACAACCTGGGTAATAGGGCCATCTTCTCTTTAAATGCGGCCAAGCGTTTGACAGCATTGAATGGCCCTACCTGTGGGAAAAAACTAACAAAATTTGGGGTTGGTCCAGCTGTTATACAATAATCCTTCAGGGGCACGTGACAGGGGTGTCCTCTGTCACCCCTGTTGTTTGCCCTAGCTCTTGAACCTCTAGCCATACATGTTAGAGCATCTCAAAACATTATACGATTCCGTCGAGGCCTTAACCATGATGTAATTTCTCTATACGCGGATGACACATTGATTTATTTAGGAGCCACCGACAGCTCCTTGAAGAATGTAATGCGTCTAATTGCTGACTTTGGTATAAGTCGTTATGACAGTGGAATAAGTCAGTGCTTATGCCACTGGACCCCCTGCCACAGCCTCTACCTGACTGTGCAGGAGACATTATTACAGTTGGCGAGTTCCGCTACCTCGGTATACAGGTAACTCCAGACCCAAAACAGTATATTGCACTGAACTTAGTACCCTTTTTTGCAGTGAGCTGCATGGACAAAATTACCTCTCTCAGTCACAGACAGGGCAAATTTAATTAAAATGTTGTGGACCCCACAACTTTTATACATATTCCACAATGCCCCTATATGGATACCATACAAATGGTTTACCCAAATAGATGCCCAGTTCAGAGATCTACTATGGGGTAGCAAGTCAGCACGGATTAGCTTACATATTCTACAGCTAACTAAAGATTAAGGGGGTTTAGCAGTACCACATGCCAGATTTTACTTTGTGGCAGCCCAGCTCCAACACTTGGGTAACTGGGGGGGTTTCGATGTCAGTGATCCCATCAGGTCCCTATTGCTTCCTGAGGGCTCATTACTCTCGGCTATATCTCACGCATGTAACACAAGCCCACCCCACAATAATCCTAATGAACACCCTTTGGAATTACACCAGATCTATCCTGAAAATTAGAGGTCCCTGCGCGTTCCCAACCATATGGAGGAATAAATACTATAAGGAAATTCTTAAACTAAAAGACTTTCGTTCATGGGAAACAAAGAGTGTGCTATATATTTCCCAGTTGTCCAATGGTAATATATTTAAATCTTTCACAGTCATGCAAGATGAATTCACAATACCCAGAACACAGTTTTTTAAGTATTTTGCAACTCAGGCATGCTATTCAAAGTGAAAATAGAATATCCTTGCTTGCGCCGGTGACGCATCCTCTGATGACAGATGTGTTGCTAACGGAAGATAGGAAAGGCATGATCTTGAGAATATACTCTAGACTGCTTCACTCTACACATGATGCTTCTAAACTGCCATGTAGGAAGGGGTGGGAAAAAGACCTCGGCCCTATTAACGGTGAGCAATGGGAGCTATGTTTAACATCCGCCCCGCTGGTGTCAGTATTTGCATCACATAAGCTGTGGCACTTATTCTTATTGCATAGTGTATAAAGAACACTGACTATACTGCACAATTAGGGATTCAGGGACTCCCCAATATGCCCAAAATGCTGTGGACACAATGGTGACCTGTTACACATGATGTGGAAATGTCCAAAACTCCTCCGATCCTGGCATTATGTTCTCTCTACTATCTCTCAGGTATTTCAAACCCCAGTTCCTCAAGACCCAGTTATCTGTCTGCTTGGGAACTTGGAGATACCCTCGCTCTCACTGAATGGCCACATAGCAATTCTGCAGCTATTATACATGGCACGCAAGGCCATTGCGAGGCTCTGGATAACTCTGAGGGTGCCAACGGGAAGGAAATAGGCCGAACTGGTAAATAATATGCTAATATGAGAAAAAAATCACTTACCAAAACAGAAATGTCCTTCAAAAATTTTACTCAATGTGGCAAACCTGGCTAGATACACCTGGACTAGGCCCAACCCAGTTGGTCAAAGACAGACTGTTACAAATGTAATTTGGCAGATTAGAAGACAGAATCCGAATGCCGGTAATAATGTCTAACTTTTATAACAATTACTCTTGATGGAACCATGGTGAATCCCAATATCAATAACAACATGTCCTATGTGCCCTAAAACTAACGATATATTTGTTCTCCCTCTTACCTATCTACGGTTACAGGTTAAATGCTTTCCAATAGTTCCCATAATGCCAGAGACACAGTCTAAGTTCAATGGTAAATGTCGTTCTCAAATTATGCAGCACCACTAAAATCAATAATAATATATTTGGCTTGGTCCATGATGATATCCTGCTTATCTATTAATGCACACGGACTTAATCATCCGGCCAAGCGATTCTCTCTATGGAAGGAAGCCTACAAACATAGAGCTGTTATCCTTTGTGTTCAGGAAACGCACTTTCAAACTGACAAAACTCCACAATGCTCTCACAGAGATTATCCACATATTTACTTAGCTTGTAACCCAAGAAAAAAATCTGGTGGTGTCCTCTTAGCGATTAAGAACACTCTCTCATTCCAACAGAAGGATTCCTTCATAGATACTGAGGGCAGGTTTATCATTTTAACAGGGGACATTAATTCTCAGCCATTTACTTTAGTCACCCTTTACGCTCCAAATCGACATCAACTTTGTTTCTTTAACCGCTTCCCGACCGGCCACTGCATATATATACGTCAGCAGAATGGCACGGGCAGGCAGAATCACGTACCTGTACGTGATCGTGCATGTGCCTGCCCGTGGGTCGCGCGCGCGCGCCGCTAGCGGCGCGCTCGTGACCCGGTCGGGAGCTCCGTGACCCCGGCCGCGGGACCAGCGGACCCGATCGCCGCTGGTATCCCGCGATCGGGTTACGGAGCTGAAGAACGGGGAGAGGTCTATGTAAACAAACCTCTCCCCGCGCGTCCTACACTGACTGTCAGTGATCGGCGGTTCCCTGTCATCGGGAACGCCGATCAATGACGTCAGACGTACAGCCACGCCCCCCTGCTGTAAAAAAAAACACAACACGTCACACTGACTCCTCCCCGCCCCCTAGTGGTTAACCCCCTAACTACAACTGTCATTTACATAGGAATCAGTGCTATTTAAATAGCACTGATTGCTGTATAAATGACAAATGTCCCAAAAATGTGTCAAAAATGTCCGATGTGTCCGCCAAAATGTCGCAGTCACAATAAAAATCGCTGATCGCCGCCATTACTAATAAAAAAAAAATATTAATAAAAATGCTATAAAACTATCCCCTATTTTGTAAACGCTATAACTTTTGCGCAAACTAATCAATAATCGCTAATTGCGATTTTTTTTACCAAAAATATGTAGAAGAATACGTATCGGCCTAAACTGAGGAAAAAAAATGTTTTTTTATATATTTTTTGGGGATATTTATTATAGCAAAAAGTAAAAAATATTGCATTTTTTTTCAAAATTGTCGCTCTATTTTTGTTTATAGCGCAAAAAATAAAAACCGCAGGGGCGATCAAATACCACCAAAAGAAAGCTCTATTTGTGGGAAAAAAAGGACGCCAATTTTGTTTTGGAGCCACGTCGCATGACCGCGCAATTGTTAGTTAAAGCGACGCAGTGCCGAATTGCAAAAAGGGGCCTGGTCCTTTGGCTGCCAATTGGTCCGGGGCTGAAGTGGTTAAGAAGGTTTTACGCAAGCTTGATTCTTTGAAATATGGTAGAGTACTTATCTGTGGGGATTTCAATCTCACTTCGGATCCTAAGATGGACACATCCTCGGTAAAGTCTGACCAGTCACCGGCGCTACAAGAAGTGCTACACAAAGAAGAACTGTTTGACGCCTGGAGATGTCTCCATGCGAATGAACGAGACTTTACCTTTTTCTCTAACAGACACAAATCTTACTCTCGTATTGATATGTTTATTACTGATAGAGTGTTGTTGCAAGATATTGATGTGGCTAACATACATGATATTACGTGGTCTGACCACGCAGCAATTTCGCTACGTATAGTAGAAAGTGGTGTCTCCTCTTCACCTCCCATCTGGCGTTGCAATAATAGATTAATTCAGGAACCTTCCTCAGGTAAAATATTGTCACAGCACCTTACAAATTTTTTCCACGATAACTTCGGTTCAGTTACCGACCCCCATATTTTGTGTAACTCCCATAAAGCATATATGCAGGGAATATTCATACAACTGGGTGCCAGCAGCGGTCTCAGCAGCTATCGACTATTCTTGCTGATATTAAACACTTTGAATCTCAAAATAAGTTGTCGCCTACCACACTTTTGTCAGATAAACTGACTTCTCTTAGAGAACAACTTAGGATACTTCTCTCCCAATAGTTCGATAGACATCTTAGGCGTTTAAAATTAAATTATTATAATAACGCTAACAAACCTGGCAGATACCTTGCTAATAGGTTGAAAGCTGCACGTGCTAAAACACGGATCGCTTTCCTTAAACATCCTACCCTATCTCATAAAATTATCCACCCGCAAGAAATAGCTAACCAATTCGCAGAATATTATAATTCCCTTTACAACCTGAAAGATGATCCGCATACACACCAACCAACAACGGAAGCTATTCAGACCTTCTTACATAGCGTACAACTACCATCTCTTTCTGTACAACACCTAGAAACTTTGAATGCACCGTTCACGATTCGAGAAATTGAAAAAACCATTGACTCGCTTCCAAATGGTAAATCCCCAGGCCCCGACGGGTTTTCTAATGAATATCTCAAGTCATTCAAACACATTGTATTGCCTCATCTAGTAAATTCTTTTAATGCAGCTGCTGAGTCCGCGTGCTTCCCCCCTGATATGCTAAAGGCCTACATTATTACACTACCTAAACCTGGTAAAGAATTGGATACTTCGGCTAACTTTAGACCGATATCCCTTTTGAATTGTGATACCAAGATTTATGCCAAATCATTGGCCACCCGCCTGCCACATATTATTCCCTCTCTTATTAAAAATGACCAGACGGGATTTGTGAAGGGGAGACAAACCTCTGATGCAACATTATGCTAAATTGCATAGAACGCCTTCTCTGCTGTTGTCTATTGACGCAGAGAAGGCGTTCGATAGGGTCCATTGGACGTACATGCGACTGACCTTAGAAAAATGTGGTTTTCAGGGACGTATTTTGCAGGCTATTATGGCACTGTATTCTTGCCCTACGGCTCAGGTGTACACAAATAACACTTTATCTACTTTGTTCAGTATTGGCAATGGAACAAGACAGGGTTGCCCTTTGTCTCCTTCCATTTTTAATATAATGATTGAACCTCTGGCTGAAAAAATTAGGACACATCCCTCCATCAGGGGCTTCCGGATTGGCACACAAGAACATACTATTAACCTTTTTGCGGATGATATTATATTATTAATGACTGACCCGCTTACTTCCTTACCTATAGCTCATACTGTTCTCCAGTCGTTTGGTAAAATTTCATACTATAAAGTGAATTTTTCAAAATCTTTGATACTTGATCTTAATATTAAGTCCAAACAGAAACTTGATCTTCAAGCTTGGTTTCCATACACATGGAGTAACAGTGGTGTACCTTATTTAGGAATTATCCTGAAAGCCAAGACTTCTGACCTTGCAAAAGCTAATATGATTCCGCTTATTGCCAAATTGGAAGCTCAACTGAAATCTTTTTCGATGAAGGAGGTGTCTTGGTATGGCAGGATGGTGGCATATAAAATGTTGATTTTGCCTCAAATTTTGTGTATTTTTCGATCTTTGCCGATTCATATTCCTCAACATTTTCTCTCTAAACTGGCTACTATGGGATGGAAATATATATGGAATGGTAAAAAGGCTAGATGCTCCAGGTGCAATCTTACTTCTCACAAAAAAATTGGTGGGACTGGTCTGGTGGATATACATGATTATTACTGGGCTGTTCGATTAAACCAAATTAAACACTGGTTCCAGACTGTTAATGCACCTTCGTGGGTGTCTATGGAGAATTCAATGTTACCTTTGAATGAAGTTTCTACTTTTTTACTTACAAATAATTGGTCTGAATGGGATTTAAAAACCCTATCCCCCACTATCAACATTTCCCTGAAAGCATGGAGACATGTCCTGGGTAATGTTCATATGATGTACCTCTATCTATACTTGTGATGTGCATTCCATCAATCACAGTCGATGACCTGATTACTAAAGGAATTACTACAGTATCAGAATTGTATAATTGTATTCAACTTAAGTCCACTGACACTTTATTGTTGAAATATAACCTAACTGTGGATGAGACTCTTAAATGCTATAAAATAATACAATTTCTTAAATCAAAATCGGTTCCGTCAATTAGAATTCCATCTATTCTTTGGCAATTCTATTTTACAGAAAAACGCGAAAGGTATATCGTATTTTTATAACATTTTTAAAAGTAAAACTACCTTTGCTAAAACTTCAGCTATGCTCAAGTGGGAAGCTGATATAGGTTCCGAATTTTCGGAACACCAGTGGCGTCAGGCTTTTTCGGAAATACATAAAGCTTCTCACTGTGCTAAACACTGGGAACTGACTATTAAATTAACTAACAGATGGCACTACACTCCGTTTAGATTGGCATCTTTTTTCCCGGGTACCTCGGAGGGGATGGAGGGGATGTGGACAAATAGGAAAACAGTTTCATATGCTTTGGTATTGCCCTACGATCTAAAGCCTATGGAACAGTATATTCCAACTAATATCTTCTATCACTGGTATATTGACTTCTCCCGATCCTGCACTGGGTATTCTTCATTTAAACATTGACAAATTTGATAAAAATTTCAGACCAGTAATAACTCATATCCTGTTGGAAACAAGATTGTTGATTCTCTGCAACTGGAAATCCACTATTGCTGTGAATGTGTCTGATGTCACCTCAGCTGTGCTTAGAAATCATTCTTTTGAGCGTTTACTAGCCATTAATAACATGAAATGCTCACAGTTCGATTCACAATGGTCTATTTGGCCTAAAGTTCTTTCATGAATTATCCTTAGTGAATATATAGATGTTACCCTTTCACACTTGCGCTAGCAGGACCGCAACAAAAGTCCTGCTAGCAGCATCTTTGGAGCTCCGCTCCTATACCGCTCCTTCCCATTGAAATCAATGGGAAACCGCGGGGATACCGCCCGCAAACCGCCGCTGCAGCGGCGCTTTGCGGAGGTTTTTAACCCTTTTGCGGCCGCTAAAACCACCCCGCTAGCGGCCGCATACCGCGGGTAAAACGATTGTATGTTTCTTTTGATGTTTTTTTGTGCATATCTTTGTATGTTTCTTTAGATTTTTTCCCTTGTATCTTGTATTTATTTATGTTCTATGAAATACTCAATAAAAACTTTAATGATTAAAAAAAAAAAAAAAAAAAAATTAAATAAAATAATAATATATTTGTACAGTAAGTTGATTCCGTAGAACTGTTTACACCTAGAAGCTGTATGATAAGGAAAATAATAATAATTAGAATGACTACTGTACCTGATTATATTGCTGCAACGGTTCTGTACCTGTCTGTATTTGTTTTTGTACAATAAACTTTTACTTGATTTAAAAAAAAAGACAGAATTCAGAGAGCAGTGGTTGATAATTCTTACTCTGAATGGTCAAAGGTTATCAGTGGTATACCCCAAGGTTCAGTGTTGGGACCCTTACTTTTTAATATCTTTATAAATGATATAGGGTCTGCAATTAAAAATACCATTTCAGTTGAAGCGCACACACTCACATGTAAAATGGCAATCTATAGGCGATTGTGATTAAAATTAGTCGAGCCGGCCGGCTCTCTTACTTGCTGCCCGTCGCTTCTTGGGATAGACGGCTCGACTAATTTTAATCACAATCGCCTATAGATTGCCATTTTACATGTGAGTGTGCTACCTATAGAGGTTTCTTTAAAAAAAATAAAGGGTAAAAAAACTATATTGCGCCATGGTTGTCCCTTTCTCTTTCATGTTAACCCTTTCTGATTGAGAGTCAAGTGACCCCAGGAGAGATCCACTATATTTGAAAAGCTTGGTGATTGTTGTCCAGAGGAGTTTGGCTAAAGACCCGGGCAGGGGTGTATGCCATTTGCCTATCTGGTCTCTCGTAACACAGAGATCAGATCAGCTGGTAAGCTGCCATTTTGCCTTTTGGTGGAGGACTTTTACTTTGGCTATCCAATCACTCGTTTCGTGGGTGTCAGATGTTACAACACTGTGAACTGTCAATAGCAGAACCCCAAATCTTGTGGTGGACCCCTTTGCATGAACAGAACTTTCTCTTATGAAGTGATATCTGTCCACATTTGGATCTCTGTTGTTCTCTATGCTATCATACTGAACTCGGATTCATCATCATATGTTTATGATATTATTAATTGCATTTTGGAGTTGTAATTCATTTATTTCACACTTGTCACTGAGTTGTGGGCATATAATTTAGATAGTTTAAACTTTCTTAACTATAATTACAACACCAGTATTAGACGTAGACTAAATTTCATTAGATCACGCATTTGGTGGGTTAATTGATCACCATTATTTCAGCGCAGCCAATTTTTCTTTTTCTTGGGCTGTACTAGAGTTCTGCCTGGTCATAGGTGAGGTGAGCACCTGTGACCGGCTGAGAACGCAGTCTGGTTGGACGCATTGGGTACCAATCTTTTCCCCGGAGCCAATCAGTCGGCGCATCTGGCCCCTCTGTGTATTCCGTGAAGGTGCTTAAGTCACGTGTTCCGGGCCCCGTTCTGGTTCCAGTCCTGATCAGCCCCGTGAGGGGTCTCGGTCCAGGAGTGTCTGCTGACCCAGTAGGCCTGGTAATCCTGACCAGCCCCAGAGGCCCTCATGGTCTGGGGTGGGGATCCATCCGCTTCTGAGCCTCGGAACTGGCTAGTTTGAGGCGAAGTAACTGAAGGAGGATTCTAAAGTGTTCCAGTGCCATCTCAGGATTGGAGAGGCCCAGCAACTCTACATGCGACCAGGGGAGGACTCTTCGTAGGAGGGCCACGCACGAGGCTGGCTGCTCGGTAAGAGCCTGGAAGCTGAGATGTATGGACACTAGTTGAATCCGCATTTCCTACGGTATCGCCGGATCGGCTGAAAGATACTGGTACCATAGGAAAAGTTCCTAACCTATCCTTCGGTTACAACTAAAGTTTTTGAGAGAGAATTTTGCATGTTCATTTAAAGTTTCACAACCAAGTCTGTGGCAGAGACTTTGCTAATTCCGAATCACTTGTTGGCTGCTAAATCTACAAGCAAGGATTTATCCAACCATAGAGTTGTCCAGTTGCGAGTGGCTACTCCCTGGATCATCTAGAGAGAGACATTTACTGAATGTCAGCAGTTCTAAAGTGCCTGAGCTTTAATCACCCATACCCTCTATTCCCAACTGAGAGACTGTGTTCTGTTTTATCGGTTTACGCAAATAAAAATCCTACAAACAGGAATTCAGGTGTCAGTCTCAGCAATTACTGGGTATCAACCCTGGGAACCCCTAGACAAGAACGACGAGTTACAAGGAGGAGGTAATCGGTAAGCCCAGAAAAACATAGCCGCCCCCCAGGGGTTATTGGCGCTACACGGTCTTTGCAGGTGACCCCAAACTATGCAGTGGAATAACGTCCTTAAAGGATGTCTCCAATTTACAAGCCATCCTCAATGCACTAATTGGGCGAATATGTGGCAGATGAGGTTTAATGTTGATAAATGTAAAGTTATGCACTTGGGGGGCTAAGAATATGCATGCATCATACATACTAGGGGAGTACAACTGGGGTAATCCATAGTGGAGAAGGATCTTGGAGTTTTGGTAGATCATAAGCTCAATAATAACATGCAATGCCAAGCTGCGGTTTCCAAAGCGATCAAAGTCCTTTCTTGTAATAGGAGAGGTATGGACTCCAGAGAGAAATATAATTTTGCCCCTGTACAAATCATTAGTAAGACCTCATCTGGAATATGCAGTTCAGTTTTGGGCACCAGTTCTCAAAAAGGATATGGGCGAACTGGAGAAAGTGCAGAGAAGGGCAACCAAACTGCATGGAGGAGCTCAGCTATGAGGAAAGATTAGAGGAACTGAATTTATTCTCTCTCGAGAAGCGGAGATTAAGGGGGGATATGATCAACATGTACAAATATATAAGGGGTCCATATAGTGAACTTGTTGTTGAGTTATTCACTTTACGGTCAACCCAGAGGACAACGGGGCACTCTTTACGCCTAGCGGAAAAGAGATTTCATCTCGAAATATGGAAAGGTTTCTTCACAGTAAGAGCTGTGAAATGTGGAATAGACTCCCTCCAGAGGTGGTTCTGGCTAGCTCAGTAGATTGCTTTAAGAAAGGCCTGGATTATTTCCTAAATGCACACAATAAAACTGGGTACTAACATTTATAGGTAAAGTTGATCCAGGGAAAATCCGATTGCCTCTTGGGGGTCAGGAAGGAATTTTTTCCCCTGCTGTAGCTAATTGGATCATGCTTTGCTGGGGTTTTTCGCCTTCCTCTGGATCAACTGTGGGTATAGGTTTGGGTATATGGAATTGTTTGATATTATTTTTTATTTACTTGTTTATTTTTATGGTTGAACTAGATGGTCTTTTTTCAACCTGACTAACTATGTAACTCCATAAAAGCATATGTGTCACACATGGGCTTTTAGCAGAGTTTAAGTACTGCTACATTTAGGTGTAACTTCCCTCTCCTGAGTGCGGTAGAACCGCGTTCAGGATAGGAACGCTTTGACCACCGCCTGCCGAAAAAACACAAAATGCAGCAAAATCATATTGCGGCACAATTTTGCTACATTTTGGGTTTTCCCGCAGCTGCGGTAAATGTAGCCCCGTGTACATGAAGCCTTATGCCGCGTACACACGGTCGGAATTTCCGATGGAAACAGTCTGATGGGAGCTTTTCAAACCGTGTGTATGCCCATCGGTCTTTTTAGCGGAAATTCCAACAGACTTTGGATTGAGAACCTGTTCTCAATTTTTCAGACGGAAAACCTTTCTATCGGATTTTCCGATCGTGTGTATGCAATTCCGACACGCAAAATTCCGACGCATGCTCGAAAACAATTCGACGCATGCTCGGAAGCATTAAACTTCCCTTTTATAGTGATGTCGAACGTGTTTTATGCCGCTGTGTTACTGACTGTCGGAATTTGGTGTGACCTTGTGTAGGCAAGACAGTTTGAGCGAAATTCCGACGCGAAAACCATCAGAGATTTTTCCGACGAGAATTCCGACCGTGTGTATGCGGCATTAGAAGGTTAATTCTCAGCTCTTGTTCTTGTGACAACATATAATTAAAGTATTTGTTAACTCAAAATAGTAAGCCCCCGTTCACACCTATGTGAATAAGATGCGGCTTATACCGCATCCAATTCGCAGGACATTTTAAAATACATTCAAATGAATGTATCTTGTTCCCATATGTGCGTTGCATTTGCACTGCGCATTGCACAAAAAATGTGTGCGTTTTCTGGGCATTGCGGTGCGAATTACAAAAACATTAAACTCTATGGGAGCGCATCTGATTCGCAGATGCATTCCGTTCTGAACAAGGAATCTCTCCTTGTTCTCACTACACCTACCCCTCCTTTCCCCCCTCTCCCTGCTCAGCTGATGTGCTGATAGAATGAAGCGGCAAATGTAGCTGGAATTCGCACCGCACTGGTGTGAACCCAGGCTAAAACACTGCCAGCCCCTCTATTAACCGATTCCCGACCGCCTCACGCCGATATACGTCGCCAGAAGGGCATGTACAGGCAGAATCACGTACCTGTACATTGCCCATTAACTGGTGGCGGGGGCACGATCGTGCGCCCATGGGAAGCTCCGTGAGGTCGCGTGGACTCGATCGCCGCTGGGATACCCTCAATCGCATGACAGAGAGGAAGAACGGGGAGATGCTTGTAAACAAGCATCTCCCCGTTCTGCCTAGCAACAAGTGACACTGATCTCTGCTCCCTGTGATTGGAGCAGAGATCAGTGTTGTGCATAACACAGTCACGCCCCCCACAATTAGCAACACGCTCCTAGGACGCACTTAACCCCTACACTGCCAGTGTCATTTACACAGGAATCAGTGCATTTGTATAGCACTGTTTGCTGTATAAATGAGAATGGTCCCAAAAATGTGTCAAAAATGTCTGATGTGTCCGCCATAATGTTGCAGTCACAATAAAAATAGCTGCTCGCCGCCATGTAAAAAAAAGAAAATTAATAAAAATGCCATAAAACTATCCCCTATTTTGTAAACGCTATAACTTTTGCGCAAACCAATCAATAATCGTTATTGGGATTTTTTTCACCAAAAATATGTAGAAGAATTTGTTATAGCAGAAAGTAAAAAAATAATGTGTTTTTTTCAAAATTGTCGCTATTTTTTTTGTTTATAGTGCAAAAAATTAAAACCGCAGGGGTAATCAAATGCCACCAAAAGAAAGCTTTATTTATGGGAAAAAAAAGGACATCAATTTTGTTTGGGAGCCATGTCGCACGACCACGCAATTGTCAGTTAAAGCAACGCAGTGCCGAATCACAAAAAGTGCTCTGGTCAGGAAGGGGGTAAATTATTCTGGGGCTGAAGTGGTTAAAGGCAGGCATATCACACTGTGTAAGTCTTTTCTAAAAACAAGGATTGTAAATAGCTTTTTAGGGCAATCTTCAGGCTGGTCACGGAACTTGCGGATGCTTTACAGCTTCGATACATGGTTACTGTAGGAGGTCTCCCTCTGACGTCAGCTGGGGTGGTCAAGTGGCCGCACAGCCCCTCCTGCAGAACCCCTGTCTCGGGGGATGTAAAGTGGCTGTGAGTCATGCGACCAGCCTGAAAATAGCTCTTAAAATATATTTACAATCCTCGCTTTTAGAAAAAATGTACACAGCATGGTATTAGGGTTGCCACCTGTCCAGGATTCACCCGGACAGTTCGGGTTTGGAATCATGCGTCCAGGTTTCAGACTGCCTTAAACCCGGGCACATTATTCAGACCAGACTATGGCTTCCCAGCAGGGTTTCTGGCTGCAGGTGACTAAACCGAGATTGTCTGTTACTCTTTCACGCTGCCCAAAGCCAGCACTAACAATTTCACTCAACACACAGACAGGAGAGGAGAGAGGGCTCGATCTGCAGCCTTTTCCTCCCGCCCCTACCCCCTTTGTCTGCCCACACTCCTCAGAAAAAAGCGCATGTTGAAAATTTGAAGTCCAGCAGCCTCATACATCTGGATGAGAGGTGCTGAATGCCAAGGGGTAAGTGAGCTCCCCATCCATCCCTGTCTGTGACTGAAGTCTCCCCCCTTCTCTGTCCTGCCTCTGAGTGAGTACACAAAGGTAAATCCGGGTTCTCAGAGCAACCCTTACATCAGAGTTCCCCTTTAAAGCAGAGGCCACAGTGTTCCCCTTACATCAGAGTCCCTCCCCCTTAAATCAGGGTTCCTAGAGCATCCCTTATGTCAGAGTCCCCAGAGTTCTCCCTTACGTCAGAGTCTGCAGAGTCAGCCTCTCACAGTGTAGGGGAACTCTGCGAGTTGAGATGTAAAAGGGGAGCTTTGTGGATTCAGATGTAAAGGGGACCCATATGATTATAAATGTTAATTGCAAAATACATGTATAGTTTATACTATAAAAACAATTGCCGTGCACCGATAAAGTGTTCAGGTTTGACTTGAAGGAAAGGTGGCAACCCTATGTGGTATGCCTGCCTATAATAGAGGGGCTGGCAGCGACCATTGTACGTTTTTTTTTATTTTTACTAATATCGGCGTGGAGGGGCGGTGGAGACAGAGACACAGAACACAGAGCTGACAGGCAGGGAGGAGGGGGTGAGGGGGAGAGAGGAGAGCAGAGAGGACAGCTGGGGATGCTGGAGGGATGTATGCTGACCATGGTGGTCAGGGCTCAGCAGCCCTGATTATCATGGTCAGCGCTGAGAGGGGGACACAGGAAGTGGCACGATCAGCCAGGTTTTTTACAGTTTAGAAGGGGGCAGATTACACAGCACAAGCACTGTGCTGTTTAATCTGCTTTAAGGGAACAGGATCTGATTCTTTATTTTTTTTGAACAGACACTTTAAGGATTTCCTCTCACTTTCTGACTTAGTGACAATGATCACCAGTGCAAACAAATAGCGGAATCCCCCCAGCTAAAACACAGGCAGCAATAAACTTGACAGAGGGTCTAATACACAGTTTTTGTTCTTACATAATTGTTATACATGCAAAAACAATGTTTGATATTGTTATTTTGTAAGTAGAAAATGGAGATATTGCTTTCTATACATTGTAAATGAATATACCTGCTGAACTAGTATACTGCACTTAAAGCTGATAACTTTATTTATTTATTTTTTTGTTTACAAAAGTTTTTATTGAAAAAAAAATCATAAAGGAAAACAGTAACTGTGTCAGACAAAGTTCAAAACAAGAACAAGATACAGTATTACGTTACATGATGGGGAGTTGGGACTTTTTTTTTAATCACATAGTTGTTGTATTCCAGTGTATCCATTTGCTATTGAAGGTATGTAGAGTATCATACAAAGTGTGGTGGATTCGTTCTGAGAGTTTAATTGTTTCCATTCTGGCTAGGACTTGTGACCAAGGGAGAGCTGGGGAGCGCCAATTAACATATAATACCGCCCCAGTGTGAAAGGGGCCTAACACTAAAGCAAGTTGTTTTTTTAACCAAGTAAAGCCGGTTTTGTTCAGAAATGAAGGACCAGATTTCCTGGAAAAAAAAAAAAAAAAAGATTTGCACATACCGTATGAATGTGTGTTACTTTCTTATTCAAAAAAGTATTTTAATAGCTTATTTCCACAGCAACAGAAGTTTATTTGTACACATTATAGTAAAGTCACAACAGAAAACATTAAATAGATTATAGGTATTATACCTTTTACTAAGACAACTAAACATCACAACACATTTTTATCTAGGTTACTCACTCAGCCATTGATCAACAAAAGAAAATGCCAATGCTCCATTAAGGCAGCAAAGTCTGTCTACCCAGTAGAGCTTTGACTGTTATACATTGCAAAGTCCAACAAATGTCAAAACAGAAAGGAGTCACAACAAGAATATGTCAGATTTATTGTCAGATGAGCAGATCTACAAATTAAGGGTCAGATTGCCATTCTCTATACATCATGCTTGATTGGCATATAAGCTGCATTGTAGGCCACACAGTACAAATGGAAGACCCCCTAGGCTCTTTCTTAATATGGGATCAGCTGGTGACATTATTGCAGTGATCAACAAGGTTCACTTGTTTTGCTTTCATCTTGTCAATAGGTTTACACCATGTGGCATGCACATAATATAATCTCTCAGTGTGGAATCACATACCCAATTAGAAGAGAGGAAACTAATCAGGTTTTTCAAACAGGAGAGATTTATCTGCTTTCAAAATTAACCTTATGAATGCTGGTTTATCATCTGGTTCCTATGCTAAAGTCTAACATATATAGAACAAATAGTGCAATCTTAAAACGAAATTTACTTAAAATAAAGCTAAAACAATGATCACTATGTAATTAAGGATTGTGTTGAAAAAAGAATAACATTGTATGAAGCATTTAACCCCTTGTAAATCACAAATTATAAAGGATGTTTGGATTAACAAAAGAATCAAAGTAGACCTGGGACATTGGGACTGAATTTTTTGTGTTTTCTCCTGAAAATACTGGTTGCCTGGCTATCATACTTCCATTTCAAGTCAGTGAGTCAGAAATAGCAGCATCTTGCTTGGTCGCCGACCATCTTGCTACACCCCGCACTTCTCCACAGTAAGGATACACTGAGAAGGGGGCAAGCGGACATCTTGTTACACCCACTGGAGTTTTGCATTTCACACTTGTTTTTAACACTAAACAGAGCTTATATGGTGAAATACAGTATTTCAAAATCCGTCGGACTGTTTACATGCTGAATTATAAAAGCAGCAGTGTTCTGTCAGATTAGCAAACCTGTGAGATCAGCACAGGTTTTTAAACAGTCGGATTTATAAATACTGTATTTCACATTATAAACTCAGTTTACTGTTAAAAATAGGTGTGCAATGCAAAACTTTGGTGGGTGTAACAAGATGTCAAACTTGCCCCTTCTCAGTTTATCCTTACTGTGGAGGAGTGTGGGGTGTAGCAAGATGCTTGCACTTCCGCTACAAATTCAGACGGGTCCCCTTATCTGACAAAACACTGGCGCTCCTGGCCCCTCCCTCCTGCCGAGTGCCCTTACAGAAAGCAGCTTGCTATGAGGGCACCCAAGCCGAACTGCTGCCCTGTATGTCCATTCAGAAACAGAGCCATGGTTCAGCCTTGCCCCCTCACTCTTCATGGGTTCACTGACTTTGACTTTCACTGGGACGCAGTAGAACTGCCAGGACTACATACTTATGATGAGCATGACTCCCACTTATATTTTGTGAGTGTTTTTAATCTTGTGCAATAAATTTTACTGTTTTAATACTACACTTAAGGAGCCCCCCCCCCCTTGTTTCTTTTATCTGGTGGCTGTCTAGGGACTCTGGTTGCTGTGTGTGGTCTCTGGTGGACTGTGGGGTAGTAACCTGCCTGCCACAGTGCTCCCCCCAAACCCCTCACTAGCCTGCCACCGTGCCCCCCCCCCCCTGCTAAGAGAAGAGATAAGAATAGGAAAAAAGATAGACGGGGACATGGAAAAGGAGAGGAATTGAAGAAGGGGAAAAAGGAGGGGGAAAGAGGTGGGGTGAGAGAGGGGGTGAGAGAGACACCCCTAGTGTCCACACTCACCTCACACCCTGGCCCCCCACTCACTACATACAACCCCAGTGTCCACAGTCACCTCATACACTGCCAGGGCCCACACCCACATGTCTCCAGAGGACAATAGTCAGCTGGGTGATGTAGTTGGTCTATACAAGCCAAGGTGCAAACCAGTCATCTTCCATGGGACCCAGAAAACCACCCAGCATCATCTTTGCAGCAGGGGTCTGGGGCTGATCCGTATGACAGCTAGGGGGTGCCTGGTGTCTGGGTTATGTTTCTCCCCACCCTGGCTCTCCTGCATTCCCTTCCAGGGATGTATTGGGAAGCCCAAATCCATAGGGCAAGCTTCTCCTCCTGCTTCCTCCTTCTCCTTCCTTACGGTCACGGCCAAAGGTTAAGAAGAAGGATGCAGCTGGGGAAGAGGGGGGAGAGGGAGCCATGGCCATGCCCAATCCCAGTGCGAGGCAGGGACAGACCAGGCAGTTAAAGGGTGTCATCAAAGTCTGTCTTGGCATTTCTCTCATCACAGGTTTACTGTGAGTGACTCTATAAAAAATATTGTGACACAGATGACAGAGTGAAGTTTACAGACACAACTGGAATGAACACAAATATTTATTAGACAAATATTCCTAGGTAAACTATCAGATATAATGATCCCCTCTTCTACAGTACAAATCATTTCCCTTGGCATAGGAACTGGTTCCTGTTATGGGAACCCATGGTATGCATGTGAGCCACTCAGACTGCTTGGAAATGTAGCCTTGTTCCTGCTGCTGCGAGTGCTGGCTGGGAAGGAGCCCGCCCATGTTCCAGAAAATGACTGATAAGAGCAGAAGATTCTGGGAGCCGCACATCAGAACAAGACCTGCTATGTGTAGACAAGTGGCAGTCTCAGTCTGGACCCCTGCCAGGCCACGCCCCAATTCATTTCACTCTGCCCACTGGAGCTTATTCATGGGGATGGAGTCTCCTGTTGGAGGAGGCGGTTTATATGCATCATTGGCCACCATTAAGTGGATAATGAATAGGTGTGTGAGGTAACATATCAGGCTGGTCATGCAGATTATATCATTAAAAAGGTCTATGGGCAAAGCAACTACAGAACATCTATTTTCTTGACTGGCCAGCTTTCAGTTTAGTCTGTGTGTGGATGAAGTAAAGTGCAAAGATATGTGGTGTTGTAGCTAAAATATTAAATACTTAACCCCCCCCCCCCTTTCAGTCCCTTAAAAGGCCCAAAAGCTTTACTAGTATGCTTCCTAAAAAAAAAAAAATTGAAAAAGGGAGAAACACTATACTATAAAGTTCTGCTACCTAAATAAAGCGGTTAAAGGAGAACTCTAACAAGACACTCTACAAGCTGAGTACAGAGATTGAAAAAGATAATGGGAAGAAAATAAATAATAAAAAAAAAATGAAAAATGGAAATATCTCAGTTCACACTTATGCAGTGTGGGAAACGCAGCAAATCCTGTGCGTCTCTCACATTGTGAGCATGCAGTGTCCACGCAACCCGCCACAGTAGTCAGTGTAGTGGGACAACACCTGAAACAGATCACAAAACACAGAGCAACTGCCAGAACCGCACGGGTGTAGACATCTACGCGATGCAATTCAGGCACGGGGGAAAAAAGGGTTTCCGCACCAAATGCATACAAGCTGTATGGCCTAAATCTCACCAAACAGACATCACACAGACATACGATGCCAACCACATGTAATGTCTGCAATCACACCATTATGAACCTGGCCTAAAAGTAAAAGATGTATAGGTGAAAGCAAAGAGCCAAAAGTACTGAGACAGGATATATATTTGTAATCAAAGTTAAATCAACAAATCCTGAGAGGAACACAAGATGAGGCTTGAGTGAATCCAGGGAGATTGAGTTGAAAGAGAAGGATACACAATAAAAAGGTAAGAAGCATGGGAATGCAAATGGACTATGTCAGGGTGATATCAACGTTGTCAAAAGGCTCTCACAAGAAGAAAAAATTGAGGAGTTTAAAGTGGTTGTAAATGTAAATTACAAACATGTCAGACTTACCTCTGCTGTTCAGTTGGTTTTGCAAAGAGTGGCCCCGATCCTTCTCTTCTGGGGTCCCTCCACGGCGCTTCTGGCTCCTCCTCTTCTCGAGTGTCCCGTCGGAGAAGCGTTCTCCTTCGTGGACACCCGTGCGGGCGTGCCCCCTTGTCCTGATGCTGTGTCCGTAGACATAGTCAGCAGGACTCGGCTGTGCCCCCGGCACCCACATCATTAGATTTGATTGACAGCAGCGGGAGCCAATGGCTGCGCTGCTATTGATCTATCAAATCAGGACACGAGACACTAGCTGGAGCTGGTGTGCTCGTTACCATTGTGGAAATTATGGGGCTCAGGTGAGTATAAGGGGGGCTCGGGGGCGCTGCTGCGGCACAGGAGTTTTTTTCAAAAATGGCGAGGGTTTACAACCCCTTTAAGGCTGCAAAGGAATGGCTCATGAAGGAAAAGGTGGAAGCTATTCATTTTAATGTGTGAGATCCCATTCATAATTTAGGCCTCTGGGAATGTGAGTGTCGTGACAGGTTTATTGTAAGTGACTCTATAAACTACATCACGACACACAGATGACACAGAGTGACATCTACAGACAAACCTGAAATGTACACAGACTTACAAATATTTATTAGACAAATATTCCTATGATAAACTATCAGATATAATTAGCCCCTCTTCTACAGTACAAATCCTTTCCAGTGGCATGGGAACAAGGATAGCAGACAGGTTCATGTTATGGGAACCTTAAAGTCCTCCTTTCATTTTGGTCTAGATATAAAAAATATATATATTTTCCCCTGCCCTGCCTACCTGTCATTTTAAGATTGAGGTTCATTCTTGCTATCTAATTTTAGTAAAGTGCTATGCCATCTTTCTCAGTCCCTGTCTCTTTTGGCAAGGAGTAAGTAGAAACGTACACTGTGCAGCCTGGCCAAAAGAGACAAAGCAGCTGAGTCTCTGATGCTATTGATTCAAGCCTTTTAATATATTTTTTTTTTGTGTGGAAAATTACAGCCTGCCTCCATTACCATCTTCAGTTCTTTAAATCACAGCAGCTCATTCCTACACCCACACTTTCAGGACAGAACTTATTCTCCTATTTCTCCTTCCTCTAATCCCTATCTTCTTTGGTCTTCATCACTACTTTCTTCCTCTTGATTTACTTCAAAGACCTTTTTTGGGATCTTTTCCCAGGACATATAGGATGTCTATTTCTTATATCTACTACTATAATTTTTAATAATGCTCTGTTTGTCAACATCCCTTAAAAATTACTCCTCATACAGATTGAAAAAACCTGTAGAGGGTGGGATTTTAAAGACAACAATAAGAAAAAAATTAAAATTTATAAGAATTACATTTATTATACAAAATCTTTACATAGTATTTGAAATGTGTATCAAAAAACAAGACAAAATATAATCTGAATATAATCTAAAAACAATATTGGTGAAAGAATGATACTCTATGCTTGTGGATACCAGGACCTCCAGATGACTGGTGGTAACGGAATAAGCGGGTCATCCAACGCGTTTCGATATTAGAACAATATAATCTTCTTCAGGGATGAAATATTGTAACATTCTCTATAATAGATTTAAGCAGATTCCATTACATATATATCAAAGACATTATTTTACAAATAGACAATTTGCTTTTGAAGAAGCAACAACTTACTATATAACATTGGTTCCCTTCAGCACATGCATTTCCCCTATAGCCAAAGGAGAGGGAGTCTTCACCTCACTCAGACAGGTCCACCCACAGCCCTTCTAACATCTCATACAGGGAGACTGGATAAAATAATCCACAAAATGGCGTTTGAAATAATATAAACAATTTCACCAGGAGCGCTATAAAAAAGATCATTGTTGTAAAAAATCCCCCATTGTTAAAAGGTCTAAACAGAATCCCCCCATGAAAAACAAACATATAAGCTTACCCTATAAAAAATAAGAGACTTCAGTGATGGGGCTCCAGTTCCTGTTGTCCTGCTCTGTCGTGCTCTCCAGAAGCACTACAAGAAAAAGACCAAGATTATCAGAAACCCCAATTTCCAAAAATCTAGGGGAAAAGAAGGGTCTAGCCATGGACGAATCTTACCCTATAGTGAAATAGGAGACTGAATGGTGGAGTTCCAGTTGGATATCCTGCTTTGTTGTCCTCTCCTGTGACCTCGTCATAAGAGGAAAGGGAATGACGCCATATGTCTCTCTTGGCATCCTTTTTATATGGTGGTGTGGGCGCATTGCACATGCGCAGCGGCGGGCGCATATTGATGCGCCAATATACCCTCACTTTGCACACACCAATGAGCTGCGACATTCCTCATGGCGTGCATATCCATGCGCACATTAATGCGCCGCGGCGTCCTTCATGTTTCACACATTAGTGCACACGGTAGTTTCACACGACTTGGGCATTGCAGCCATAGACAGATTTCTTAGACAAAGGACCACTACTGATTGGAAGTTCAATCCTTTTGTGATACATATGCTCAAATTCATTTTGAGACACAATGTTTTTCTTTTCAAAGGCTCCCACTACCTCCAGGTACAGGGAGTGGCTATGGGGACGTGCTGTGCACCCTCATATGCCAATCTGTACCTGGGGGAGTGGGAGAAAGACTTTCTGTCTGGAGAACAGTCATCTATGTATACGCACCACATATTGATGTGGCAGCGAAACATGGATGACGTTCTAATTATCTGGGACAGCCCTGAAGCCATGTTGAAGGAATGTTTACAGCTGATAAATCAAAACAGCTTCAATATTTTCTTCACCATGACCTATAATCTTGACCAAGTACATTTTTTGGATGTTAGTATCCAAAAGGAACCCAATGGGAGACTAAAAAGCTAATTATACAGGAAAGAAACTGCAGGTAATACTATACTTTGTGCAGATAGTTTTCATCCAGACCCCCTCAAAAAATCCATTCCATTTAGTCAATTTCTAAGAATAAGAAGAAATTGCACATTAAATCATGATTTTCAAAATGAATCAAATGAACTTACAAGGAGATTAGGTAGGGGAAAAAAACAAAATAGAAAGGATTTAATCTTTAAACCCAAAATTAAAAAGAAAGATAACACTACCAGAATCATCATGAGGTTTTCAAATGAACATATTCAAATTAAAAAAAATCATTAATAAATATTGGCTGATTCTTACGGAAGATCTTGTTCTAAAAATATTAGTGAGCTCTAGACCACAAATTACTTACAAAAAAGCAAGCTCATTAAGCAACATACTAACCCAAAGTGAATACAAGGGAGACAAGAGAAAAGTTCCATGTAAAACTTGGGGGACATAACCCTGTGGATCATGCTCTCAATGTAATGTGATAGGTAGGAGGACCACACCGGCACTACCGAATGGGGAGACCTTTACCCTGAAGCATTATGCTTCTTGCAAGACCCAAGGGGTAATCTACCTCATGCAGTGCCAGTGTGGTGCCTTCTATGTGGGCAAAACTAAACAGGAGCTGGGTAAGCGTGTAGAAAAGCATATGCACAGTATGCGCATATGCAACCTGTATGTACCATTGGGCAGACATGTTGCCAGACAACGTAATTATAGACTTCCGCAGGTCAACTTCACAAAACTTGACAGGTTGCACATACCCATTAGAGGGGGGATTGGAACAAGTGCCTGCTCCAGTGTGAAATGCGTTGGATCATGCATTTGAGGGTCACAACCCCCCAGGTTTAAATGAAGCCGAAAGTTTTAGACCATTCTTGGAAGGTTTCAGCTCAGGGAAAACAGACTGAATTACTTATTTTTTTCCTTTTCTTAATTGGATCCTGCACATGTCTGTCTCTGGGCCATCTATTTGGCCCTCGCTACTGCGGTTTCCCCAGCCATGGACTTAGGCCAAGGGTGTTTTTTTATAGCGCCAATGATTGGTCAACTAACTAAGGGGTATTATTGTTACTTTATATATATATATTGTCCTTTTTTTTTTCTGTTGTGCTTGATATTTTAAATGCAGAGTCAACATTATATGTAATCTAGGTCTTGGCATATCTAGGCCTTGGCATATGCATTCCCCCTGGGCAGTGGCTTTTTAGAGGGAGAATTCATGCTCTTTTTCCTTTCTTTTGGTCCCTTTATTTAAGGGTTGAGAGGAGAGTGTAATCTTTCCCACATGTTCTACATCTCTACCCGGCAAAAGGGGGGCCCCCAGGTGGTCTTCAAATGAACATATGGTCTTCCCTATACCCTGGGGACCCCCCTTTGGGATGTTTGGTTAATTCCACCCATCCTGGGGGGGTAACACCAGTAATCTTTGCCGGTGGTTATCAGTCCTATAATTGACCCACCATCGCACAATCCAGCTTCGTGTTATGGTGGGGTCTTGTGTATTGCTTTTGCAATACACAGGTGGTGATACAATGGAATCCGTTCTACACAAGTTTTGTAAGTTTCCTATTTTTTAAATGGGAACGGAGTGCTCAGTTGTACCATCGACATTCCTTGGGTCAACACTTGGATGGTCCGGCATGTTCTTGGTGGATCTCAGCACTTCCATAACACCGTCTCTTTTGAGGATTGTGTGTTTTTTACCTAGATAAGTGGGCAGATCTATATACTCAGTAGCATCAATCCATGCACTGAGTCAATGGACACATTTCAGACGGTTTGCATAAAGTGCAGATTGATGCACCTTTTATGCACTATCTGCGGTGGGCATGCACAATTGTGCGTCATCACAGGTGATGGCACAATCAACTAGTTTTTTTTGTTAGGGCATACCAGGGCTTTGTGGTTTCACACCTGGAACGCAAATATTACGACCAGACGTAACATCAAAACCACCCAATATGGTGTATACAGAGTCAGCGGATATGGCACACTACTGTGCGCACTAATGTGCGCTACGTGAAGGACGCCACGGCGCATCGATGTGCGCATGGATATGCGCGCCACGAGGAACGGTGCGGCTCATTGGTGTGCGCGACGTGAGGGTATCTTGGCGCATCAATATGCGCCACGCCGCTGCGCATGTGCAATGCGCCCGCCGCACATGTGCAATGCGCCCACACCACCATATAAAAAGGACACCAAGGGAGACATATGGCGTCATTCCCTTTCCTCTTATGGAGAGGTCACAGGAGAGGACAACAAAACAGGATATCAAACTGGAACTCCACCATTTAGTCTCCTATTTCACTATAGGGTAAGATTAGTCCATGGTTAGGTCCTTCTTTTCCCCTAGATTTTTGGAAATTGGGGTTTCTGATAATCTTGGTCTTTTTCTTGTAGTGCTCCTGGAGAGCACTACAGAGTAGGACAACAGGAACTGGAGCCCCATCACATAAGTCTATTACTTTTTTTAGGGTAAGATGATAAGTTTGTTTTTCATGGGGGATTCTGTTTAGACCTTTTAACAATGGGGGATTTTTTTGTGGGTAGGTTGGCCATTGATATGTCAGACAATGTCTGAGAGGCATTTTTTTAATACATTTTTCTTTTAAACTGAAATAATATTTGTTTTCATTTACTGCTTGGGTTTGTTTTAGGTGTCTCCTAGATTTTTTTATGTTTTTTTTTGGGCCTTTTTCTTCAACAGTGCAAACCCACTTTCTTGGTGAGATGACAGTCTCTTTTTCAGATAATATTCTTCTTATTATGTTGTGGGTCTGCTACACACACACCTTGTTTTTGTTGTTAATGTATGTAGTGCATTACTGACAAAAAGATTACTCATTTTCAGCACCATGACAGAAATGTGTGGAGTCATGAAAATGGCGTGATTGGTGGAAAATTAAAAAGCACTGCAGGTGTTATTTACTAAAGGCAAATCCACAATGCACTACAAGTGCACTGCAAAAGTGCACCTGAAACTGCACTTGGAGTGCAAAGTGGATTTGCCTTTAGTAAATAACACCAATTGTCACAGAAAACAACAACTTTACTACAAATACTGCTTTTGTGCCTTGAAAAAGGAAGCCACAAATTGTTGCTAATCAAACGTTTTACAACAACCCAACATATTTGGTGTATATAACATTATTTTTGCTAACATTAATATAGCCCTACCGTTTTTGTGTAAACACGCATGTATCAAAGCATAACATACAGAACACAGGAACTTACAAAGTTCAACAATATCAGACGTGAGTATGTCCAAACTGTGTTGAAATTGCCTTCATCACATGGGGTGTCACCCCTGTAAAAGCCAAATTTGGAAGAAGCAAACAAATTGGGGATCAAACTGGGCATTTTCTTCCTGAACCCATGCCTATAATGTCAAAATGTGCTATCTCCCATCATGGGGGATCAATGAACATTTTTTGGGGGTGCAACCCCTTCAAGCCACTTTAGTAGCAAGGAAGGGGTTGCACCCACAAAACGTGTACATTGATCCCCCATGATGGGAGATAGCACATGTTGACACACTGTGTGCATCTTCCAAATTTGTCTTTTGTAAAAATATAAAAGTGTTTTTTAAAACTGAAAATGGATGCTAGCTAGTTTTGGGTGTTTCACATTCTACCTAAAACATCAATGATGTTCTTAATCATTGATGTTTTTCTTGATATCATCTAAATCGCGATTGCACCCCATTATCTCCCCGATGATGATCTGGGCACTTTCACTGGTAAAATGCGATTCTTCTTCCACAACATCCACATCACCTAAAAATAAACCCAAAAAAACACTGTGTATTATAAATATGTAGGCATACATTGATTAGCTTACCTGAAGATGTGGTTTCAGACACTCACCTGTTGTGGTGACAATTTTGCCAATTTCTACAATCTCTCCTTCCTCCTCCTCTTCCTCTGCTTCTGGTGTTGGTATTTCCCCTTCTTTGGGAGGTGTGGGATCCCTGGTGTCCTCAGACGTCCCGAGTCTTCTCTCCCCCATGAGAATGTAAAACAGGAATACTTAGCACACAGATATTTGAGGGCAGAAATAGGAATATGAAACATGGCTTGGAAGTGTCGTACAATTGTGTTTTTTGGCAGAGTTCAAAGCTGAAAAGATTATTTTTGACACTTTCTAAAGCTGGAATACTTATGTAGAAAAAAATAATATATATACTGCGCTGTGAATACTGTGTGCAACAAAGCAGCCAACACTGCTATGGACTAATAGTGACAAAATAGATAAAAAACTAAAAGTTTGGCGCCAAGTGAAAATACGTGACAAATCAATAGACCATAAATCTGTGATTGTATCCTAAACAAATAATATAAGCATAAAGTAGCATAAACTTATAACACACAGAAAGATCTTATAACATTCACTGATTAGTGACAATAAAGTGATAAGTCCATAAAAAGTTCCAAATGTGTACAAGTAGTAATCCAAATGTGATCCAAGAATGTGTGAATCCAACCACCGATGTGACTCGTTTAGACTAATTAATGGAAAAGTGATACCACTAGACATGTGCATTCGTTTTCGTCCGAATGCATTTTCGTCCGAATTTCAGGTATTATCGTTTTAACAAACGATAACGAAAGTGCAGAATCCAAAAAACAAAAGATCCGACATAAACAAATGCTTTATTTTCATTTTCGTTGTGACAACAATTCGATATAGAAAGGAGATTCAACGCTGACAATAACAATCTGTGTCCATTGAACCTGTGGTCGAATGTGCCTAACCTTAACTCTATTAGTCCAATATTATTCTACATAGAGAGAAAAGATTTGACGTAGAGAGAAAAGATTTGACGTAGAAAGGAAAGATTCGATGTAGAGAGAAAAGATTGCTGCTCGAATTGGGTGGAATTGCAGCTAAACTATACAGTCATACAGTTTAGCTGCTCCGTCGAATCTTGTTTGAACATTCGACAGACACCATAAGCCTTCAATGACAGATTGGACCTTAATTCATTTGGATTTTCGGACGAATGCAATTTTTAGCGAAAAACTAAATAAATAAAAACAAATTTCGGGAGTAACTAAATACATTTATTTTTCGGACGAAAACTAAATTCCAAAACAAAATATTTCAGTGTGCACATGTGTAGATACCTCCACCATAATAAAGGTAGGAGGCTCACCAGATGGTTTTGACCTGGTGGGGCTTACGCCACCCAGGTCCAAAAGGCTTGTCGGTTGTAATCAACCCAATGGAACGATTAAATCCTGTATCCAATCCTTGCGACAACGTCAAACTTTCAAATCGCCAATCGCAACCATCAAATAAAATTCGAAACCATCGAAAGGGAGGTAGGAACTTGGCATCAAATGTCATCAACCATGCAAATAAAAATCAGCATAGCGTGATACCATTTCAGAAAGACAAATTATTTAAAGGATACAAATGGAACACTCACATTTCAGAAGGAGATCATAAACATGGAAAAATATGTAGAGTAGCGATATCTGTAGAGGGGTCCACCTAACGCGTTTTTCGATTACACAATCATCGTCTGGGGTGTGGATCCCCCCTCCAGACATCACTTATATACTAAAATGACCCCAAGAAGAGCATAACCCCGGAAGGGCTTCCATCTGATGTCACTTCCAGTCGCTCGTTCCGGAAAAAGGCCCCTTATATTAGTTAGTTTTGCTAATAAAGCTCAATCAGTACCTGGTGTTGATGTCAGGAATAAGAGAATTTAGTAACCATAGAGTCCTCTCAAGAGCGGACCTAAATGCGGCCGCAGCGTGTATATCAGGATCGTTCCGCTGACCAAGCCTCGCTATAAGAAACTGGAAGTATTCCAAGCCTCTATCTCGTCGCTCGACGGAAATAGACACCACGCCCCCCCCCTTTCAAAGAGAGGCCTGGTTATCTAAACCTTATGGGATACAATAGAGCCAAGCCTCATTAACAATACCGGCACTAAAAACTTAAATGTACTCCTCATTCGGCGTAAGCAGTAAACCGCTGCAAGAATAGCGCTAATTTACCACATGAGGGCAAACTATAATGTTAGATGTTAAATATAAGAAATAAGTCAGAAAGAATAATGTATAATTGTCACCATTCTGAACGAATAGTGTATATTCCATAATGGTTATACTACAACGTGAGGTCATCATTATTCATTATTATTACAATATTCACCATACATGATCTATAATGAACTGTATGAATAAATAAATGAAAAAATAAAACATAAAAGTACCCGTATCTGAACATGGTGGCCAATATGGATTGTCGCAACCATCATGACATAGATAAGCAATATTTGCAACAGCATTGATTATTCAATAATCGGCATACATATCACTTTAATCCAACATGAAACATGTAGAAATAGTAATTCCTACAAATGCATAAAAATATAAATAACAAAAAAAAAAATTGGTATAAAATTAATAAAAATAAATCAATAAACATTCCTTGCGCCTAATAGTAGTAGTCCTGTACGCTCTGTTTATAAATTAATTTATATCCCATTCTACGTTCATCCCTAATGGGTGATGAGTCTGTAGTTCATAAATCCAGAACGTTTCAAGTCTGGATACGCCCCTAGTATTGCCCCCCCCTCCACGGTGCAATGTATTTGTCTATAATGAGAAATTGAGTTCCCATTGGGTCCCGGGCATGATGCTGACGGTAGTGCCGTGAGACAGTGTGCTTCACACTCCCGAGTTTTATCAAATTGATATGCTCTGAAACTCGGGTGGTAAAAGATCTTATGGTTCTGCCCACATATTGTTTGCCACATGGGCAAGTCAGTAGGTAGACCACATTTATTGTGGCGCAAGTACAGAATTGTTTAATGGTGTAAGTACGACCCGTGACTGTGGATTTAAACTCTTTTGTAACTTTGCGTCCACAACTATTGTGAAGACATACTAGACATTTTTTGCAGGGATGGTAACCCGTCCAGTTATGAAAGAACGTTGGTCTGATGGGGGGGATTAATGATAAAGGGAGCAATTTTGCTCTTAAGGGCAGGTAACCCTTGATAGACTACTTTGAGCTGGTATGAGAGATCCAAGGACTTTATTTTTCCTTAGGATGGCCCAATGTTTTTCAAAGATGTTTTTAATCTGTTTGTGCTGTGTAGAAAACCCCGTAAGGAAATTTTCCCCGTAAGGATAATTTTCCCTACGTGGTCTGTCAGTCAGCAACAAAGAGCGGTTCATATCTCAAACCTTCTGAAGATCTCAGTCTACCTCGACTTGGTTATATCCTTTGTCAAGGAACCTTGACCTTAGAACATTAGCTTTTATCTCAAGTGTGTTTGTATCGGTACAATTTTGGCGGAGCCGCAGAAATTGGCTTTTAGGTACTGAGTTTAACCACAATTTGTGATGACAGCTATCTACAGGTATGAACCCGTTTCTATCAGTGGGTTTGAAATAAGTACTCAAAGCAAATTGATGTTCTGATCTCTCTATCACTAAATCTAGCAAATGTATTTTAGACTGGACTCATATGTTAAAACAATCCCCCTGTCGTTCTTGGTAAGGACTGAGAAAAATTACTCCAAAGATTCAGATGTGCCTGCCCATAGGAGGAGGACGTTGTCAATGTACCTAGCCCACAGTTTTAACTGGGGACAAACTAGGGCATAGACAACGTCCTCCTCCCACTTGGCCATAAACAGATTGGCCAAACTGGGGGCAAATGTTGCCCCCATTGCTACACCCTTTAACTGCAAAAAGAAGCTGCCATCGAACCAAAAATAGTTATGTCGGGTTGCAAAATCTAAAAGCTCCAAAATAAAATCAACCTGGGGAGCGGCAAGAGTAGGGTCTTTTCTTAGGAAACACTGCAAAGCCTCCATCCCTCTATGATTAGGAATGCAGGTGTAGAGTGATGCCACATCCGCTGTGGCCATGATAAGGTCACCATCGATGTTGAAATTGGACAATCGATTGATTGCATCCTTAGTATCCTTAAGGAAGGATGGAGTTGTTCTCACCAATGGTTGAAGAAAAAAGTCGATATATTTTCCAATTCTGGAGGTGATAGAGTCAATCCCACCCGGGGGGTGGGGGGGGTGGGAAGGGTTTTTGCGAATTTTGGGCAAATAATAGATAATGGGAATGCGGGGGGCTAGTGGGACAATGTCAGGGAAATACCGTACTCCGGCGCCGGGTTCCAAGAATGCGCACGCGCGGTAGAGCGGCTCGGCAAACAGTACAGGTATGCGGGGCAGCGGGTGTGCATGCACAGGTTCACGGCGCTCGGGTATCTGCTGCAGCTCACCCAGTGCGGCTCACCGCTATGCGCGGCGCTGACAGAAGACGAGTGCGCATGCGCACTGGTCCGGGTACCCCACCTGACCATTTACCTGGCCTATAAAAGGCCTTCTCTTTCCCTTCACTAATTGCTGGTTTGTTGTCTCTACTTCCTGAGTCCCTGGCTCCAGTCCTTGTATCCTGTACCTTGTATCCAGTATCTTGTATCCTGTACCTGCCTGATTACCTGTACCTGACCCGGAACCCTCCTGACTACCGCTGCTGTTACCTGTGTTTGACCCCTGGCTTGCTTCTTGGATATCCTTCTGCCTGATCATCTGTGCTTGACCCCCAGCCTGCTTACTGGACATTCTCTGAGTTACTTACCTGTGTTTGACCCCTGGCTTGCCTCTTGGATATCCTTCTGCCTGATCATCTGTGCTTGACCCCCGCCCTGCTTACTGGACATTCTCTGAGTTACTTACCTGTGTTTGACCCCTGGCTTGCCTCTTGGATATTCTTCTGCCTGATCATCTGTGCTTGACCCTCTGCCTGCTTACTGGACATTCTCTGAGTTACTTACCTGTGTTTGACCTCTGGCTTGCCTTCTGGATACACTTTGGTTGACCTACCTGTGCTTGACCCTCGGCCTGGCTTCCTGGACTTCCAGTTCACGTATGCACCTCAGGATCTCCCTCCAGTGTGTGTTCCGGTACCTCTACAGCCTCTGCCTCATCACGGTCCTGCCAGGTGTCTACTTCCAGTGCAGCTTCAGCCTCACCTGGTCTACGTCGCTACTGCACACCACCTGCAACCCACCTGCTGGCAACCCGTGCATCTTTGTGGCGGGTGTCCTCTGTACCCATTCCAGAGGCATCGTGCACCTAGTCGCAAGGGGAGCAGCTCTCAGCATTTCGGCCCGGGTGAGTACCTGTGACAGACAAGGAACGTTTTTTCTTTATTATTCAAAATGAAAAATTTAAAGTCTCTACCAATGAGACTAATCAGTTCTTTTTTATATTTTTTAGTTGGATCACTGGGTAATTCAGTATAGGTAGTGTGGTCACTAAGGATGTTAAACATCTCCTCCATATAGTCAGCCTTATCTAGTAGTACTATGCCACACAAGGATTTTAAACCAAACTGCGGCAGGGGGTTATAAGTCCGTGTGGATGGTAATTGGGCTAAGTCTTTAAGTACTAGATCCCTGAATATATTCAGGGCCAGAGGCAACTGAATCGGAGGATTAAAAAGAGACCCTACTCTTGCCGCTCCCCAGGTTGATTTTATTTTGGAGCCTTTCGATTTTGCAACCCGACATAACTATTTTTGGTTCGATGGCCGCTTCTATTTGCAGTTAAAGGTGTAGCAATGGGGGCAACATTTGCCCCCAGTTTGGCCAATTTGTTTATGGCCAAGTGGGAGGAGGACATTGTCTATGCTCTAGATTGCCCCCAGTTAAATATGTGGGCTAGGTACATTGTACATTGAAATTGTACCGATACAAACACATTTGAGATACAAGCTAATGTTCTAAGGTCAAGGTCGAGGTAGACCGAGATCTTCAGAAGGTTCGAGATATGGACTGCTCTTTGTTGCTGACTGACAGACCACGTAGGGAAAATTATAACTTTAAGTGGTCTTTCCTTACGGGGTTTTCAACACAGCACAAACAGATTAAAAACATCTTTGAAAAACATTGGGCCATCCTAAGGAACGATAAAGTCCTTGGATCTCTCATACCAGCCCAAGGTAGTCTATCAAGGGTTACCTGCCCTTAAGAGCAAAATTGCTCCCTCTATCATTAATCCCCCCATCAGACCAACGTTCTTTCATAACTGGACGGGTTACCATCCCTGCAAAAAATGTCTAGTATGTCTTCACAATAGTTGTGGACGCAAAGTTACAAAAGAGTTTAGATCCACAGTCACGGGTCGTACTTACACCATTAAACAATTCTGTACTTGCGCCACAATAAATGTGGTCTACCTACTGACTTGCCCATGTGGCAAACAATATGTGGGCAGAACCATAAGATCTTTTACCACCCGAGTTTCAGAGCATATCAATTTGATAAAACTCGGGAGTGTGAAACACACTGTCCCACGGCACTACCGTCAGCATCATGCCCGGGACCCAATGGGAACTCAATTTCTCATTATAGACAAATACATTGCACCATGGAGGGGGGGCAATACTAGGGGCATATCCAGACTTGAAACGTTCTACCAATTTTTTTATGTATTTATATTTTTATGCATTTGTAGGAATTACTATTTCTACATGTTTCATGTTGGATTAAAGCGATATTTATGCCGATTATTAAATAAATAATCGATGCTGTTGCAAATATTGCTTATTTATGTCATGATGGTTGCGACAATCCATATTGGCCACCATGTTCAGATACGGGAACTTTTATGTTTTATTTTTTCATTTATTTATTCATACAGTTCACTATAGATCATGTATGGTGAGCGTTGTAATTAGGGATGAGCCGAAAACATCCCCCTGTTCGGTTCGCACCAGAACCTGCGAACAGACCTAAAGCTCATGTGATCTTTAGAACCCTATTAAAGTCTATGGGACTCGAACATTCAAAATCAAAAGTGCTAATTTTAAAGGCTAATATGCATGTTATTGTCATAAAAAGTGTTTGGGGACCTGGGTCCTGCCCCAGGGGACATGTATCAATGCAATTTTTTTTTTTAAAAACGGCCGTTTTTTCAGGAGCAGTGATTTTAATAATGCTTAAAGTGAAACAAATAAAAATGTAATATTCCTTTAAATTTTGTACCTGGGGGGTGTGTATAGTATGCCTGTGAATGGGCGCATGTTTCCCGTGCTTATGACAAAGTGTCATTTTTGCAGGAAAAAAAGCTATTTAAAATCACTCGCGGCTAATGAATTGCTGACTCCCGTAACACAGAGAACAGTCATTCATTGAAAGTCATTGATAAAAAAATAAAAAACAAAAACAAAAGCGTGAGGGTTCCCCCAAATTCAATTGCCAGGCCCTTCAGGTCTGCTATGGATATTAAGGGGAACCCCGCTTCAAATAAAAAAAAAAAATACGTAGGGGTCCCCCTAAATATCCATACCAGACCCTTCAGGTCTGGGATGGATTTTAAGGGGAACCCCGGCCAAACAAAAAAAAAATGGCGTGGGGTCCCCCTCAAAATCCATACCAGACCCTTATCCGAGCACACAACCTGGCAGGCCACAGGAAAAGAGGGGGGACGAGAGCGGCCAAAAAAGTGACAAAAATGTTAAAAATGACAGGAGACGGTCTTTGACAATTCCTTGAAATCTTCTTTCCCCGCCCCCTCTAACGTCGTGGGGAAAGCCATAGGGAAGTGCCCATGATGTCACCTGGTGGCCCCGCCCTCCGTTATAAAAGAGCTGTCAGACGCAGCAAAGCCTCACACAGAGGGAGCCTCCCATTGCGTGGAGCGGCCCAAGAAGAGACGCCAACGCCGTGGAAGAAGATGCCGGACAGGAAGACCAGAGCAAGAAGAAGTGGATCGGAGGAAGAAGAAGATGGTAGAAAAAGATGGAAGAAGATGGTAGAAGATGGAAGAAACCGAAGGATGAAGAAAGGAAGAAGGAAGACCAGAAGAAAGAAGATTTTAATAAAGGAATTGTCAAAGACCGTCTCCTGTCATTTTTAAAATGTTTGTCACTTTTTTGGTGAAATGGTAGGGGTACTTTTGTACCCCCTTACTATTTCACACAGGGGGGGCGGGATCTGGGGGTCCCCTTGTTAAAGGGGGCTTCCAGATTCCGATAAGCCCCCCGCCCGCAGACCCCCACAACCAATGGCCAGGGTTGTGGGGATGAGGCCCTTGTCCCCATCAACATGGGGACATGGTGCTTTGAGGAGTCACAGACCCCCAAAGCACCCTCCCAATGTTGAGGGCATGTGGCCTGGTGCGGTTCAGGAGGGAGGGGGGCCGCTCTCGTCCCCCCTCTTTTCCTGCGGCCTGCCAGGTTGCGTGCTCGGATAAGGGTCTGGTATGGATTTTGAGGGGGACCCCACGCCATTTTTTTTTGCCCGGGGTTCCCCTTAAAATCCATCCCAGACCTGAAGGGTCTGGTATGGATATTTAGGGGGACCTCTACGTAATTTTTTTAAATTTGAAGAGGGGTTCCCCTTAATATCCATAGCAGACCTGAAGGGCCTGGTAATTGAATTTGGGGGGACCCCACGCTTTTTTTTTTTTTTATCAATGACTTTTTTTATATCATTGACTTTCAATGAATGACTGTTCTCTGTGTTACGGGCAATTCATTAGCCGCGAGTGATTTTAAATAGCTTTTTTCCTGCAAAAATGATACTTTGTGCAGGGACAGTTCTAAGCACGGGAAACATGCACCCCTTCACAAGTACTATAGACACCCCCCAGGTACGAAATTTAAAGGAATGCTACACTTTTATTGTTTCACTTTAAGCATTATTAAAATCACTGCTTCTGAAAAAACTTCAGTTTTTAAAAAAAATTGCATTGATACATGTACCCCTGGGGCAGGACCCAGGTCCCCAAACACTTTTTATGACAATAACTTGCATATAGGCTTTTAACCACCTGATTACTGTGCACTTAAACCCCCCTCGTGACCAGACCAATTTTAAGCTTTTGGCGCTGACGCACTTTGAATGACAATTGCGCGGTCATACAACACTGTACCCAAATGAAATTTTTATCATTTTTTCCCACAAATAGAGCTTTCTTTTGGTGGTATTTAATCACAGCTGGGGTTTTTATTTTTTGCTAAAAAAAAAAAAAAATGGAAAAAAAAAATCATGTTTAATGGTTTGTTATAAAATTTTGCAAACAGGTAATTTTTCTGCTTCATTGATATGCGCTGATGAGGCGGCACTGGTGGGCACTAATAGGCTGCACTGGTGGGGACAGATAAGTCGGTACTGATGGGCACAGCAAAAAATGGCACTGATGGGCACGGATGGGTGGCACGGATGGGTGGCACGGATGGGTGGCACCAATGGGCACTGATGGATGGCACTGATGGGCACTGATAGATGGCACTGATAGATGGCACTGATGGGCACTGATAGGTGGCACTGATGGGCACTGGTAGGGGACACCGATGAGCACTGGTAGGTGACACTGATGAGCACTGGTAGGTGACACTGATGTGCAGCACTGGCACTGTGGACACTGACAGATGGAACTGTGGGCACTGACAGATGGCACTGTGGGCACTGACAGGTGGAGCTAGTGGGCACTGGTAGGCGGCACTTTTATTAGGCAAAGGTGGGCACCATGGACGTTGGGGACATTGCAGTGAGAGGGACTGATGTCCCTCTCACTGCCGCCGGTGATCGGCTTTTTTTTTTTCTCCACGCGCTGTCAGGCTCTGTTATTATCAGATGATCAGCTGTCATTGGCTGACAGTTGATCATGTGGTAAGGGGTTGGGATTGACCCCTATTTGGATCTGTGATCGAGCGAGTCTCACAGACTCGCTGATCACAGAGCGCGCCGCTCGCTCCCTTCAGGGGGCGCGCAGGCAGCTCGTGGTATCTTAGATCCGCGTTGTAGCCGTCATTGGGCTATAGCGCGGATCTCAGGTGGTTAAAATTAGCACTTGAGATTTCTCCCATAGACTTTTACAGGGTGCTCGCGGCTTTTCGAATTTGCCGCGAACATCCCAAACTGTTCGCTGTTCGCTGAACAGGCAATGTTCGAGTTGAACATGAGTTCGACTCGAACTCGAAGCTCATCCCTAGTTGTAATAATAATGAATAATGATGACCTCACGTTGTAGTATAACCATTATGGAATATACACTATTCGTTCTGAATGGTGACAATTATACATTATTCTTTCTGACCTATTTCTTATATTTAACATCTAACATTATAGTTCGCCCTCATGTGGTAAATTAGGGCTATGCTTGCAGCGGTTTACTGCTTAAGCCGAATGAGGAGTACATTTAAGTAGTTAGTGCCTGTCTTGTTAATGAGGCTTGGCACTATTGTATCCCATAAGGTTTAGATAACCAGGCCTCTCTTTGAAAGGGAGGGCGTGGTGTCTATTTCTGTCGAGCAACGAGATAGAGGCTTGGAATACTTCCGGTTTCTGACACCCATTGACCAGGCCTCGTTTTAATAGCGAGGCTTGGTCAGCGGAACAATCCTGATATACGCGCTGCGGCCGCATTTAAGTCCGCTGTTGAGAGGGCTCTATGGTTACTAAATTCTCTTATTCCTGACATCAACACCAGGTACTGATTGAGCTTTATTAACAAAACTAACTAATATAAGGGGCCATTTCCGGAACGAGCGACCGGGAGTGACATCAGATGGAAGCCCTTCCAGGGTTTTGCTCTTCTTGGGGTAATTTTTAGTATATAAGCGATGTCTGGAGGGTTGTGTAATCGAAACGTGTTGGGTGGACTGCTCTACAGATATCGCTACTCTACATATTTTTCCATGTTTATGATCTCCTTATGAAATGTGAGTGTTCCATTTTTATCCTTTAAATAAATGTTCTTTCTGAAACGGTATCACGCTATGCTGATTTTTATTTGCATGGTTGATGACATGTGATGCCAAGTTCCTACCTCCCTTTCGATGGTTTCGGATTTTAATTGATGGTTGCGATTGGCGATTTGAAAGTTTGACGTTGTAGCAAGGATTGGATACAGGATTTAATCGTTCCATTGGGTTGATCACAACCGACAAGCCTGTTTGACCTGGGTGGCGTAAGCCCCACCAGGTCAAAACCATCTGGTAAGCCTCCTACCTTTATCATGGTGGTGGTATCACTTTTCCGTTAATTAGTCCAAACGAGTCAAATCGGTGGTTGGATTCACACATTCTTGGATCACATTTGGATTACTACTTGTACACATTTGGAACTTTTTATGGACTTATCACTTTATTGTCACTAATCAGTGAATGTTATAAGATTTTTCTGTGTGTTATAAGTTTATGCTTCTTTATGCTTATATTATTTGTTTAGGATACAATCACAGATTTATGGTCTATTGATTTGTCACGTATTTTCACTTAGCGCCACACTTTTAGTTTTTTATCTAAAGCTAGAAAACACTTACCTGTTTTGTGAAAGTTTGTCAGATGGAGACACCCCTATAGTATCCACTGGAGCACGTGTGTGGGACATCCTAATAAAAAGGGTGTTCTGGTGTCCCAGCACTAGTGCTTCTGAGTCCAGATGTGTAAAGAGGTACTGAGTGTCCTCTCCTTTACACTGAATCAAGTTTGCATTTCATTCTATTACCAAGCCCTGTAGACAACAAACTCCCTTTGACTAGAGATAGATAGGCCTGAACAAATGTAGTTAACTGCAACTTGACAAAACATCGTAGTTGAAGTGGGCAAACGATCAATGTTTATTACGAATGAAAAGTGTAAGGAAAATACTGCGCCAAACCTAAATAATATCTAGCAGCTGGCATAACAATCAGACATAATTGTGAAAAGCATAAAAAAGTAAATAATGCAGCGCTTAAATGACCAAGTATCCCTGATTACACATAAGGCCACGCAGGAGGATGTAAACCTGCTGGCGGAAATGTGTGACAGGAATTTTAATAGTGAATACACACTTAATTAAGTGTATCAATGTGAATTTTGAACTGATGTCAGTATGCTGACCAGAGGGGGTCGTGTTTCTATAAAGTATAAATGGAAATAGAGATTGAAAAAAACAATCTAGTGCAAAAAAGGTGTAAAGTATATGATCCCCAATTCAAGGGAACCTATATCTAGTCCCCGTAGGGAAGACACAGGCTTTCAAGCGTGATACATACAGTGTGCAATTTTAGAAAATCGCAAGAAGACAAAACAATTATTTATATCAAATCAACTAAAATGCAAATTAGAGTGAGTAAAAGTGCGATCAATACAACTTCTCAAATTATATCGATAGGCTAAGAAAAGGAGACCATATATCACTATAGGAAAAAATGGTGGCACCAAGCATAGTGGAGTTACATTACGCAGTTTCTCATGTAATGGTCCAGAATATGTAAGAGTAAAATGACAAGCAAACAATGGAATTAATACAAGGGATAAGAAAAATACAATCCCCAGGGAGATGAAAGATATCTCATGAAACTCTCTAGGTGTTCTTGGCTGTGCATCGGCTCATTGATCTCTAAACAAATCCTCCCGAATACATATATATACTTAACGATCAGGATACCCTTACCAGATCAGTTGGACTCACAGACCCTTCGGTGGTGAGTCAAAAGTGCCTGGGCCGGCATCACCGGATATGTAGGAACAGCGTTGCAATCAGCCAGATCATCTGAGGGTTGTTTTCTGGGTAAACGTACCCTCTTACTCACCGACAGCTTAGTTGAGGAATCCTGGAAGAGGTTCTGTGGGGATCCTTGTTGCAGTCCTCACCAGTGATAACTCAAAGGAGATATAGAAAAAAGGAGGCAACTCCTCATAGTGTAACTCCAAAAAAAATTGGCGTTTATTTATTTTAGAGATTTTTTTCAATCTATTAAAAAATATATAAAAAAGGATAAAAACAGGTGCAAGATAGATATAGTGGCTCAGGCAAACATCCAACCCGACATGTTTCGCCTGATGTAGGCTTCAACTGGGGTACAGGTGTACCTCCAGGCCCCTCCCCTGCGCGTGTCGATACTCAGGGTGTGGCGTATCTTCCTCAGGGGGTTTGTGATTGGACGGCCAATCTGTCAATTATATACAGTGTCTGCGGCCATTTTGGTGTAGACCGCAGACACTCTAGTGTCAAACTATATATTTTCTATGGAGCGCTCAATGATAAATGCATTGTCAGAAGACACATGCTGCAGACTAATCCTCAAATATTATCAGTCATCCTTGGTCTGCCCTGCAGTATTAAGCAATCTATATGATTGCAGCCCACTATCAGCGCACCTTAAAAAGACTGGATGAAACTGCATTTCATTTACTGTTATTAACAAAACATATTGTGGCCAGGACGGAGCGAGAGACAGTACACCTGCCTGGAGGGGATACAAGCCATACCCATACTGTTTACAGTATTTTATTGAATCTTATGAAGTATGGTGCACTGACGCACCTTACACATGTGAGTACCCCGGCAGGGGAAAGTTTTTTAACTTGTCTATTAAATTTTGTAAAACGGTATTGCACTATTAGTCTTTTTCTTTTTTCATGTGCCTCTGAGATCATTGCACTGAGGATACTACTGATCCAGTGAAACAGCTGAGAACCCTATAGTGGTTCATATGCGTGATTTGACTCAGTGTAAAAGCTGGTCACATGCTCTGAGGTGAGCTTATTACCATAAGGGGTTCCCGCATTTCACCCATGCATGATTCAGAGCCACGGTTGAATGTAACAAGCATGTCAATAGTATGATCACCGGAAATCACATCACCTGCATCTAGTCTCACATCAATCAACATTTTGTGGTTCTTATCACAGCCTAGGACAGGCTGCCACAAAGAACAGTTTTTTTAATAATATAGAGACACTTGTGTGGTTTATGCACTTGCATTTTTTTTATAAATCTTTTATACATGTTTGCTATCACATATGTATGCATTTAGCACTCTTAGCATCTAATATTATTATTATTGATATTTTATTTTATTTTTTGGTGTGTTATTGTGCATGGCACCTTGTAAGTTTAAAGGGTCCATATAACCTCACAGAGTTTTTTTTTTTTTTTTTTTGGCACTTGTGCACTTTATATTTATCTATCTAGCTGTGCGTTTACAGATTTTGTGCACATTATTTGTTTTTGCTATATTTTGCACTTGCACTTTACACCAGTTGTATGTTTACTATTTTATGCATATTGTTATATTCTTGTGGATCTATAACTATAGATTAAGATACAGATTATCTACAGTGGTGTGAAAAAGTGTTTGCCCCCTTCCTCATTTCCTGTTCCTTTGCATGTTTGTCACACTTAAGTGTTTCGGAACATCAAACCAATTTAAACAATAGTCAAAGGTGAAAAAAATCCAAACCATCATGGCCCTGTGTGAAAAAGTGATTGCCCCCTAAACCTAATAACTGGTTGGGCCACCCTTAGCAGCAACAACTGCAACCAAGCGTTTGCGATAACGTGCAATGAGGCTTTTACAGCGTCCTGGAGGAATTTTGGCCCACTCATCTTTGCAGAATTGTCCTAATTCAGTTACATTAGAGGGTTTTCGAGCATGAACGGCCTTTTTAAGGTCATACCACAACATCTCAATAGGATTCGGTGGTTGACTTGCTGGTGTGTTTAGGATCATTGTCCTGCTGCAGAACCCAAGTTAGTTTCAGCTTGAGTACACAAACAGATGGTCGGACATTCTCCTTCAGGATCTCTTGGTAGACAGCAGAATTCATAGTTCCTTTTATCACGGCAAGTCTTCCAGGTCCTGAAGCAGCAAAACAGCCCCAGACCATCACACTACCACCACCATATTTTACTGTTGGTATAATGTTCTTTTTCTGAAATGCAGTGTTCCTTCTACGCCAGATATACTTGGACACACACCTTCCAAAGAGTTCCACTTTTGTCTCATCGGTCCACAGAATGTTGTCCCAAAAGTCTTGGGGATCATCAAGATGTGTTGTGGAGAAATTGAGACGAGCTTTGATGTTCTTTTTGCTCAGCAGTGGTTTTCTCCTTGGAACTCTGCCATGCAGGCCATTTTTGCCCAGTCTTTTCCTGATGGTGGAGGCATGAACGCTGACCTTAACTGAGGCAAATGAGGCCTGCAGTTCCTTGGACGTTGTTGTGGGGTCTTTTGTGACCTCTTGGATGAGTCGTCGCTGCGCTCTTGGGGTAATTTCTGGCGGCTGGCCACTCCTGGGAAGGTTCACCACTGTTCCATGTCTTCGCCATTTGTGGATAATGCTTTGGAAATGGCTTAATAACCCTTTCCAGACTGATAGATCTCAATTACTTTCTTTCTCAATTGTTCCTGAATTTCTTTGGGTCTCGGCATGATGTGTAGCTTTTAAGGATCTTCTGGTGGACCTTACTGTGTCAAGCAGCTCCTATTTAAGTGATGCCTTGATTGTGAACAGGTGTGGCAATAATCAGGCCTGGGTGTGGCTAGAGAAATTGAACTCAGGTGTGGACAACCACAGTTATAGTATGTTTTAACAAGGGGGGCAATCACTTTTTCACACAGGGCCATGATGGTTTGGATTTTTTTTCACCTTTAATAATAAACACCTTCATTTACAAATTGCATTTTGTGTTTACTTGTGTTGTCCTTGACTATTGTTTAAATTGGTTTGATGTTCCGAAACACTTAAGTGTGACAAACATGCAAAGGAACAGGAAATGAGGAAGGGGGCAAACACTTTTTCACACCACTGTAGTGCATAGCCATTCCAGAGCAGCGTATATTTAATTTTGTGTTTAATGTGCACGAACGTATGAGACGTGTTTAACGTTTGCAGCTTGATAGTGGCAGGTTGGTAGGGGGTTCTTTAAGGCTCGCAGGATTTTGTTGTTTTGTTAGAATATAAAAGAGATTTGAATTAGTCCATGTAACCAACCCCAATGATTAAGTCACTTAGAAGAAACATGTCTGGGCATGGTTACATGGCAACCGTGAGGAGGATTTGACATTCTATGTTCCAGGTACTGGGTGTGCTGTGCCTTTTTGGAGTAAAAGGGAGTGGAGTGGAAAAGAGAGGAAGCAGCGTGGAGGGTGAGACATATTGGTAACAACTTCGGGTCCGCCGAGACCGCAATACATCGGGTCACCACTGCTGGTCCCCCGCTTCTTTTTGAAAGTTTGCGTTGAAGTGCCTTGATTTTACATAAAGGATATGAGTGCAATAGTTGAAGGTTTTGTGTGCTGTTTTTAATAAATGGTTTTACTCTACTTCACTATTGGAAGCATCTTTTTTCTTTTTATGTGGAGTGCAAGTATCTAACACCTTTTTGGATCCATCTGATACCCGTGTTGGGCTATTAAGCAAGTTGGCCGAGCATGAGAGTGCAAGGCATATGCTTCTGGTGAGTGCATTTCTTAAGGGTGCGGTAGCACTGAACACAGGTGGTGTGGTGGAAGATTTTCTTTCAAGTCACTTCATGATTTTGTTTGCTTCAAGATCTCTCACTTTGAAACACAATCACTTTAATTAACAGTGTATGGACTATAGTTTGGATTTGTTTCTTTATATTATGGACACTATTATCAACAATCATTATTATTATTATCATTATTTGTAATCACTATTATTCACCATTTTTTCAATATTGTGTTTATAGGTTATTCTTTTAGGATATTTTCAAACATTGTTTTCACGGGTTGATTATTTACTTTATTCACATATTGTGATTATTAGCGCTGCTGTTTTATTCACTTAAAATCACTCTTATAAGCAAGTGACTTTGCCTAGGCTGAGATGATATTATGAGTCTGCTGCAAGCAAAAGGAAGGAATTCTCTAGAAGGGAAAGTAGACTTTATCAGGGAGAGAACTATGAGCTCTGGGAGGTAATAGATTCCTGCAAGTGCTGTTCTGCTTTCAGCAGGATATTAATTATGTTATTTGCCTGAAATATCAAATTTGACCACAAGATGGTGCTACTGGTAAATTTACTGTTATTGCGGAAAATAGAAACTGTTCACCTTTAACAAAAGTTCCCATCATTCTTTAGTCTGAAGACGAGAAACAGGTGCCTTCTGGGAACTTAGACGCCATCTTAGAGACTGAAAGAAGGAACCAGCTATCAGAGCACATGTTGGACTAAAACTTGCATCCCCTCGCATCCCCTAAATGCAACATCACTGGTGAGAAATACTTATTAACATCTACAGCCTAGCCATTGTATTTCTGTATACTCCATATACTGATTATAGGTTTCTTTTTTTTCTTTTTTTTCATAGTTTCACCAACCCTGTTTTGTTAATAGAGCTTCAAAATAACATTCAGTATGGCTCATTGCAGAATAGGAGGGTTTAGCTACATGTCAAGTTACACACAGGGAGCGAGGACAGATCAAGTGCTATGAATGAATGAATAGTTTATATAGCGCTACAATGCGAACTGAATCGCCTCAAGGCGCTGTATTCGTGCTTTGTTGTCAAGCTTCTTAGAAGAGGTAGGTCTTGAATTTTTTCCTGAAGGCCTGGTGGTTTTCTTCCATGCGGATGTAGGTTGGTAGAGCGTTCAATAGTCGTGGTCCTTGGACATCGTATCTCCATTCCCCCTTTAATTTGTTAGCGGGATTTGGGAATGAGGAGGAGGTTTTGATTAGCCGATCGAAGACTGCCCTTCTCCCCCCCTCCTCTCCCCCCCTCCCCCCCTCCCAATTTCCCCGCCCCCCCTCCCGGCCGACTTACGGCCATCTGCAAACTTTGGGGCGTTTGCGCTAGAAACCCCCCCTGTCTGCCTCCTGAGCTAGGGTGTAGCTCAAACCCTTGGGCACCCTCCTGGCTCCTCCCCCTACCAACAGGAGGGTGGGGGAGCCCGCTAGAACCGCAGGGTCCCCCACCCTCCTTCCCCAGATTACTCGGGGCTTCCCCCCTCCCGCCTCCCCGGCCGTATCTAGCCTCCCACCCAAAAAAAAAAAAGAACCAAAATCAGCCGTAAAGAGAAAATATTAGGCTGTCGGCATAGATAGTCAGCTTAATAAACAATACCTATATCATATGTACAACAGTCCTAACTATAGTATTGTCTGCCTTCCCAGCCTCTTGTATCCCCTGGATATCACCACTTCAACCCCCCCCCCTCCCCCCGTACGCCCCTGGAGTCGCCCGAAGGCTCCTCTCCGAGCCCACCGGTCCCCTTCCCCTAGGAAGCTAGGGAGAGATGGAAGGAACGGGCACCCCTACATCATAACAAAACCCCTGAAGTTCATCCAGAAATTTAAGCCTGAACGTCTTCCCTTCTTTATTAACAATCAGTGACGCCGGGAACCCCCAGCTGTATTTCAGGTTTGCAGTTCTTAAAGCAGTCAGCAGTGGTTTCAGCTTGCGTCTACGGGCTAGTGTCCTGGCAGAAAGATCAGAGAAGATCTGTAAGTCTACGGACCCAAATTTCAAGGGTGGGGCAGATCTCAATTTTGACCAGATTTTGAATTTATCGTCATATGCGTGAAACTTCAAAATGACATCTCTGGGTATGCCCTCTTCTAATCCGGGGGGTTTCCTAATACGGTGCACTCTGTCAATTTTAAGGATTGTTCCCTCTGGTCTCCCCAAGACTGGATTAAATAAGCATTGCATTTTTTCTACCAGATCTTCCCCCTGTTGTTCGGGGATACCCCTAATCCTCAGATTCTGCCTCCTGTTCTGGTTCTCTTGGTTTTCAATTTGGTACTGCATTTCTCTGTGTTTCAGGGTCAACTCTGTCATTTGTGCTTTCAGTTCCGAAATTTCCTGGGCTTGGATTACTGCCAAGTCCTCCATTTTCTCAACCCTGTTCAAAACCAAGTGTAAGTCTGTTCTAATGTTTGCAGTTTCAGATTTAATGACATTTTCAAGCTTAATAAACATTTCTGTTATTTCCATTTTTGTTAGATTAGGTGAAATGGATCTCTGTTCCCCGGTGAAGCTTGCTTCTTGAGTTCCTTCCATAGCTCTGGCCACCCTATCTTGTTCCATCTGCTCTGCCCTCTGCTTCTCAGCTTCACGCTTTTTCTCTTTTGGGGCCTGTTTTTTCTCCATCTCGGGGCTCCTGAGACTTGTGTCTTTTAAATATTTCTGTATAGAGCTCGTGTTTAAGTTTTCCTTAGGTGTTTTAGGCTCCGTTCCCCTCAGGGGGCGTCCCTTCATTTTTTCCTAGTGCCGTAGGCACCTGTGGCTCCGCTTCACTAAGGGTTCGCTTTACAGATTTATATTCAAAGAGACTTATATCCAATAAGACCCCGCTCCCTGTTTACCCTGTAAAAAAGTCCAGGCTATCCGGGGTGTCCGATTCAGACCTCAGCTTCAGTAGTTTCAAACTTTTTCAAGCTCTTTTTTTTTTTTTTTCTTTGGAGGGGGGGGGGGCACCTTGATGCGTAATACCCCACTATGACCCCAGGGAGGCTCCCATGAAAGGGGACTAAACCCCCGGGTCCCGTGTCTCGTGTATTTCCCGTCTCCAATAGAATGGGGCCTGAGAGTGGCTAAGTATTTGCGTCAATGCCCATAATTATATACAGTCCCGTTTGAGCTAGAAAGTCTGGTATATAGTCCTGGCCCGGGGCAGATCCCCCTTATGGGCCCCCTGTGACCTCCAACCTGCCAAGTCCCAAGTTCCAAGTCTAGGGCATTACAGCCCACCTTCCATGCTGGAGTTAGTTCTACTGGGGATACCCCCTCTTCACAGGCAGGGTCCGGGAATGTCAGGCAAACAGGTAAATTTTTCTACAATACATTGCTGCTCTGTATCTTAAAAATAATACCTGCAGGGGGCCCGTCACGACAGCGGCCACCCCCCCTGAAGCGCGGGATCCAGGTATATGAGAAGCGAGGGAGAGTGGTGCGTCCCGATCCTCGGGGATAGGTGGATGATAGAGCCGCAGACCGTCCTTCTCCTCGGCAGGTTTGATTTGAGCAGCGTCTCGGGTCGGCTGGAGCGTCCGGGGCGGCTGGAGCGGGTTCTCCCGGGGGATGGCTACGCTCTTTCCTCCATATTCCTCAGTGCCCAGTCCGCATACCCGGGCGGCAACAGGGGAGGCAGTACAACGGCGAGTTGTGTGATAACGGCTGGGGGGGTGGAAGAAGCCCGAGCTGCTGCGTTCGTTGGTCGGGGCTCGTGGACCTAATCATCCAGGCCGCGACCCGCTGTCTCTGGGTGAGAGATCCCCGCGTCCCTCATGGTGCCGGCGTTTGGCCCCTCCCCTAGCACGACGCTGGCGTCTCACGTCAGCATCCTCTGAACCCTGTTTTGTTAATAGAGCTTCAAAATAAAATTCAGTATGGCTTATTGCAGAATAGGAGGGTTTAGCTACATGTCAAGTTACACACAGGGAGCGAGGACAGATCAAGTGCTATGAATGAATGAATAATTTATATAGCGCTACAATGCGAACTGAATCGCCTCAAGGCGCTGTATTCGTGCTTTGTTGTCAAGCTTCTTAGAAGAGGTAGGTCTTGAATTTTTTCCTGAAGGCCTGGTGGTTTTCTTCCATGCGGATGTAGGTTGGTAGAGCGTTCAATAGTCGTGGTCCTTGGACATCGTATCTCCATTCCCCCTTTAATTTGTTAGCGGGATTTGGGAATGAGGAGGAGGTTTTGATTAGCCGATCGAAGACTGCGATTGGGTATGTAGTGTTTTATTTTCTCAAGAAGGTATTGCGGAGCGTCTCCATGTGTGCATTTGTGGGTGAGGCAGAGGGTCTTGAATGTGACCCGATTCTTTACGGTTAGCCAATGTAGGCTCCTCAGGGAAGGGGAGATGGATTCCCAGTTTTTTTTCCTGTTATCAGTCTTGCCGCCGTATTTTGGATAAGTTGTAAGCGCGCAAGTTGATATTGGGGTAATCCTATGTAAAGGGAGTTTGCGTAGTCAAGTTGAGAATTAATGACTGTTCCAACTACCACTGCTTTGTCCTCCTTTGGAATGAAGGGGATGAGTCTGCGTAGCAGGCGGAGCAGATGGTGAGAACCACTGACTACTGCTCCTATTTGGGCATCCATTGACATTTCTGAGTCAAAAATGACTCCGAGACTCTTGGCCTTGGTCCTTGGGGAGATGGTCTGTCCAAAGATGGTGGGTGGTGTCCAGGGGATCTTGGTTCGGGAGTTTTGATTTGCATGTAGAATAAGAAGTTCTGTTTTCGATTCGTTAAGTTTGAGGGAGCTAGTGGTCATCCAGTCGTCTATCATAGTGAGGCATTTTTCTAATTGCTGATGATGGTCTTTTTGTCCGGTGATACGAAAATATAATTGCGTGTCGTCAGCGTATGAGTGGAAGCAGAGGTCTGATCTTCTCATGATTTTGAGGAGTGGGCGGATGTATATGTTGAAGAGTACTGGCGACAAGGGTGATCCTTGAGGGACTCCACAGGAGATTGCCCGTGTTTCAGAGATGAAAGCTCCTAGTTTCACTGTCTGAGAACGATTTCCTAAGAAGGATGCGAACCATTGTAGATCTGAGTCTGTGACTCCTGCTACTTCTGTGAGGCGGATGAGTAGAGTATTGTGGTCCACAGTTTTAAACGCTGCACTGAGGTCCAACAGTAACAGGAGACATGATTCTCCGTCATCTGCTGCTTCAAGGGCGTCGTCCCATATATTCAGGAGTGCGGTTTCTGTCCCGTGGCCTGGGCGGAAGCCTGATTGTAGAGGGTCCAGGAGTTTGTGTGTGTCCAGGGGGCGTTGTATCTGTTGTACTACCGCCTTCTCCAAAATCTTGGAGATGTTGTTCAAGCTTGTTATCGGTCTGCGGTGGTTAGGATCCCGGGGGTCGAGGTTGGGTTTCTTTAGCAGGGGTTTGATGATGCCTTGTTTGAGGGCGCTTGGAACAATCCCTTCTTTGAATGATTGATTTATGAGGTGCGTTAGGGTGGGAGCCAAGATGTCGGAGCAGTCTTTCAGGAGGTCTGTGGGGATAATGTCAATAGGAGATGTGCTGTCTCTGAGGTTTTTGATGATGTTTTTAGTGATATCCGTGGTAATTGGGATCAGAGAAAATTTTGGTGGTTGTGGGATGTTCGTGTCAATGTCATCTTTTTGCTCTGGTTGACTGCGGTTGTATGTTTTTTTCTGATGAATTATTTTCCGGATGTTTTCGATTTTGTTGATGAAAAAATCTGATAATTCATTGCAGAAATCTTGGGTTTCGTTTGCGGGGGGCTCTAAGCATACCGGGTTCATCGACTGAGCGACTATTTTAAAAAGTTCCCGAGGGTGGTTTAAGGCCGCTGAGATGGTATTTGAAAAATAATCTTTTTTAGCTTTGAAGATTGCTTTGTGATAATTCTCTGTGAGTCCTTTGTAGTTTGTGTGATTTTCCTTGGTAGGATTTCTTCTCCATGCTCTTTCAGCTCTTCTGCGTTCTTGCTTGAGTAGCGTGAGAGAGCTATTAAACCATCCTGCGTTTTTCCTCCTTCTGCGTTTTGGAGCCACTGAGTCAGCTGATTGTAGTAATACATTGTTTAGGGAGCTGAGAGTTTGTTCCGTAGAGTGGGTTAAATTTAGCGTTGCCATTTTGTTTGATAAAGTGGTTTTGAAGGTTTCGGAGTGCAGTTTCTTCTGCGATCTGGTCCAATGAGTTGTTGTTACAGGTTTCTGTTTTTGTTTTTGGTGGGTGGTATTGGTAGATATTTTAAATTTGAGTGGGCGTGGCTTGGCGTGCAGCGTGCATGGACGCTGAATAGGAGAGCTCCGGTGAGACAGGAGGCCCAGAGCTGAAAAACGGCAACCGAGTGAGACGAATATGCCCACATATAACAAGAAGGGGATTCACAATCGCTCCCTGAGATCCGCTGAGACCCCAAAAGAAAAACTTTCGGCAGAAAGCCTTAGCAAATACCGCTATAGCGGCGAGCATGCGAGTCCCAAGATGGCGCCGGCATACGGAGCTGGCGGGAGAGAAGACAGAGATGAGGACGAGATATCCCTCCCTGCTTCAGAGGACTCATCAAGAGGTAACGCAGTTAATGACGCTCCTCTGACCTACTCTACCATGACTGAGATAGCAGCAGACATTAAAAACTCTTTTTCTGCGGCCCTTACAGACATCAAGACTGAACTCCTCAGACTCACAGAGCAGTTGGCGGTGTCTGAGAGAGCGGGGAAGAGTAGAGACAGGGCCCTGGTAAGACTAGATGACATAACTGACACTCACTCCCAACACATGCTGGAAATGAATAGACAAATCGAGGACCTCGACAATAGAGGAAGAAGGCACAATATAAGAGTGAGAGGTGTCCCTGAGTCAGTTGTCCCAGAACAAATCAAACCGGCCCTGTCCTCCATCTTTAATGGTCTACTAGAAAGGCCTGCAGACTCCCCCATCGAATATGACCGAGCGCATAGGGCTCTTAAGCCCAGAGCACCTGACGACAATCCCCCTAGGGATATTATCTGCTGCTTGCCCAACTTCCCTTTGAAAGAGGAGATACTCCAGAAAGCGAGAATGAATGAGCAAGTAACATTTAATGGCATAAATGTTCAGCTATACCAAGACATCTCCCCGATCACACTGAGGAACAGAAGGGCCCTAAGACCACTCTTAGAGGTACTAAAGGAGAAGAGAATTCCATACAGGTGGAAATTCCCCTTTGCTCTACAAGCCACGTATAACGGTAAACAGTTCATGCTGAGGGTGTCAGAGGACCTACACAAGTTTTGTGAAAACTTACAGATAGCCCCGGTAGAACTACCTGATTGGTACGCAGACTACAGGCTACCTCCCTACGTTAACACCATGCTACCAACGGGACCATCCCCTGCTAAATTCCCCTATCATCAAGGAAAAACCAGAGGGAACCCCAGCAGACACAATCATAATTCTCCCTTTGGCAAAGGGCCTAGAATGTAACTCACCCAGTAAACCCGGCAACATCTAATCCTGTTCTCTCAGAATGCTCATATAATCTTTTTATTTCTTCTGCCCTTTTTTCCCTTTTTTTTATTTTTATACTCCACCGTTCATATTTTTCTTATGTACCTAACAGCCTCCCTCAAAGATATGTAGGATGGACTTGTGCACAATGCTACGGGAAAATATCTCCTTCCACCAACCCTAAATCTTTCAACATGTTCACGGTTATAGGCTAACTTTCTGGCTTTCGGACAACAGGCAGAATCATTTTTGAACAAACGCAATGTGTACATTCCGCCACTAGATGGCAGGCAAGCGTTAAATAAGGACACTATAAGAAGATATGACACAATTCACAGCCTTATCTACTCTCTCACATACCTGGGAGTGCATTAGTCGATCTGAACATCCCACAAACTTCCAGATACACGATCTGAAAACCCTGAAGGGGTGTTCGTTACCAGTCAGCCTATATCTGAAACGTACTCGGGTAATGTCAAACATAAACCCACTTTTGCGCATTTTTTAACTCTTTATTTATTTTTAATTTTTTTTGCAATATTGACTGAAACAACTAACCTAAACGGAATCTACAACCCTGCACTACCCTACAAGTCGGCCGACACAGGATGGGTTTAAGACTCTGGTAAACAGGTTAGTCTCCTCTCACAAACCCTAGACCTCTCAACCTACCCACAGTAGTAAGCCAACACTTGGGCTATCCAACTTAGGGCGCAATTACTCTCACTTTTTACGCCATGCACTCACTAAATCACCAGATGGCAGGCTAATGCCAGAATAGGATAATGCATGAGGAAATAACACGGCTTACAGTTTTAATTACATCCTCATCTGCCTGAGAGCTTGTCACCTTATCTGAACTTCCCACAAACTACCAGATATCCAATTTGATAATCCTGATCGGAAGCTCGATACCAGATACCACAGTGACATCAAGTTTGTGTTTATTCCTATACATAACTCATTTTTCCATTATGCATTATTGACTGAGATAACTAACCTAAGTGTGCTCTCCAACTCTTTATCATCCCATCCTCCTGCTGACTCAGAAAGTTCTGGACTTGGACAGGTTAGTAAAACCCTGAAGCATACACACTCACAAGCCTACCTCAGGCAGGCAGTAGCCATGTATCTGCAGAGGTCTTGTCCTGAAAGGTATGCGACACAATGCGACAAACGCATGTATGAATATAATAAATCCACACAGACAACTCGTGAATTGAGGAATGATTCCTCCTGTACTACATACTAATGGAAATGATACCAGACCACAGAGGAGAACTCTTCATTAAAACATGATTACACTTAACCTGTGGGTTTCTCTACATCCTAAATTTCCCAGTGGTACAGTCTTGCAATAGGACCTACCGTACAGGTCAGGATGTAAAACAAAGGAAAGATACTTCAGAGCTGTTATCTCTAGGTAACTTCACCCAGACAATACATCTAGATGAACTCTCATTAGCCTGTGAACACCTATCCATCAGAGTGATTCTTTCATAGAAATGCTGTTATTCCATAGACACTAACCAACTGTATTTTGTTTGCTAAGTCAATTATTCCTTCATACAGAACCCTGAACACACTTCCAGTCTTTATTGGGTGGACTTCTGATGTTGGGTGCCAGATGTCTCATTGGTGGGCCAGGTGAGTGGCGGGCCTGCCGCTGAGACGCTCGACACAGCACCCCTGTGTTTGTTAGCTGTTGTTATGTTAGATTTCTGCTACCCTAAGTTATATTATTTGTGACCCTAAGATAGAGTGGTTGCCTTATCTCTCTCCCTTGAATTCAGGTTTAACAACAAATATTACATGTGACACCTCTTTCTTTACATTTACATATATATCCCCACCCGCCTATTCTTAGGCGGTTGGGGATATATATCTCGCTCAACAAAGCCTAAAGAAACACCTTTTCACAGAACCTATTGCTTGGGCCTCCTGGATCATTAGGTCCCCGGAAGACCAATTAATTACATTTCACACCACCCACGTCCGCGGGCGTGCCTCCCACTAACCCCGCAGAGTCACAGTAGGCGTTTTATTAACGCTGTACTTGGTTCAGCGTCAGCTTGACGCACATCTGAATCGAGACTCAATACCAGTACATCTTTCTAACCCTCTCGCCCCCTCCCACACCCCTTCCCACCCTATCCCACCCATAGACCGACCACCTCCTATCTTCTCTTAAGGAGCACCTCGTAGCCCCTCTCTAACTCTCCCCACTCCCTCCCTTTCCCCCCCTTTTTTTTTTTTTTCTTTTTTTCCCTCTCCTCCCCCTCTCTTTTTTCTTTTCTTTCTTTTTTCCTGTCCTGAACCTCCCGCTTACAAAAAAAAACAAAACGGCATACTCATTCCTGGGCAAATCCCCCACCTTAGTATCACACAACATTAACGGACTCAATATCCCCGAAAAAAGATCTAAACTATTGAAGGAACTCGGACGGACGAACCCCTACCTAGTTTTCCTACAAGAAACTCACTTTAAAGGGCAAAATATACCCAAAATCACCAACAATCTATTCACAAGGGCTTTTCATGCCACTAACCCATACGCCAAAACTAAAGGGGTTTCAATTCTGATAAACAAAAACGCACCCTTTGATCTGACCAACCAGCTAGTAGACCCAGACGGCAGATATATTTTCCTTAAGGCCACCTGGGAAGGAAATCCCATCACCTTAGCTAACGTATACTTCCCAAACAAAGCACATATTACATTCTGTAACACAGTAGTTAACAAACTTAAATGGTTCGCAGAGGGATGCATTGTATTGGGAGGGGATTTTAACATCCCACTATCACCCCTTCATGACACCTCCACAGGTTACACTTATGTTTCCTATAGAATTTTGAAACAAATTAAACTCATGTTACAATCATTAGCACTAGTGGACTCATGGAGAACTATCCATCCCACTGGCAGAGACTTCACATATTTCTCCCCCCCCATATAAACGCTATTTGAGGATTGACTTGATCTTTATTTCCCAAAGAGACCTGATTAACCTATCAAGAGCAGACATCGGTATCATCACGTTGTCTGACCACGCCCCTACAGCTGTTACACTAAAATTCAAACATAATAACCGCACCCCTTTCAACTGGAGACTTAACGTCTCCCTACTCACAGATCAGAACATACAAGACAACATCTTTGAGACCATCAAAACATACTTTAGAAATAATATAGACTCTGACACAAACCCACTCAACAATTGGGAAGCCCATAAAAGCGTTATCATGGGGGAATTCATTAAATGGGGTTCCAGAAGGAAGAGGGAAAGAAACAAAGAGATTCTTGCTCTATCACTTAAGATAGCTCAACTCGAAACACAACACAAACAATCCCTTATGGCTACGGCTGCTGAGGAACTATCTCAATGTAGGAATTACCTTCTGCAAATCCTCCATTTCCAAACCCAAAAAGCATTATTCTTCCGCAAAAGCATATTTTATGAACATGGAGATAAAAGCGGGAAACAGCTAGCTAGAGCCTTAAGGGATGCCACCACTGCAAAACACATACACGCTATACGTAACAAAGCAGGGACTCTGGAACACAACTCGGAAAAAATAGCAGTACTGTTCCAAGAATTCTACTCCAAACTCTACAATCTCCCCCCACAACATAAACCAACACATGTGCAACACACTAGAGAAGAATTGATACAAAAATTCTTGAAAGACAGCAATTTACCCTCCCTGCCTGACTTAGACAAAGACGCCCTAGACATGCCCATTACCATGACAGAACTGCAAGAAGCCATTAAACTCTTAAAATCAGGAAAAAGCCCAGGCCCCGACGGTTTCACATCACAATACTACAAGACATTTACACAACTGCTCTCCAAACCATTACTTTCAGCTTTCAACCACCTAGCCCAACAGGACAATGACTCAAATACCCTACTTTTGGCCCATATAGCTATCATCCCTAAACCTGACAAAGACCACACAGACTGTGCTAACTTCAGACCTATATCCCTCCTGAACATAGACATTAAACTTCTGGCCAAAATATTAGCTAATAGACTGAAACCACTACTCCACAAGATTATAGGCCCAGAACAAGTAGGCTTTATGCCTGATAGGGAAGCCAGAGATAACATCACTAAATCCCTAAATCTAATACATCATGCACAAAATAAGAAAATTGAGGGCCTTCTGGTATCTACTGATGCTAAGAAGGCCTTCGATAGGGTATCTTGGGAGTACATGTTCAACACCTGCTCTCATATAGGCATAGGTGACAAAATGCTGAATTGGATTAAGGCCCTTTACCAAAACCCGCAGGCCAGAATCAAAATTAATAACACCCTATCAGATCCGATACAGATTCATAATGGCACCAGGCAGGGCTGCTCACTCTCGCCCCTACTATTTATCCTCACACTCAAACCTCTTATACGTACGATAAACAACTCCCCTGAGATCACTGGATTCAACATACACAATAAGGAATACAAAACAGCTGCTTATGCAGATGACCTTCTCTTTTTTATTACACACCCTCACACGACCCTCCCAAATCTGTTTAAAATTTTTTCGACATATAGCTACATCTCGAATTTTAAAATAAATCAATCCAAGTCCTCAGCCCTCAGCCTAGGGATCCCCCCAGACAAGCTAATGCTCATTAAAAGTAACTTTAAATTTAAATGGGAACATAACGCTCTCAAATACTTAGGAATTAAATTAACCCCAGACAACAACTCCCTCTTTTCAACTAACTTCACCCCATTACTGAAATCCATTGTTGGCGATCTCCAACGTTGGACCCCCAAACAGTTTTCATGGTTTGGTAGAGCCTCGATACTAAAGATGACGGTCTTACCCAGATTATTATACTTTTTTAACGCACTACCCATTCATATACCAAACTCCTTTTTCTCTAGACTACTCTCCATCCAAAGAAACTTTCTCTGGGCTAACAAAAAACCCAGGACGAACTTCAGAACTCTTACATGGCCCAAATCCCGGGGTGGAATAGGCCTCTCCGATTTTAAAAAATACTACTATGCCGCCCACATCTCCAGGATCATCGACTGGCATTGCCATGGGGGATTGAAAGACTGGGTACAACTGGAAAACCAACCTGATGGAGGGCGACTACTCTATTATCCATGGTCCCAGCATTCTAGATCCACCAAGGGGATCACTCACCCTCTTGTAACAAACACACTAAACATTTGGCACAAAATTGCCACAAAATATGAACTGGCCACCATACCAGGCCCACTGACCCCATTAACTAACAATCCAGACTTGACCCCATTAACTAACAATCCAGACTTCACTCCCGGCCTTAATCAAAAGAAACTCCCAACTCCTGGCCACAACTTAATATTTCTAGCCATGCACTGTATGACCGGCAATAAGATTAAGTCCTTTGAATCACTCAAGACAGAATTCGGTGACACCTCCCCTAGTATTTGGTTCTATCTTCAGATCAAAGACTTCCTGCTTAACAATAAAAACAAAACAGCCTTTTTCCAAAGACTTACACCTCTAGAAGACATTTGCTATAAAGGAGTCCAAACCCCACACACAACCTCCCTAGCGTACAAATGGTTAACCGACCCACCATCTCAGGAAAGAAATAAACATAAAGAAAGATGGGAATCAGAGCTAGGCTCAATCATACCCAACACACAATGGGAAAAGGCCTATTAACAGCAGCCAAATGCCTGATACCTTTACATTGGAAAACCACTCACACTCCTACAGTCAAGGATTGGTTGGACAGGGTACATTATATGTATATGTATATAACTGAAGAACTTTTAGCAATGAAAAAAGAGAACTGTAATAGTTTTAACGAATTATGGCAACCATGGCTACTTTTCACGCTATCAGAGGAATACAAAACTATTACTTCCTGAACAAAACAGTTATGTGATATGGAAAATGAGGGTCACGACCACTACACAATATATTCATATGAATATTGTATCCCAGGAATCTAGCACTACATACACCACTGACTACTCACCCCCCCCTACCCCTTCTCCCCCCCCCCCCTCCCCCTTCCCTTTTTTTTTTCTTCTTTTTCTCTCTTACCCATCTCTTTTTCGCTTCCTCTCTTCCTTCCCCCCTCTCTTTCCCAACCTTCCCTCTCACCTAGGCTCTCTCAGACCCCCCTCTCCCCTTCTCACTGAATCAAAATGTTTATTAAAGGTGTCTGTTCGAACAACTGAAATATAAAACTTTCACTTGCTACAATGTTTTTGTTAATTATAGATACTATGACGAGATGTTATTTAGACTTTTCTTATGTCTTGTATTGGATTTACCACTTATTTCAATGTATGCAACATTTAACTAATAAAAGACTTTGATTGTGAAAAAAAATAAAAATAATAATTTGATGGTGTGGTATGTGGTATGTTGTCTAGTATGTTGATGTCCAAGTTTTGTTTGAAGATGAGGTCCAGGGTGTGTCCTGAACCATGTGTGGGAGTCTTTATCAGTTGCTGGAGACATAGTTCTTCCAGTTGGCCGATGCAGGCGGTCGCAATAGGATCTTGGGAAGAGTTTGCCCAGAGGTTAAAGTCTCCAAGTACCAGGAATTTTTGGGATTTCAGGGTGTGTATTGAGATTAATTCCGTGAGGGGTGTAAGCAGATTGGTCTTTGGTCCTGGTGGTCTATAGCAAAGTAGAATGTGAGTGGTGTCCTGGGGTGTTGATTGAAGATGTAGCGTCAGTGTCTCCATAAAAGGCACTGAGTTCTGTAAGATTGGTTTGGTGAGCACCAGGTGCGATTTAAAAATTACTGCTAGGCCTCCTCCTTTTTTTCCTTTCCGATACTCAGTTAGGATCCTGTAGTTCTCCGGCACCAATTCGGTGAGGATGGTGTTGCAGTCGGGCGTTAGCCAGCTTTCAGTGATGAAGAGGCAATCTATGTTGTTTTGGGTGATGAAGTCGTGTACTTCTAGTCTGTGTTTGGCTGCAGATCTGGTGTTGATCATGGTGCATGCTAATTGTTGTGGTTGGGTTGTTATCTTCCTGTGTTTGATGGTTGATCGTAGGTCGGTCTTTAGTAGTTGTTCTTTTCGTAGGATTTTTTGAATGGGGGCTGGCAATGTTGCGGTGGTATTCCTTTGTCTGTGGAGAACTTCTGCTGAATATTTAAAGTAGCACATGGCGAGAGGATGAAGTTGATTGTACTAGGATGACTGAGCTGATACATGTAGCATGCATGTACTTAAAAGGAAAAAATAATCCAATGATAAGTCTGTTTTGGATATTCCTTCTATTTTGCTGAATACATACAGTATATTCCAAATACAGTGAGTGAATGAGCTAATTTAGCATCCACAAGGCCCTGTGCTAGGGGATGCTTATAAATGTTTATTTTACTCTTTAACCTTTCGCTTTCGCTAAAATTTAACTGGTCCCAAAAAAGTGTCAAAAGTGTCCGTTCTGTCCGCCGCAATGTCGCAGTCCCGCTAAAAATCGCAGATTGCCACCATTACTAGTAAAAAAAAAATTAGAATAAAAATGCCATAAATCTATTCCCTATTTTGTAGACGCTATAACTTTTGCGCAAACCAATCAATATTCGCTTATTTAGATTTTCTTTTACCAAAAATATGTAGGAGAATACATATTGGCATGAAATGATGAAGACATTTTTTTATTATAGCAAAAATAAAAAAATATTGTTTTTTTTTTTCAAAATTGCCGGTCTTTTTTTGGTTATAGCAAAAAAAATTTAAACCACAGAGGTGATCAAATACCACCAGAAGAAAGCTCTATTTGTGGGGAAAAAAAGGACATAAACTTTGTTTGGATACAGCCTTGCATGTTTGTCAGTTAAAGAGACGCAGTGCCGTTTTGCTAAAAAGGGCCTGGTCATTAAGGTGGCAAATCCTTCCATGGCTGAAGAGGTTAAATACCTAACCAATATGTGACAAACAGGGGTGTCAGATCCCTGCCCTCCTCGCCAACGTGTGATGAAGGGCCGGCCAACCTCACACCACACTGTCACTTACGTAACAGTGCCACTCTCAGCTGCGCCCAGCACAAAGATTTTCCAGCTTGCGGGACCTCAATCTAGGTGCCAGCAGCCTAAGAGCGATTGTCACTGGGCTAATTAACCCTTTAACTGCCACCACCCCCATTTTAAAAGACCGAGCCGGGGGAGACTTGTAATTTTTGCAATACCAATTATGATTTTAGAATAAGCGTCTGCAACACACACTGCCACCACAGACAGGTCTGCTCAGAGGCCTTACTCTACAACAGTAGCACTCTTCAAGAGGCAGGTTCGTTTATAGCTTGCATTAAGAGATTTAGCAACAAGGTTAACACTTTTCAACATAAGGGTTTATTATGAAAAGGTCAAAGTTTGTGCAAATAAAACATTTACAGAAAATAATATGTTTCAAAGAGATAACGACAATATACAGCCACAAAGAAATAAGGTAGAATCGGGGAAGAATAATACTTGCAATTAATGTCCGAGAGTTTATCAGAGTTCAATCGATGAGCTGGGTAATCGGTTCTCAAACTTGGCAGATGTTACTGCTTGGATGGCAAAAGGAGAACTGACCATTATCTTGGCATCTCCTCTTTTATGTAAGATCAAAAGGGGTGTTGACAGCGACCAGTGACCAATCGCCTGGTCATCTTGTTTAGGGGTTGGTTGCTGGGAGGTGTCTACACTTATGACCATGTTCCAGGTACACTTTGTGATGCATATTCATATCTCTGCATCTATAGTGTTTACAGATTGCAAATATCCATATTATCCATACCTATGCCACAAACATTTATGAATGAATGAATGATTTGTATAGCGCTGCAACTGCGAACTGAATCGCCTCGAGGCGCTTGACTGCTCATGTTGGGATGCCATGTTTAGATGAGGTGGGTCTTGAGTTTTTTCCTGAAGGCCTGATGGTTTTCTTCCATGCGGATGTTGTTTGGTAGAGCATTCCATAGCCGGGGTCCCTGTACTGCGAATCTTCGTTCTCCCTTCGATTTGTATCGGGCTTTTGGGATGAGAAGGCGATTTTGGTTTGTTGATCGGAGGCTGCGATTTGGTATGTATTTTTCTATTTTCTCACAAAGGTATTGAGGCGCATTTCCTTGTGTACATTTGTGGGTGAGGCAGAGGGTCTTGAATGTGATTCTATCTTTTACCTTGAGCCAATGGAGCATCCTTAGGGATGGGGAGATGGATTCCCAGGGTTTCTTTCCGGTGACTAATCTTGCTGCTGTGTTTTGGACAATTTGAAGGCGCGCAATCTATTTATAAAACAGAAAACAATCTAAAAGCTGATCACAGTGATTTATACATGTTTTCACAACATTTTTCTAAAGTTTTCTTTTTTGTTTAAATCTAGAAATGTATTCTTGGCTAAGATTAAAACAGAAAAATATGTGAAAAATGCTAAACCATTGGTTTGGCTTGCCTTTCTAACTTGTCTTATTCAAACACTAAAAATGTCAAGTTTGCTGACTAATTAAACATGTTTTTTGAAAGCCCATCTTGTATCCTTCAACCAATGTTTGTGTGGGTTGGTATATGCAGAAATAATGTGTAGAGTTTATAAAAATGACATGTGATAAAATACAGATAATTCAGCTGACTTATTCATGCATGATGCTGGGGCTATAGCAGGAGTAGCTATGGACAAGGAGGCTAAATAAGCCACTTGGGCAGCTGCAGTGGACTGTGCACTAGTGTCAGCTTGGATTATAGAGGATGAGGAGGATGAGGATGATTTAGTAAGCCAGTCCACCGCCTCCTCTGCCCCCAAATGTGCCCTGCCTGAATAAGGACCACGTCCACCTTTGTCTGCTGCTGGCCCCCTCATAGTGGTAATGTCTGCCTCTCCTTGTTGGCCTCCCAGACATGATGGGGGCCTAGTACCCAAATTTAATAAAAACTGGGAAATGTGTGATTGGATGCACTTTATTGAATGAAAAGTGGTGTTTGGTGCACTTTAAATTGAGGACTGATGCTGACATAAATGTAGAAACTATAACAAATAAATGAAAAAGGGGGAACACCAGCATCACAGTCATAAAAACTGCAGCTAACAATTAAAAACAAGGGGATAGGCTAGGGACAAAAAAAAGACAACCCCACCCCCCACCCAAAAAAAAAAAACAATTAAAAAACAAAAACACGCAGCAACCAAAAAAAAGGGGTATACAGCACCAAATGTTATGTAATGTTGTGTTACACACTGCACCACACTAACACAATACACTGACACTACATTATACTCACACTATACTGACACACCATAATGGCATACTACACTATACTCACACTATACAGACACACCACACTATACCAGCAAACTATACTCACACTATAGAAAGGTGAAAAGTGCAGCGCTTAAGAAGTCAGAAATGTCCCTTGTTTTCACAACTAGCCACACAGGAAGACAAAAGCCTGTGGGCCAACATGTGTAACAGGAATTTATCTGGTAAATGTCACCGTAATGCCGCGTACACACGAAGGGACAATCCCGCGGGATTATCCTCTGGACTGAAGTCCAGCGGATAATCCCCTCGTGTGTGGGCGCCGTCGGACTTTTTGGCGCCAAAGTACGGCGGACTAAAGTTTGAAGTTTTGTTTTCAAATTATCCGCTGGACTTGGAAGTCCAGCGGACAATCCCGCCGTTAGTGGGCAAGTCCGCGGGACTTTTGAAATGAAGGGACTTGCCGCTCATTGGCAAGTCCGTTCATTTAGCACGTGACTTCAGGTTACGTAGCTAGCGTAGGCAGTTACTGCCGCCGCGCTAGCTCCGTGACCTGGCATGGATTTAAAGGGACGAGGGTCTGACATGGATTTGGGGGGAACCCCCACGCCGTTTTTTTCGGCGTGGGGGTTCCCCCCAAATCCATGTCAGACCCTCATCCGAGCACGCAGCCTGGCAGGCCAGGAAAGGGGTGGGGACGAACGAGCGCCCCCCCCCCCTCCTGAGCCGTACCAGGCCGCGTGCCCTCAACATGGGGGGTGCCCTGGGGAAAGGGGGGCCGTGCGGCCCCCCCCACCCCAAAGCACCTTGTCCCCATGTTGATGAGGACAAGGGCCTCTTCCCGACAACCCTGGCCGTTGGTTGTCGGGGTCTGCGGGCGGGGGCTTATCGGAATCTGGGAACCCCCTTTAATAAGGGGGCCCCCAGATCCCGGCCCCCCCCCCTATGTGAATGAGTATGTGGTACGATGTACCCCTACCCATTCACCTAAGGTGTAAAATGTAAAGTTAAAAAAAACACCCCCGCCATTTACCAAGCTCTTTTACCGAGCGGGGGAAGTCCGGCTACCTTCTTCGTCGTCGCCGACGTCTGGGGGTCTCGATCCGCCTTCGGGGGTCTTCTTCCGTCTTGGGGGTCTTCTCGCCGGACTCCTTCGCTCTCTTCTGCTCTTTTACCTAGCTCTTTCACGAGGGAAGGAGTCCGGCTACCTTCTTCTTCGTCGTCGCCGCCGTCGTCTGGGGGTCTCGATCCGCCTTCGGGGGTCTTCCGGGGGTCTCTTCTGTTCTTGCGGCGGTCGTCGTCTTCCGCGCCGCCGGCGCCTTCTTCTTCTTGTCCTTCTTCTTGTCCTTCTTGTTCTTCTTCTTCTTCCGATGTTGACCCGACGCTCTCTCTGCCCGGAATGCCTGTGCCGCTCTGCGCTCGGACTTATATAGGGACATGGGGGACAGGGTCACATGTTCATGTCACATGGTGACCCCGCCCCCTTGCGATGTCACAGTCCCAGCATCCTCCGGGACTGTGACAACACAAGGGGGCGGGGTCACCATGTGACATGTGCATGTGACCCTGTCCCCCATGTCCCTATATAAGTCCGAGCGCAGAGCGGCACAGGCATTCCGGGCAGAGAGAGCGTCGGGTCAACATCGGAAGAAGAAGAAGAACAAGAAGGACAAGAAGAAGGACAAGAAGAAGAAGGCGCCGGCGGCGCGGAAGACGACGACCGCCGCAAGAACAGAAGAGACCCCGGAAGACCCCCGAAGGCGGATCGAGACCCCCAGACGACGGCGGCGACGACGAAGAAGGTAGCCGGACTCCTCCCCTCGTGAAAGAGCTAGGTAAAAGAGCAGAAGAGAGCAGAGGAGTCCGGCGAGAAGACCCCAAGACGGAAGAAGACCCCCGAAGGCGGATCGAGACCCCCAGACGGCGGCGACGACGAAGAAGGTAGCCGGACTTCCCCGCTCGGTAAAAGAGCTTGGTAAATGGCGGGGGAGTCCGGCGAGAAGACCCCCAAGACGGAAGAAGACCCCCGGAGCAGTGCAATAAACTATTTTTTCAAAAGTGTGGGTGTTTTTTTTTACTTTACATTTTACACCTTAGGTGAATGGGTAGGGGTACATCGTACCCCATACTCATTCACATAGGGTGGGGGGCCGGGATCTGGGGGCCCCCTTATTAAAGGGGGTTCCCAGATTCCGATAAGCCCCCGCCCGCAGACCCCGACAACCAACGGCCAGGGTTGTCGGGAAGAGGCCCTTGTCCTCATCAACATGGGGACAAGGTGCTTTGGGGTGGGGGGGCCGCACGGCCCCCCTTTCCCCAGGGCACCCCCATGTTGAGGGCACGCGGCCTGGTACGGCTCAGGAGGGGGGGGGCGCTCGTTCGTCCCCACCCCTTTCCTAGCCTGCCAGGCTGCGTGCTCGGATGAGGGTCTGACATGGATTTGGGGGGAACCCCCACGCCGTTTTTTCGGCGTGGGGAGTCCCTTTAAATCCATGCCAGGTCACGGAGCTAGCGCGGCGGCAGTAACTGCCTACGCTAGCTACGTAACCTGAAGTCACGTGCTAAATGAACGGACTTGCCGATGAGCGGCAAGTCCCTTCATTTCAAAAGTCCCGCGGACTTGCCCACTAACGGCGGGATTGTCCGCTGGACTTCCAAGTCCAGCGGATAATTTGAAAACAAAACTTCAAACTTTAGTCCGCCGTACTTTGGCGCCAAAAAGTCCGACGGCGCCCACACACGAGGGGATTATCCGCTGGACTTCAGTCCAGAGGATAATCCCGCGGGATTGTCCCTTCGTGTGTACGCGGCATTAAAGTGAACGTGCCAGTGGAGCTGCTCCACTGGTGTGTGTAGACAAAACCCCGAAGGGTAAGATAGCTATAAACTAGTGAAAATAAAAATAAAAATAGCAAATAAAGCAACCAGTAGAGCCCAAGTAATCAAAAGATTATAAAGGCTAATTTGAAATCCTCTGTAGCAGATAACTATCAAACGCACCTACTTAGGGGTATATTCCTAACCAAATGCGATTAAAACATTGCAAGGTGTCAAACTGGTTTGGGCGGGAGAAATAGAAACTTAGACAAAGCCTCTGGCTAAAGGAGGCCTGTGCTCAATCCTCATAGGTGGAGGAATGTAAGTTTTTATATATGGTAACCCTACATGCGATTTTCCAAAAAGGCTCAGTGAGAAATAGTGAAATCTCGCATCAATCTAAAAATACACAAAGTGGAGGTTTTACACATTGACTCGCGATCCAGGCCTTGAACACGTTCTAAGATGGTGACTATTCTTCCCCCCCCCTTCCCCTTTCCTTCCCTTCCCTCTAACCTCCCCCATATTCAATGTATCTCAGCGATATAGGATCAGTTGCAGGTTTACCACCTCACCGACGCCTTCTTGTTAACAGATACTCTACCTTCATCTGCTACTCCATGTTTCTGTTGAATTGTTAACTCTGTAATGTTGATGCAGATTTGAACCTGTTTCATTATTATTATTATTATTATTGTTTTACCACTTTATTATCGACTCAATAAAAAACTATTGAAAATAAAAATACACAAAGTGAACCAAACATACACTGTGAGTAGTTTACGGTTTCAGGGCATTACCTTATAAGATATATAGTGAGTATGGTTTTATCACTGTAGCGAAAACTTGGTGTTCAATAAAAGATTATACACTATTAATACTTCAAAATTACAAAAATCGAATAATATAGTGCATAATAGTTATGGTGTTGTCACAAAATGGAGGAGGGTGATACTCAATGGTGAACACAGTAAAAACTATGCACAATAATCCTCCCAATGTTCTAGGATGACATAGGATGACATAGTATATCATGGTTGTAATATTACGGTTACAATGAGGTTCAGCATTAATGGGTTAGCATCAAAGCAGACTCTTACGATTCTCTGATATGACTCTCTGATTGATAACTACGTTGTCCCCGTTAGATTTTACATTTTGCTTGATTTTATCCTTTGTTTGTGAGTATGTTATATATGTTTTAAAATAATAAATTGTCACAAAGGTAATGTGCTAGCCTGGTGCACCCTCTGTTTCTTTTTTTTTTTAGAGTTCTATTTGGGTTTTCCCTGATCTGTTGGGAGTAGCAGCACAGACAATGCGGTGGCTAGACCAGTGGAGACATCTGTTTTCAATCAGCTGCACAGCATTTTCTCAAGTGCAGGAGCATTTGTTGAGATTGTAGGACACACCTTGACCTTATAAACCCATCAATCATAAATTAAATAAACAGAAACAAGCCGTTTTGGCAAAAGAATTGGCCGCGGCACCTTCATTGGTTTAAACATGTATTAAACATAACTCTTTTATTAAAATCATAAATTCAACCAACACAGAATTCTATCTGCTCAGTTTTCAGAACTCGAGCAGTACCACCATTTAAAATATAATTAACAGTCCCCCCCAGAATCCGGGGTGACCCTACCACATAAGGGTGCACGCGACAGGGCGGGAGGGAGGGAGCTCCAATCTTCTTGCTGATCCAAAGGGAAAGAGGGTAAGCCCCTTTCCTGCTATCCTTAAATAGCCTCAACTGCCTTCCAGAACATTCCCTTATCCCTGATTGGCTCTTCCTGCCTACCATTCACTCTACCTTAAAGGGGCCACAACCTTTTAAAACTGACACTAAAATGTATGCTATCTATCTACCTAACAAAAAGGGGGGAGGGGGGGAGTCCACAATCTCAGGAAAGTGGACCCATATTGTGTCCCCTTTTTCATGAGATTGTAGGACACACCTTGACCTTATAAACCCATCAATCATAAATTAAATAAACACAAACAAGCCGTTTTGGCAAAAGAATTGGCTGCGGCACCTTTATTGGTTTAAACATGTATTAAACATAACTCTTTTATTAAAATCATAAATTCAACCAACACAGAATTCTATCTGCTCAGTTTTCAGAACTCGAGCAGTACCACCATTTAAAATATAATTAACAGTCCCCACATGCCGGGCTTGAGTAACAAGGATGGCCCACCCCCACCGCCGCGGCCACGGCATTCTCAATACTGTTTTGCAAGCCCAGATTAAATATATCAAGACCCACTTCTGATAAATGAACTCCATCAGGTCTATATAGTCCTGGAAAACCACCCTTAAGATCCACATGACGATATGATAATCCGCCAACTTGAGGCATGAATTTCTCCATCGCCTTATTAAACCTTTTCCTCATTTTTTCCATGACCCTCCTCTGATCAGTGGAGAGCCAAGAAAGACGAGGAACTATCTCAGAAAATATTAAAGTTGTACCTGGGAAAGTAACACTAAAGCGAAGGAGGTCCCTCTTAATCATAAATAATAAATCCAACGTTCTAAGGTTCCCTATGTCATTACCCCCTACGTGAATAATCCATATGGATGGCGGGGGCCACATCTGACATAACCTGGTTAACTGAAAATAAAGTTGATACCACTGAAGTCCTCTCACACCTTTCCAAAATAACTGAAAAGTTTCTGGCTGTAGAGACAGATTCAATGAGTAACTGCGTTGAGCCGCTCTTTTTTGCGCCCAATATATAAACGAGTGTCCCAGAATCCACACCATGTGCTGGGTACCTGAAATTAGATAAACAAATTAGGACGAACATATAACTTAAAACATTGGGACCTCCACCTCCCCATTTCCTTAATATCAGACTCCGGGACCCCTAAGCGAGCCGCTTCGGAGGCTGCACCTATCCTAAATGAGTGTGATGAAAAACGCTCAGGCCCAAGTGTGCTAGGCATCTGTGGAACACTACATCGAACTGGTATTTTGTCAAAGGTATCATATCAGCATGAATAAGGAAATTACCCACCACAGGTGGCTTAAATACCAAGAATTGTTTGACGGCTGCTACTGGACAAATGAATAAATCATCATGCTCCCGCAAGTGGACCCACCTACCCCTGCCACATTGATCAGTTTTGGAATGTTGCAACCAGATATGCACTCCACAGCTGTCAACTACCACTTGTTCAAACATAATTCCAGAGCCTCCCCGCTTATTTGCGGGGACCAGCTCTGAAATGCGGAATGCGCCAAAAAAGGCAAGCGCAAATGCCGTTCTGAAGAGTAAAGCCTCATAGGCTGAGAAGCAAGTAACTTCAGTACTTCTACAAAGGCCACCAAGGATGTCAAGTGAGATTGGTCGTCTGGCATCAGCCACAAACGTTGACCTCTTGTATCCCTTTAGCGCCTGTTTTACCGAAAAATAATAAGAACAATGCTGCAAACCAAATAGTTTAAAGAAAAATGAAATGCCGGCCAGCGTTTTTGCTATATAACTATACAAATACTGCTGCCACATAAGACCTGCCAAAAATGCCAAAATCAAATCCTCAGACGGCATATTAAAAGGAAATCTTTCATTATTGGCAAACGACAACCAGCTCCTCCAAGCTGCTGAGTAACTGGCCCAAGTCTTGGGGGCCAAAGAGCCCCGAATAGCTTCTGACACTATATTGAAATCACTTCCCACAGATGGTCTGGGCATGGGATGCCCTCCCGGTCCGCCTCTGGAAGCAACAGCCTGAAACGGTCCATCTGAAAACGAGACAGAGAATCGGTTATATTATTCAAAATCCCAGGCGTATACTTAGCCTTCAGCCAAATATTGAATTTGAGGCATCTAAAAACCACCTGGCGCAGTACTTTGATCACCAACGCAGAACTGGAGGAGAGACAATTTACGGCATACAGCACACCTCTATTATCTGTCTCCACCAGAATACGTTTGTTTGCAAAATCTTAACCCCACAACTCCAAAGCCACTAAAATTGGAAATAACTCCAATAATACAATGTTCTTAGTCACGCCCAACTGTACCCATGCATCGGGCCAACTTGAGCAACACCAGTGCGTGTGCCAAATAGCCCCAAAGCCTTGGGAGCCAGCTGCATTCGTAAACAGCCTGAGATCAGGGGCAAAAATAAATTCAGATTGAAAAAACGACCGCCCGTTGTAACAATCAAGGAACTTCGCCCACACTAATAAATCCTCCTTAAGAGGAATTGTCATGCGAATGTGGGCCATAGGGGACTTGCAGCCCGAAATGGCCAAATAGAGACGACGCGAAAAAATTCTGCCCACTGGCATAATTCTACAAGCGAAGGCCAAAATACCCAGGAGAGATTGCATCTCTTTCAACCTGATTTTTTTCTTTTGAAGAACCCTAGCAATCAGCCATTTCAATTTGCTCAGCTTTACCTCCGGCAAACAAAATTCCATACTATAGGTGTCAATTTCAATGCCCAAAAACTCCAAGACCATGCTGGGCATACATGTCTTTTCTGCCGCTAGCGGAATACCAAATTCAAACGCAAGTGCCTGAAATTCCTTTAACAAATCAGAGCAACGCGTGGTATCCGACGGACCGATAAATAAAAAATCATCCAAATAGTGAATTACGCTATCCGAACCCGATCGCTCGTCCAACACCCAATGAAGAAATGTAGAGAATGCTTCAAAATAAGCGCACGATAATGAACACCCCATAGGAAGACATTTATCAAAAAAATATTGCTTCTCAAAGAAAAACCCCAGTGAATTGAATGCCTCCGGAGCGATAGGTAGGAGGCGAAAAGCCGATTGTATATCGGCTTTTGCCAACAAAGCCCCCGGACCGCACGTCCTAATTTTTTTTACCGCGTCGTCCAAAGCATAAACCGAGCATAAACTTGCATCAATGTTGTCATTTAAAGAATCTCCTTTCGGAAATGACAGATGGTGTATGATGCGGAAAGCATTGGGTTCACGCTTAGGAACTACCCCCAATGGGGAAATCCGAAAATTAGGCAATGGTGGCTGCTCAAAAGGCCCTTCAATTTGCCCTTCTGCAAGCTCCCTGCACAATTTATCCCTCACCACTTGGGGAAACAACTCTACCGACTTTAAATTCCTCCTAACTGTACACCCAGACCCTAAAAAGGCAGGCAATGGAAAACCTTTGGAAAAACCTTCAGTGAGGAAATATGCCTTCTCCCTGTCTGGGTATCTGTCCAGCCATGGGCACATTTTTTCCAGCCTCACTGGAGTGCAGGCTTTTTGGAAAAATATCCCTCTGCCCAGGACCTTGACTGACATTCGTTTTATTTTTGAAACATTTAGCTGCTGGATGCGCACCCGCACAAATGGAACATTCATGTCTGTATTTACAGGTCGCATTCCAATGGCACTGACTTTTGTTGAATGCAAAACAACATCCTTTTCTAAAAGCAGGATTTGGAGGGTTAGACTTGGAAGGCCTAGGTGCCACTATCCTTTGTGGCAGTATTAAATTGAGCCACAATCCCATGTCCTTCATTCCCCATCTTAATGATGGGTGTATGGACAACTTTTGGCGAAAAGATTTGTCATAGTAGAACCATCCCAGGCCTCCAAAGTTCTTGTAGGCCTCTAAAATATGGTCCAAATGCTGGAAAAGGCCCCCACACATCTCAGGGTGTTTGTCAGCCAATATACCTGCATAAATACAGAAAGCCTGCAGCCAATTATTAAACGACCGAGGAATCGATCTGCGTCTATCCTCCTCACCCTTCTCTTCCCCCCTTCTTTCTGATCTAGCCATGAATTCCTTATGCGAAGGCAGGAGAGAAAGGAAGTCTATATACTCCCCCTTCCATATTTTATCTTTAATTGCTGCACTTAAATGACAACCCAAAGGTGACATCTCGCAAGGCATTACCCCTTTCATGCATGTTTCTGGTATATTCGATTTAACAGGTGCAGCCGTGTATAATGACTCAGGGCAAATAATGTCATTCTGCAATCCCACATTAACATTCCTATTGTGAACTGCCAGACTGCCAGGAGAAGGAGAGAGCACAGCAGCAGAAGAGTTAACTGGCATAGCTGCCATAGAAGGAGAAGCAGGTACAGACACCTGAAACAAAGATTGCACTAGAGAAGACAAAGATCCCACTAAACCATTTCAAATAGATAATTGGTTCAACTCACCAGCTGCTGGAGGTTGACTGTCTTCCTCCAGCAGCACTGCAGGGTCTGGGGCTTGAAAGGACTTGAAAGGACTGCCCAACCTGGGACTGATAAGACACCTCAGAGTGTCATGCTGAACTGTTTCAGATGTATGCTGCCATGGATGCTGGGGCGCTGTCTGTCTTCCCCTTGCTGCTGTAGAAGGCTGCTGGACCTGACACCTCCGACCGCTGCTGCTCGCTGGAGACTGGGAACAGGACCTCCTCTTCTTGGACCCTCGGCGGCCCCGAACCGACCGGCCGCCATCCGAACGTTCGTGAAGCGCACCTTCCTCTTCGGTTGCCTCCGCAACCTGGCGAAAACGTTCAGGAGGAACGCTCCTCCTGGTTCTCATACGCAGGGCGGGCTCTCCCTCACACTGCCCTGCGCCATTAGGTTCCGCCTGCTCGCCGCCTACCGCAGAGTCTCCGCCTTCAGTCCTCACACAGGGCTCCTCCTCTTCAGTGGCAGACGCCAGACAACGGCGAAGCAATGCCTCCCCTCCTGTACTTCCGGCTTTCTCAATTAGCTGACGAATTAGAGACTCCATCACAGGAAAGGTAGGAGCTCCAATCTTCTTGCTGATGAAAAGGGAAAGAGGGCAAGCCCCTTTCCTGCTATCCTTAAATAGCCTCAACTGCCTTCCAGAACATTCCCTTATCCCTTATCCCTGATTGGCTCTTCCTGCCTACCATTCACTCTACCTTAAAGGGGCCACAACCTTTTAAAACTGACACTAAAATGTATGCTATCTATCTACCTAACAAAAAGGGGGGATGGGGGGGAGTCCACAATCTCAGGAAAGTGGACCCATATTGTGTCCCCTTTTTCATTCTTTTCACTTGTCCTCTAAATGCACTTTTTTTTGCTGGCTGTGTCTCTACCTTGTTCTGAAAACCAAATTATCTTTGTTCCTGTGGGGGAAGTGAAGTGATCTTTCACTATTATGAATGAACAAGCAGTGCTGCTTGTTCATTCATATTAGTAAAAGGTAACGCAGAGCTGCTGTTCTCTGTAATCTATATGCAAGTCCCCTGTATGTGTAAAAGCAGCTGCAGACAGATCACACAGAGCTGCAACTCCGAGTAATCTTTTATTATTATGAAAGAACAAGTGGCTTTGATTGTTCATTCATAAAAGTCAAAGACCACAGTGCTGTGGGGCTGTGTCTGTTAAGATACACCCACCGATGGATGCACAGTGCCACAGGTTCTGTGATCTTTGTCAAAGTGCTATTACCCAGAGTGGCCCCTGTTGCCAGAGATTAGTGCTGTCACTAGCAAATCCATCTTCTTTCTATCAGAATGTTTGGATGTGGGGGGCAAACTGTCAATCCATGCTGCTCAGAAACCGAGGGATGGATTTGTTTGGGACCAAGTGCTATATGCACTAGGTCCCCTGTGGGGGAGTCAAATAAAAGTTAACATTTTGTAATGAGACTTCCTCTTTAAGACTGCACTTCATTGGCTGTCTCTATATCGCTACCCATCACTTTCCATCTCCAAATGTCTCCAACCTTTCAAATTACTGGTAAAGGTGCCCAATTCCAAGTACTTTGAAACTGATGTTCTCTAGGCAAAGTACACAAGGTAGGTTTAAATACAGTATCAGGCTGTATTAGGCTAATATTTTTTATTTTTTTTATTTCTTCTTCTCTCTCATGCTTTTTTAAATAGTGGAACACATATAGGTCATTAAACATCACATCCATTTGATAATAGTCTATATTATTTGTATTGTGTAACAGAATTGCTATATATTTTTCTTTATTTTTTAAACATGCTTTGGTGGGTGATATGGGTATTCCAGAGCCACTTTCTTACCAAATTCCGTGCTTGGAAAAAAAAACACTGACGCATACTGCAAACCATACAAATAAACTGGGAAGTGGTCCCTTATTCTTATTTCCCCTGGTAAATTTATAGTCATACCATTGTATGCCTGCCTGGACTTTACAGGCAATAGAAAATCTGTTGCATATGAGAAGCTTTTAAAGTTCATGCATGCTGTAAAATTGTGTAAATCATTTATCTTTCTGAAAAACAGTATGTGCAAAAGAAAAGGTAGACATAAGAAAAGGTATCAATCCAATATATATTGATTTGAGAGAGTGGAAAACTATGTATGGAAAATATTTTAGTTCCTTAGATGCCACTATCCAACACGTATAGAAAAAAATGTTTTTGGACATTAAATATTTAGAGACACTTAAGTAAAATATTTAAATGTTTTATTAATAGATCACATAAGAACAAACAGTTTTACATTCTTAAATGTATACACTGTATGAACACTTGAAATTAGACCATGAGACAACAATCTGAGTCTTTAGACCCAGACTGATGCGTTTCACAGCTAGAATCTGCTTCCCAAGGACAGGGTTATTTTGTAGATATCAGAAATGTATTATTCAGTGGACCAGACATCCAAGAGGGTGTTCTAATTGTTTGTTTCTTTATGCTGCACAGCTTAACCCTGCAGTAATGGGGGGAGGGGGGGGGGGGGTTGCCAATGCTGTACATTCATTCTGATGAAAACGCAACCTGTGAGTAATTTACATGTCCAAGTATTAAATGTAGGATTATTTGATGACAACAATGCATATTTTTTGTTTTATATTTGTACATTTACAGTGTTCTACAAATGTATTCTAGATGGATGTCTGGACCACTGAATCATTACTTTCTGATATCTACACTATAACCCTTCCCTGTGGAGGCAGAATTTAGCCATGAGGACAAAATGAGTAAAAATATACTGATTGTTGTCTGCGGTATACTTTAGGTTGAATATATTTTTATTAGTATTTCTTCAAATAAAAAATCAAAACAAGTGTGGGTACAGAAAAGAAATAAGGGGGAGGGAAAAAATGTATAACAGTCATCAGTAGCATACATATAAATGCAGGCAAGCCCTTCAGGGACTACCAGAGATACTAAACCAAATCATAAACAACTGCATACAAAATTACATTTAAGTGGGTGAAGGGAATGGGAGAAGAAATGCAGAAGAAGTTTAGAAAAGAAAAAAGGAGAAAAGATAACTTGGGAATTTGCCTGAGTAGATACTCAAAATGATTTGCGGTATACTAGATATTATCACTATAATTTTTACTAATTTCAAATTTTTACTCATTGTATACATTTAAAGGCCAGAATACATACAGGTGTAAAATACACAAATTAATGCAACTCAATAATAATTAAACACTTGCCTACGGGGCACTTATGCCCCCTTTCTGCCCAGGCCAATTTTCAGTGCAATCACACTTTGAATGACAATTACTCAGTCATGCAACCCTGTACCCATATTAACTTTGCCATTTTTTCACACAAATAGAGCTTTTCTTTTGGTGGTATTTAATCACCGCTGTTTTTTTTTTTTTTTTTCTGTGCTATAAATCAAAAAAGACCAAACATTTTGGAAAAGAAAAATAATTTTTCTTAGTTTTAAAATTTTGCAAATAAGTAATTTTTCTTCATACGTTTTGAGTTAAAAAAAAAATATACTGCTATATTTCTTTGGTAAAAATAGCCCAAATCAGTGTATATTAGTTGGTCTGTGTGAAAGTTATAGAGTCTACAAGCTATGGTACCAATCATTGAAAATTGATCACACTTGATCACACCTGATCAGCCAACTCTAATTTCTTGAGGCCCGAGTTATTTCTCACACACAGCATAGGCATACTTGCAACCACACCCCAAAACACATTTTGCTATTCCTTCTGAGTATGCTAAGGATCCCAACATGCAGGTAGCACCTTTAGGTGTTCTTGGGCCATAAACTACACATCTAATTTCTTGACTACCTATTACACTTTTGAAGGCCCTGGAGCACCAGGACAATAGAAACACCCAAATTACCCCATTTTTGGAAGCAAACCCCTCAACGTATATTCTATGAGAAATAATGAGTCTTTTGAACATGTAATTTTTTTTCACAAGTTTTTTGCAAAATGTGGAAAGAAAATAAAAACATTTTTTTTTTTTTTTTTTTTTTTTACACAAAGTTGTTCATTTATAAGATATTTCTAACATATAGCATGCAAATGCCAAAAATTACACCCCAAAACACATTTTGCTACTTCTCTTAAGTGCTGTGATACCACATGTGTGAGACTTTTTTTCACAGCCTGGCCTTATACAGGGGCCCAACATCCAAGTAGCACCCCTAGGTGATCTACAGGCATAAATTACACATCTGATTTCATTTCTGCTGCAGTATCAAACCTGATTTTTGCCTGATGAGGAGTGATGGAAAACACCTTGTGTCCTTACTAAGCCTGACTTTCATATTTCTTCTGTGGTGCTAATGAGGCTTCACTTTTGGGTGCTGATGAGGATACACTGATGGGTGCTGATGAGGGTGCACTAATGGGTGCTTAAAAAGCAGCTCTAATGTGAGCTGATGTGCGCTGATAAGGCTGCACTGATAGGCGCTTATCAGGCTGCACCAATGGGCACTGATGAGTTTGCACTGATGTGCCCTGATGTGATGGAAAACACCTTGTGTCCGTTACTAAGCCTGACCTTCATATTTCTCCTGTGATGCTAAAGAGGCTGCACTTCTGGGTGCTGATGCGGATACACTGATGGGTGCTGATGATGGTGCACTGATGGGTGCTGACAAGGCAGTTCTAATGTGAGCTGATGTGCACTGATAAGGCTGCACTGATAGGCCTTGATCAGGCTGCACCAATGGACACTGATGAGTTTGCACTGATGTGCACTGATAACATTGCACTGATGTGCACTGATGCTGCACTTCTGGGCACTGATGAGGTGACACTGATGGGTGCTCATGAGGATCCACTGATGGGGCGGCACTGATGTGCACTGATGAGTACCACTAATGTGCACTAATAAGCTGCAGTAATGAGGCAGCACTGATGGGCACGGATGGACACTGATGTGCACTGATAAATGCTGATGAGGATCCACTGATGTGCTCTGATGAGCTGCAGTGATGGGGCAGCACTGAAGGACACTGATGGGAACTAAATGGCACTGATGTGCACTGATAAGCTGCAGTGATGAGGCAGCACTGATCGGCACTGATAAGCACTGCTGATGTGCACTGATGGACACTGACGGGCACTAATGTGCACTGATAAGTGCCACTGATAAGCTGCAGTGATAAGGCAGAACTGATAGGCACTGATGAACACTGTAGGGCACTGATGAGCACTATAGAGCACCGATGGGCACTGTAGGGCAAACAAAAACTCACAGCACAGATCCAATCTCTTTCCTTTCCTCACACTCGGTATCGGTGTGAGGAAAGGAGAGAACTGAAATTACCATGACCCCGATTTGTTTACAAAGTTATCGCTGGTCATTGAACAGAGCGATCACCTGGTATAAGGCCGCTGTGATTTGCCATTTACCCTGATCCGTGACACACTGTGTCCAAGGCACATAGCGGACACTTGCCAATGTGCACCCCAGGGGGTACGTGGGAAGTGGCACAGGAGGACTTCATATGGTGCCCTCCCAGATCTGGCCGACCACACTTGCTGTCATTTTGCTATAGCGTGGTTGGCAAGTGGTTGATACATCATTTAAATGTATTTTTGCAAATGCAAACCTAATAAGTACCTTCAGTGACGGGACAAGGTTGTCTACGGCCCAGGGCGAACATGCCAATTTGCACCCCCCCTCTAAGATGTATGAGCAAATGTTCTCCTCCGCCCCCCCAAAAAAAAAATTGAGGACCAGTCTGCATGTTTACCGTCTAAGCAGAAATTCCCCCTCCTACCAGCACAAATCAGCCCCCTTGCTGAAAGCACAAATCTTTGCCCCCCATTCCCCTCACCTCACATCCTCTCTCTCTCTCAGTATGCCCCCAGCACAAATACCCCACCACCTGCCCAAAAAATGCCCCCCCCCCCCCATCCTAGCACAAATCTTCTACCCCTCAAATTTCCACTTCGAGCACAAATCCTCTCCCCCTAACTCCAGATTCCCCCCTCCCAGCACAAATTCCCCCCAAAATCACCATTCCTAGCACACCTCTCCTAATCTCCCCTCCTAGAACAATTCGTACCCCCTACCGCCCCACAAATTCCCTCTCCCAACATAAATGCCCTCCCTCCAATCTCCTTGTGGTGCCCCCCACCTCACATGATACCATGGTGCCCACCCCTTGTCCCGGCCCTGAGTACCTCAATTTGACTTAGTATCAGCTTCTTGCTATCCCCTGCTTAACAGCATTCAGATAGGGGGAAGAAACAGCACACAAAGCTAACCAGCGTACTGTTTTTGCTGTCACTTTCCAGTTACAAGGTGGGGGCAGGGACAAGATCTGTAATTGTTATTGAACAGCAGCAAATAATATGTGGTTCTTATGTCTCACTGGGGTTGAGCCGTGTGCCAGAGATGTAAATTTCAAGACTGGATGGACAGATATACAAACCATTTAGCAGGTAAAACAGCTCTCGTATATATACTAAATGTGCGTGTTTGTATGTATTTTAGGTTTACCTGTAGTTTAGCTTTAAGAATGTGTGCTTTTGTGGGTAACAATTTGTTTTTATCTGATCTATTGATAACATTTAAAATTCGATTTAATTGTCAATCATTTATTGAAGCCATATTTAAAGTTCAGGATATTAACCTAACATTTACAGTATATCACTGAATTCTTTATTTACAGGCCTTTCATTTTGTTTTGCACCAAAATTATATAACAACAATTCACTATTTTCTATTTATTTGTCACAATGTTTAACATTTAATAAAAAAAAAAAAAATAATCAGTACACAGCTATATACTAAACATATGTTATGTTTGCACACTCATATGACTAAATATGCCACACAGACTGTGTTAAAAAGCTGTGAAGTGTCTTTTCACATGTCTGTGAAGTTGTTATTGTTAGACAAGTATACATATTCATTAATATTCATTAGATTGTGAATAGCCCATTTATCAATAAAGAAGCATAATATAAGGAACATATAAACTGGGTCTACAATAAACCATCAATGTTTAACTTAGTCGTCACAGTCATACAAATCATGACAAAGCAAGAAACAGCATTTGATGATATCAATAAATGGAATGTCAAGAAAGGGTCGAAGGAGTCACGTGGGCCCATGCACACCAGAGCTGATTGAATTTGTATATAGATGAAGTTCTAAGGGCTATGTGTCTTTCATAGAGGTAGGTTATATTTATCAGGACTATAAGCTCAGGGAGGTTAGGTGCTTGGTTGGACCTCCAGAGTCTGGTGATAAGCATCTTGGCAGATATAAGAATAATTACAATAATATTGCAAAAGTTAGTGGGAAAGCATTCTATACCTAAATGGAGTAAGGCCAGAGCTGGATCATGTTTTGTTAATTTTCCCTTGGCTTGCGATATAAATTGTAAGGTTTGGTTCCAATAACTGGTTAGTCCCTTGCATGACCAGAATATATGTGGGAGGGTACCAGGCTATCCACATTCTCTCCAACATAGTGAGGAATTGTTAGGGTAAAAATTTGCTAGGCGGAGGACATTCAGCAACAAAAAACAAAAAGAAGTCAGCGCTCCATGGGTTAAATGAATGCCAGGTGAATCCCTCAGTGGCAGTGGTAAAACATTCCAAGTTTAATGATAAATAATCTTGCAAAAACACAATCAAAGAGTCAGTAATATGGTAATAAATATGAGGGGAAGTTAAAGTAAATAAAATGAAATTGAAAAGTGCCTATGATTTCACTGAAAGTCCCCGGGGCAGTAAGTGGCTAATGGCATCTATAGGTGGAACAATGAATCATTGGAGGTGGCAATAATCCTGCTGCATCAGGAGTTCCCAATAATGGACAATGGAGCTGCTTACAGGCACTCTCTGGGCTGGCTTTGGGTGGTGTGCTGGTGGAGGAAAGGAGAAGCCGTGGCGTGCGGAGGTCACAAACCACTCTCAAAGAGCCTGCTGGCTGGACTGGCTGCCACGCCAGTGGAGGATAAGGAGAAGCTGCGGTCCACGGGTGACTCACAAGTTGCTCTGACTCACACAAACACTCTGACAACATGTGGTAGACACAGGTGTGTGAGCTGTGATTGGTGGAGCCACCCTATGTCAAGTCCGGAAGCCGAGAGAAGCCGTGTATTGCCTTGATGGGCTCTTATGGATGATGTACCAAGCTGACCAAAACTGCAGTGCGAAAGAAGCTTGGGGACCAGTATGGACCTCAAGCTACACTGCAAACAGAGATTTTAAAGCCCAATATGGGGGCGGGGAGTGGATGGGACAATGGGGAAGGGCAATTGAAATGGGACCATTAAATCCTCACTGCCCAAAAGCCACCATTGTGTGTGTGTGTATATATATATATATATATATATATATATATATATATATATATACTGTTCTAAAGTATAATGGTGAAAAACTCAAAGAACCTATTGTAAAACCATGACACTTAGTAATACAAGAAAATTTGTGAATAATAAAACAATAGTGTAAACAAATGAAGTTGGCCAAACAAACAAAAGCTTATTTCTGTAATAAACCCAAAAAATGTAATAAAAATTAAATTGACAAATGATAACTAATAAATAGAATAAAAAATAAATAAATAAAAATGAATAAAGAAATGAATGAACTGGATACAAAAAAATAATCAGATGGTTGATGATTGAAAATGCAAAATGCAATATATAATGATATGATCATTTAAATGAAATGGAATAAAATCTAATTAGACGGATAGCAAACAATTGATATTACATTGTATTCTTTATCAATTATAGACAATATGTATACTAACTGAGAGTGGAATTCACTCATACCAACAGTTGATTTAGAGGATGGCAACAAACAAAAAGCATGGTTCAGCTGCATTGCTGCAGTGAAGCAACAAAAAAAAATTCCCTCCAGATCCCTGAGGAGGCAATCGGATATTCCCTGGATCAACTATCACTGGTGTTATTATCTGTTAACTTTAAATGTTAATATCCAGTTAAATTTTTCCATTTAGGAATGCATCCAGCTCATTTTTAAAACAATCTCCTGAGCTAGCTAGAACTAGTTCTTGAGGTAAGTCTCTATTCCTCCAGATGTAAAGAGTGCCCAACTGTCCTCTATGATAACCTGAATATTACCGTATTTATCGGTGTATAACACGCACCGGCGTATAACACGCACCCCACGTTTAGAAGGGCATTTTAAGGAAAAAAACTTTTAGGATGGAAGTTTAAGGAAAAAAAATATATATATTTAAATGCTCATCAATGCAGCCTTCTCAGTGTCCATCTGCAGCCTTGTCCATCATTGCAGAATGAGTGTATTGCAGTGTCCATTTGCAGCCCTGCCCAGTGTCCATTTGCAGCCCTGCCCAGTGCCATTTGCAGCCTTGCCCAGTGCCGTTTGCAGCCTTGCCCATTGTCATTTGCAGCCTTGCCCAGTGTCATTTGCAGCCTTGCCCAGTGTCATTCGCAGCCTTGCCCAGTGTCATTCGCAGCCTTGCCCAGTGTCATTTGCAGCCTTGCCCAGTGATGTATGCAGCCTTGCCCAGTGCCATTTGCAGCCTTGCCCAGCGCTGTTTGTAGCCTTGCCCAGCGCCGTTTGAAGCCTCGCCCAGTGTAATTTGCGGCACATTTAAATTTCCCGCCGCTGAGATAGACAGAGCCTGTGTACTCGGCTGTACTCGTCTCAGCTCGTCTCGCAGTCCCGCCAAGTCTGGGCGGGACTGCGAGCGGAGCCGAGCCGAGTACACAGTACAGTCGGCTCGGTCATTTTCGGCAGCACTCGCTTCGGAGACAACAGGGAAACAGGGAGGTGGGATGGCGGGACTGCCAGCGGAGCCGAGCACTCGTCTCTGTCTTTTTCGGCGCCGCTCGGTCTTTTTCAGTGGCGCTCTGTATTTTTCGGGCTGCTCTGTATTTTTCAGCAGCACTCTGTATTTTTCAGCACCGCTCACTCTTTTCATCTCACAGACAGTGGGGATCAGTGTATAACACGCACCCATGATTTTCCCCCGATTTTAAGGGAGAAAACGTTTGTGTTATACGCCGATGAATACGGTAATAACTCAACCCCAAGTTCACTATATGGACCACCTATGTATTTGTATATAGCAATAATAACCCCCTTAAAGTTAAATTTAAATCTAAAACCAAAAATTTAATATATTGCAGCTTACCAATCATTAGATGTGGTGGCTGCATCAGTTTTCTTTTCTTTGGATTCCCCCCCCCTCTAGTTTCACCTGGTGATCTGGCCAGTAACACACCTCCTGTATTAGTGAGACACAACTCTGGAGGAATGAGAAGAGAAGGCAGAGCAGACAGCAGCAATGCCAATCTAGGGGGGGGGGGGGGGGGGGTTGGGGTGTTTCCTGTATTAGTAGATTTAGAAGACAAACAGCAGTTCACGTTTTCTGAGCAGTTACAGCAAACAGTGTTTTCCTTTTGGGATAAAGGTGTTGCATAAATAAAAGCTGATCAGGGGCGTGGCCTGACGCGAGTACCGGATGGTCACATAATCCCGGAGCTCCGGAGATAGAGGGCAGAAGCGACGGAAAGCAACCACACCTGGGTCGCTTACATACCGAACCCTGTTGCGGATCACCCAGAGAACCTCCCGGTGTAATGCCTAAAAAGCGGCGCGGCGAGGGGAAACCCCAGCGACTTTCTGACTTTTACTCCAGGATCCCGGACAGAGAGATCCAAGATGGCGCCCGGGCTTGGCATCACAGGACGCCTTGTCGCACAGGAGGGGCATCCATCATGGTACAACACAACCCAAACAAAACCCAAAAGTAAGTCCCATAGTAGCCATCGATCCTACCCCTCCATCCACTGGCAGCCCAGCAAAATCCAAACCCAGGAGGGATGGGGACAGATTGAGTTCGGAGGGAAGTCAGGCTGCAGATTCTGTGGATGATACCAAAGAGCTGCCAGAACCCATCGAATCATTCCCAATGCAGAATCAGCCTGTATTAGATACGGTTCTAAAGGACATGTTACTGTCCTTGAGAAGCGTCATCCAATCTGACTTAGCATCTTGCATGCACAGTTTCAACAAAGAACTTAGCGCCATAGGGACTAGAGTGGACCACATTGAAACCAAAATGGGGGAGTACGCGGAAATCATAAACGACTTGGTTGATGCAAATGAGGAAAAGGAGGGAGATACGGAGTGGATAAGAGCAAAATTGGCAGACATGGAGGACAGATCAAGAAGGAACAACATAAAAATAAGAGGGATCCCAGAATCTGTCCAACAGCCTGAGCTCAATGGGCACGCAGTAGCCATCTTTAAACAAATCCTGCCGGATTTGTCTGACCTGGACGTTACCATAGATAGGATCCACCGCCTGCCAAAGCCAGCACACCTATCTGAACATATCCAGAGGGACGTGTTACTTAGGCTACATTTCTTCCATGTGAAGGAAAATCTCATGTTGGCAATGAGGAAAAAGGAACTCATACCTCCACAGCACCAGCACCTCCAATTCTTCACCGACCTGTCTCAGCATACTCTCCAAAAGAGAAGGTCCCTGAATACAATCACTAAAGCCCTACGTAACCACCAGATCGTATACAGATGGGGATACCCCACCAAAATATTTATCACCAAAGACAACCTTAAAGTGGATGTAAACCCAAAACATTTTTTTATGTCATAATGTAGAGAATACAATTTCCTTTCATTTGAGCCCAGTCTTGCCACACAGATTTACTCGAGGCCTGAGAAATCCTCTTTTATTGTTCAGTTAGAAAGATCTTGACAAAGTGCTGAAATCTTTGTCAAAAACGCCCCCTTGCTGTGAGTGACAGGTGATTTACATATCTCATGCACTAGCCTAAAAGAGGCACATCCTGTGTAATTATAAAAAGTGAGAAATCCACCCCTCCCCCACATAACAAATCCTGTGATCAATGTATCCTCAGACACACACTGCATTATAACAATCATCAGATCACTGCATGTTCTACTCTGCCCAACTCTAACTACATACATCTCCCCTATATTCTTCTTGCTGTTCACTCGAATACATTTATTTTCACTCTGGTCTGTGGATCTGTGGTCTGTGCCTGTCTCTTAGGCTAGTGCATGAGATATGTAAATCACCTGTCACTCACAGCAAGGGGGCGTTTTTGACAAAAATTTCAACACTTTGTCAAGATCTTTCTAACTGAACAATAAAAGACGATTTCTCAGGCCTCGAGTAAATCTGTGTGGCAAGACTGGGCTCAAATGAAAGGAAATCTTATTCTCTACGTTATGACATAAAAAAAATGTTTTGGGTTTACATCCACTTTAAGGTTGTCTTTGGTGATAGATATTTTGGTGGAGTATCCCCATCTGTATACGATCTGGTGGTTATGTAGGGCTTTAGTGATGGCCTCAGTAAATGTGTGTGGCAAGACTGGGCTCAAATGAAAGGGAAATCGTATTCTCTACATCATGACATCACAAAAAAATATCCACTATAATTATGTCATTACGTCACTAGAGAAGGGCATTGAGCTCCTGAAAGAATGTGACATAATCCCCGAGCAAGAAACGGGAGCCCCCGCTATCAGTACTCCACGTCCAGTGGAACGTGATTGGACAACAGTCACTTCAAGAAACGCCAAATCCCATACATGATGGTAACCGGACTACCAGGTATTATTGAAAGGCCCTCATGTCTTCGTCCTTAGGGACCCTCTGGCCGAACTTAACCCCCAGTTAAATTCAGCAGCATATGCTGCCGATAGCTCTCCTTTGTTAGCACATAGTTTACAAAATGTGCAAATGTTTGAACATACTTTTTGTTTTTTGTTTTTTGCTTTTTTTGTTTCTTCTGCTTCTTTTGTCTTTCTCCATTCTTTTTAATTTCCTGTATTATGGGATACCAAATCACACTGAAGACACTGAGACCACAGACCTAGAACTAGAACTAGGTAATATAGTATCGGCCATCATGGCCTTATATTCCAAACCTAGAACACAGACCTCGGATCAACATTCGACTTCCATATCCATCACTGAATAACGGCACCAAGAGAGGGCCTTTGCACCAGCATGATGACTATTCTCTGACAAGAGTGAGTACCCTAACACACACACCATCTCCTCTGTTCCCTGTGGTGCTGCCTGCAGGTTGCAGAGAGACTCTCCACCATTGTACACCATGGCTTCTGATATCTGCACAGCATCCTTGATTTACTAGTACTATGGCTTTGAATATTTTGTCCATTAACACCAAAGGGCTTAACCACCCCATGAAGCGGAATGCATTATGGAAGGAAGTGAACACCCACCACTGTGACATCATTTGCGCACAGGAGGCCCACTTCTTGGCTTCTAACCCCCCCAAATGCTCGCACAGAAGCAATCCACATGTGTTCACGGCTAATGCAGGCGTTAAAAAGAGGAGTATTAACTGCTATCAGAGACTCAGTCGCTTTTACGTTGCATAAAAAGATGTGTGATCCACTAGGGAGATACCTGATACTAGTTTGTGATTTGAATTCCACGATGTACACGTTGGTTAACGTGTACTCTCCCAACAGCCACCAAATCCACTTTTTCAACAGACTTATGAGGAAAGTGAAAAATCTCCAACAGGGCCTCTTGTTAATGTGTGGGGATTTTAACCTCACCCCGGATCCAGCGTTAGATTCCACCACCCAATCTTAGAGAGTACAATCAGCGTTGCTTCCTTCCATTCTTAAACATGACCTACACCACGCGTGGAGATGTCTACACGCCTGCGAAAGAGACTTCACGTATTACTCACCACCACATCGAGTATATACTAGGATTGATATGTTTTTAGTAGATCAACAGACCTTGCTTAGGACTTCCTCTGTGTCGATCAAACCAATAACATGGTCGGATTACGCACTGGTGGTGCTCTCCATAGGGGACTTGTCATCGGATGATGCAAGGCCACTATGGAGAATAAAGAAGGGTGCAAAAAAAAATTTCAGGACCGTTTTAATGAGTTTTTTTCTGATAACGTGTGTTCTGTCAAGGATCCTTTTATATTGTGGAATGCCCATAAGGCATTCATGTGAGGTATATGTATACAGGTGGGAGCGAGGGAAATGAGGCAGAGACAGAAAAAACTAAACAAATTAGTTACTGAAATTACTGGACTAGAAAATAAGAACAAAGTTAACCCATCAAACACTATCTCCCAGGAACTTACACAACTTAGACATAATCTTAGCATCCTCCTTCTTGACAACTTTGAAAAACATAGTAAAAGATTGAAAATGACTTATTATGCCAACGGGAACAAAGCAGGTAAACTATTAGCCCAGTCTCTTAAAGGTCACAGATATAAAACTAGAATACCATATATCTTACACCCCAGCACCAAACAAAAGGAATTTCACCCCAAAAAAACTGCAGATGCCTTCAGTCACTATTATAGTTCACTATACAATCTGAAGGATGATCCCAAGACTCACCAACCCACATTAGAAACTATAAATATTTTTTTTTATCAAGACTCTCCATACCGAAGTTGACACAGACACAACTGACCTTACTGAATGCCCCATTTTCCGACTCTGGAATTCTCAAAGTGATTGACTCACTAGCATCAAATAAATCGCCAGGCACTGATGGTTTTAGTGGAGAATACTATGAGACATTTAAACAAACTTTATCACCACACCTAACTAGGATCTTCAATACCGCTGCTGCCTCTGCCTCCTTCCCCTCAGAAATGTTAAATGTTAGATAACTCTGCCCAAACCGGGGAAGGAACCAAACACTCCATCAAATTTCAGGCCGATTTCTCTTCTAAATAACGATCTGAATATATATGCAAAACTATTAGTTAAACGTATGGTAGACATACTCCCCTCACTAATCCATCCCTACCAAACGGGCTTCACTAAGCGCAGACAGACTTCAGATGCATCACGCAGGTTAATTAATATACTGCACCTGGTGGAGGTGCAGAAAAGGCCTTATCTGCTTCTGACATTGGATGCAGAGAAGGCCTTTGATCGTATCCATTGACAATATTTGGAGAGAGTATCATTTGGATTCTCAGGTAATATAGTATCGGCCATCATGGCCTTATATTCCAAACCTTCAGCTAGAGTTTACTCCTTAGGGGTTTTGTCCTCACCATTTGCTATATCGAATGGCACAAGACAGGGTAGCCCCTTGTCCCCTCTGATTTTTAATCTTCTAATGGAACCCCTGGCCATTCATATTAGATCACACCCACGAATCACTGGTTTCACCAGTGTGGGCACAGAGGGACACTAGTACACATACTATGGTCATGCCCAAAACGAAATGATCTATGGCACCGGGTCTTTGAAGTACTAGGTTCCATTATTAACTCGCACATCCCAAAAAATCCAGAACTAGCAATTCTCTCACTAGGTATAGATAAGATCCCTAAGAAATATAGAAATATAGTCTTCCACATATTGGTGAGCACTAGACTAACTATAGTTAGAAGATGGAGAACTACTGAAATCCCAACATTGGCAGAAATTATAAGGATAACTGACTTACACATTAACTATGAATTGATGTTCGAAGCTTCCCAAGGTAACTACATATCTAAGCGTACCATTTGGCTAACATGGTTGGACTGGTACAAAACGCATTTGAACAGTTAAACTTGTATAGATTTACATACCTTTGTACATACACAATAAAAGATCTAGCCGACCCAGGCGCTGGGCGCAGTATGACCCTAGATGGGCGCGCGGCGCAGGGGGATGGTCTGGATTGAACACTATGGAAAAACGTTTAGCACTTCGTAATAAAGAGTATTTATAGTAACCTAGTTTGGTAACCATTCTAATATTGAATACAATACAGTAACGATAGTGGTAACACTTGTATCAACTATTAAGCAGAATATACAATCTATTGAACCAAGTTCTATCTATTTGCCTTAACGAACCTATGTGTGATTTGCACTTTATCTCAATTTCACCTGTTATTGGATACATGTTTGTTTCTGTTTTACATCTTATATAGTTTTGTCTTTTTTTGTTTATTTATTTACTTGTTAAATCGTGAAAATTTTCAATAAAAAACGTTGAAATTAATAAAAGCTGATCAAATTAATAACCCCTGCCAATGCGGAGTTGGTTTGTCTCATTCATGTAAACTGATACACTCTGCTGGAGAGTTTGTGCTGTGATACTGCTACCGTCTCTTCTCAAGAGAGAATACATTCAGATAATCAAATCTTTCCTCATATATTTTACTTTATCTATGCCTCTGGATGCCATGTGCTGGATGAGGGAGGTGAAGAGATTAATATACAGAGACAATCTGGAGATCAGATGTGCAAAAGAAGGGCGGGGGGGGGTGATGAAAGTGATAAAAAACAATGAATAGGTTGCTGCTCTGAGCTATTAATTAATTTTCCATTCATAAATTACTATCTATCCTCTCCTTCCTCTGTTGTAAGAAGAAGAAGGTAAAAACACTCCTAGATAAATGGCACACAGGCATACACTCCTGGTTTGGGAGATGCAACTTAATCAAAATGAGTATCCTACCTAAATTTCTGTACCTTTTTCAAGCGTTACCAATTAGAATACCCCCCGCGTACTTTCGACAAGTGCAGGCCTTGTTTACCAGCTTCGTGTGGGCCAAAAAAAAAACGAGATTACCACGAACATTGATTACAGCACCGAAACTACACGGGGGACTGGCATTGCCAGACATTAAAAAATACTATCAAGCCATACATCTAGGTAGAGTAACGGACTGGAGACGACACCAAGACAGTAAGCTATGGGCCCAAATAGAGCAACACCAATCCAACACACCCTTGGGCACAGCAATATGGTGCTTTGAAGCACTACCCCCCAAAATAAAGTCGCACCCATTGATTGGGAACACTATGAAGCAATGCAGACAGGCACTTCTCTACAACGCCCAAACGACAAAGACATCCCCTATGACTCCCATACTAGACAACCCTAGCTTCCCCCCGGGGAACTCCCAGACAAGTTTCCAGGACCTGCGACGGAATGACCGTATACTAGCGGGAAGATTTGTGACACAAGGTAGGTGGCCTACTATTGAAGAACTGACAGACCAGGGAGGTAGGTTCGGCCTACCTTTTTGGAACGCAGTACAGATCCACCATTTCTTACATAAAATCCCGGACCCACATCTATATAATAGACCAAAGACCTCGTTCGAGGAAATCCTGACGGGCAAGGAACCCATGACACAAGTATTATCACAAATGTACGCCATCCTGAATACGCCCTCCCAACGACTAAACTTGAAATATATAGAACAGTGGGAATCAGATTTGCAATGCACCTTTACCGAGTCCCAGAGGCAGAATATGACCAGCCTGACACTAAAATCCTCCCTCTGCACTAAAATGCAGGAAACAAACTTCAAGATCCTGACAAGGTGGTACTTAATGCCTAGTCGACTGCGAAAAATGTTCCCTGAAACCTCAGACATTTGCTGGAGATGTCAAAGGGAGAAAGGCACAATGCTACATGTGTTCTGGTCATGCCCTAAGCTAAAGTCTTTCTGGGATGCGGTTCGTACCACATCACAGAAATTCACGGAATTTCAGATCCCTGATGACCCGGCATTTTTCCTGCTGCATATCTCACCAATACCAATAAAAAAGTATAGGAAATTAATTTTGCGACATCTCACTAATGCAGCAAAGTCCTGCATCCCGGCACTATGGAAGCAACAGAATCCACCGACTGTAGCAATGTGGCTACGGAAGGTGGAAGAGGTGAACAAAATGGAAGACCTTATCCTAACATCCCAAGATAAACAAGAAAACTACAGGAAAACATGGGCACTATGGAACATGTTTATCCTATCAGATGAGGGAAAGTCCCTACTAGAATCTTAGAACCCTGAAATAAAAAGGGCTGAAGCCCGCTAAATACCCGGCGACCAAGTAGATACCAGTATACCTTAGCTCACTAAAAGAACTCTCTGAGCTCCCTCACCCCCTCCCCACCCTCCCTACCCCTCTTTACCCTACCTCACCCCCCCTTAACCCCTTTTGCTAGTTTCTGGACTAAACTCATTCCTACTTCTTCTCTCTCTTTACTTGCTACCCTTTCTTTTCATACGATCGTACTGCCCACAAGAGGGCCTCCCGGAATGGACCATTGTAGCAAGTCACAAACCTAATAGCAGCTCCCGTATATACGAGGACCAGAAACCAAATGTTTATGATGTAAAGTAAAGATATCAAAGGATATACGGATAGTCACAAAACTCTGTTAATAACTGTGATATTATAATGGGAGGCTGCGACCCCCTACGAGATTATATGATTGTATGCCTTGTTGAGGCACCGGCCTCCTTTTCTCTGTTTGAAAAATCAATAAAAAAGTTATATTTGAAAAAAAAAAAAAAACAATGTAAACAGTAGTATGCTTACATTTGTGATCACTGCGATTTGTCATTAACCATTTGCTGACTGCCCCCACAGTACCTTTACTGCGGGAGGCTGGCACAGGCAGGCTGGATCATGTACATATATAAGTCATCCAGCCTGCACCAGATTATGGGCACGGAGTGCGCCTCTCTCATGAACACTGTGTCCTCCAAACACAGCGCACTGCAAATCCTGGTATTCAGGGCCTGGGGATCATGTGATCGCTATGCAATCACAGATCACTAGTAATCACAGCTGTCATGGATGTAACCTATTCATGACAGTTGAAACAAGTGCTTCTGCTGCAATGATCATCATTGTACCAGCAATCAAAGTGTGACAAAAAAAAATATTGTTTAAAAATTGAACAAAAAATTATAATTTTTTTTACATACTGTCACCAGTTAGTGTCCTTGATCATCCCCACACCAGTCATATAGTGACGCTGTACTGCACTAGTGACAGTATGTAAAAAAAATAATTGTGAAATAAAAAAAATAATTGTATTCATTTTCTTCATTTAAATAAAAAAACAGACAGAAAATTACAACTTAAAAAAAACTCACCATGCCTCTTACTAAATGCCTCAAAAAGGGGTTAATTTAATCAGCCGGGCCACAAGTGTGCGGGGGCGGGCAGCATGAGAGAGTAAGACAGGCGGGTGGGTGACATCATCCCTCTCTGCCCATGCCGCATCACCACTCTTCCACCCTCACAGAGCGGTCCTCTTCAGTGTCGGAGGTGCGGCAGAGAGATGACATCATATCTCACCACCTGCCCATGTCACTCTCTTTGTGGCATACTGCACTCTGGTGGCAGGCAGGTGACATTCCTCATCTGGTGACAGTCAGCATTCCTCATCTGGTGGTAGGCAGGTGACATTCCTCATCTGGTGGCAGGCAGGTGGCATTCTTCATCTGGTGGCAGGTGACATAACTCATATGGTGGCAGGTGACATAACTCATCTGGTGACAGGTGACATTCCTCATCTGGTGGCAGGCAGCGTGGCAAGGGACATTCCTCACTGGTGGCAGGCAGCATTGCAGGTGGCATTCCTCATCTGGTGACAGGCGACGTGGCAGTTGACAATCCGCATCTGGTGGCAGGCGACATGGCAAGTGACATTCCGCATCTGGTAGCAGGAAGTGTGGGAAGTGACAATCCTCATCTCATGGCAGGCAGCATGGCAAATGACAATCTGCATCTGCTGGCAGGCGACATGGTAAGTGACATTCTGCATCTGGTGGCAGGCGACGTGGCAAGTGACAATCTGAATATGGTGGCTGGCAGCGTGACAAGTGACAATCTGCATCTGGTGGCAGGTGACATTCCTCATCTGGTGGCAGACTATGTGGTAGGCGACATTCCTCATTTGGTGGCAGGAGACATTCCTCATCTGGTGGCAGGCGATGTGGCAAGTGATATACTCAGGGCTCCCACTTATTCTGCATTATGATCAGTTGAACTATTTTATTTTATATTACAATGTAATAACAGAAACTTTGTGCTTCAATCATCCTGATACCATGTAAACCATGGTGTCGGGATGATTGAAGCGCCAACACCAGCCATTGCCCGACAAATTGCTGGCGAAAAATTGCATACCCGCGCACGCACCCACCCCCGGGCCTTGCCACAATTTTCTTCCCTGCAACCGTTCCAGTGCCAAAAAGGTTGGGGATCACTGATTTAGAGGGTATTTTTTCTGTTCTGCCATTTTAAGGACCTCAAAAAATTAGATTAGGATCAATTGAATTTTCAAAGATATAGTGTATGTGTATATATATATATATATATATATATATATATATATATATATATATATATATATATATATATATATATATATAGTTTGTAGAAGCTATAGATTTCACATAAAACAATCATTATACAATTATTTGGATTTTTTTTTTTTTTTTTTTTTACAAAAGACATGTGCAGAATACATTTTGGCCTAAATTTATGAACACATTTTATTTTATTGGATATGTTTTAAAACAAATTGTAGAAAACATCGTTTTTTTCTAAAATATGATATTTGAGGTGTTGGAGAATTCACAATATACACCACCTCAGACTTCGTTCGGGGTCCAGGTTGTGTATTATCCCTTTTTTTAATGCTCTAATATTTTCTTATTTTTGTATTATTATTAAAATGTATTTTAATTTGTTTTGTTTTTAGTGATAATGTATTAAGGTCCTACCTTTCCAGAGGAAGCCACGATAGTGGTGAAACATGTAGAGGCAACCATTCTTTTGTATTGTGACAAATTAGCTCAGTATGCTCTTTTTATATATATATATATAATATTGTTTATCTCAAATATGTTTGTTTAATAAAATGTATCTAATTTTGTAATATTAATTTCTAATTGATTATTTGCCCCTTTAATCTCCAACTGTACTTTTGTAATTTTTGAATATAGTTTTTTTCAAAAGTATTTGTGGGTGTCCTTCGCGCTGATTAATGAACTAGAAACAATTTAAAAGTGGTAGATGAATACAGAATGAATAAATAAATAAATAAATAAATGGTAAGTGATCGAAAAGAGTGTCAGCACAGATGCTATACGTGGAAAAAATTCCTAAAATGAGCTGCAAAATCTAAGAGTGAACACAAACCCGTGAATAGAAATTAATAAATGGTGATTTTGCGCTAAAGTGCATCAAACCTTTGACATGTGCTGTGTGCGTGTATGTAATATATGAGTGGTCACTGAACCGTGACTCCAAACCTAGACATACACTGAGTGAAGTGAATCAATCATATATATAAATAAAACATATAGATGATAAAATGTGATTGAAAGATGATTTAGAATTGCAACACTTACTTAATAAACCGTCAATAATAAATATCATAAAAATCCCATAAATAAGTGAAAATGGTAAAAACAATTGATCTTGAGTGTAACATAAACACACAGATGAAATAAATAATTAAGTAATTAAGTGGGTGAGTCTAGAGTGCACGAAAAGGATTCATTAGTAGAATGGTGTGATAAAAGTGGTGACCCCCATAAGCATACAGCTAATAGTCTCTGCAATGAAGATGTACAATGGTTGTTCCTCTCTCCAAAAGTGGGGGGTGCTGGGTAGTGAGGGCCTGCTCATAAATAGTGCTCTCTAGCCTCTCACCTCTCTCACGATAAATATGGGCATCTAGACCAGCAACAGTGGCAGGCTCCAGCCCTGGATTCCCACCCGGATGGTCCCCAGCACGATCTGCCTCCAAGCGATAGAGTCCACAAACCGAATATCCACTTCTACAAAAACGTGTCCCCAGAGATAGCCCTCCACTCGTGGATGTAAAGGGTAAACTGCGGTCCCGCAGTGATGGCTCGCCCTCGATATGTTGTGAGTTTTTTTCAAAAACGAGAAAAAGTGGAGAGAGGGACCCGATCGTGAAGTATATCAAAACATAATGATTTTTATTAAAAGTAAATGCTTACATAAGGTAAAATGCGAACAGCCAGATAGATGAGAGTACGGTTTCCGTTTCCAACACTTCCGGTATCCTGACCAATCCCTACGCGTTACGTCACGTGACCTCGTGACTTCATCAGGGGATGCTGATTGGTTGCATTGGGCTGTCTTTTATTTGTGACAACCGGAAGTTACGTAGCGGCCATTTTGCCGCGGTCCGCGCATGTAAACAAAGCGCGGCCATTTTTGAGTAGTCTTTCCGCGCTCTGTACAGCACATGAGACAACACCCTGATACGGAACATCACACCATCACTGTGAAATTATAGTTGACACTAAAGAGGTCCGCTGTACAGAGCGCGGAAAGACTACTCAAAAATGGCCGCGCTTTGTTTACATGTGCGGACCGCGGCAAAATGGCCGCTACGTAACTTCCGGTTGTCACAAATAAAAGACAGCCCAATGCAACCAATCAGCATCCCCTGATGAAGTCACGAGGTCACGTGACGTAACGCGTAGGGATTGGTCAGGATACCGGAAGTGTTGGACACGGAAACCGTACTCTCATCTATCTGGCTGTTCGCATTTCACCTTATGTAAGCATTTACTTTTAATAAAAATCATTATGTTTTGATATACTTCACGATTGGGTCCCTCTCTCCACTTTTTCTCGTTTTTGAAAAAAACTCACAACATATCGAGGGCGAGCCATCACTGCGGGACCGCAGTTTACCCTTTACATCCACGAGTGGAGGGCTATCTCTGGGGACACGTTTTTGTAGAAGTGGATATTCGGTTTGTGGACTCTATCGCTTGGAGGCAGATCGTGCTGGGGACCATCCGGGTGGGAATCCAGGGCTGGAGCCTGCCACTGTTGCTGGTCTACATGCCCATATTTATCGTGAGAGAGGTGAGAGGCTAGAGAGCACTATTTATGAGCAGGCCCTCACTACCCAGCACCCCCCACTTTTGGAGAGAGGAACAACCATTGTACATCTTCATTGCAGAGACTATTAGCTATATGCTTATGGGGGTCACCACTTTTATCACACCATTCTACTAATGAATCCTTTTCGTGGACTCTAGACTCACCCACTTAATTACTTAATTATTTATTTCATCTGTGTGTTTATGTTACACTCGAGATCAATTGTTTTTACCATTTTCACTTATTTATGGGATTTTTATGATATTTATTATTGACGGTTTATTAAGTAAGTGTTGCAATTCTAAATCATCTTTCAATCACATTTTATCATCTATATGTTTTATTTATATATATGATTGATTCACTTCACTCAGTGTATGTCTAGGTTTGGAGTCACGGTTCAGTGACCACTTATATATTACATACACGCACACAGCACATGTCAAAGGTTTGATGCACTTTAGCGCAAAATCACCATTTATTAGTTTTTTTCAAAACTTTCGGTCTTTTTTTGTTTATATCGCAAAAAAAAAAAAAACCTGTGCTGATTAAATACCACCAAAAGAAAGCTCTATTTGTAAAAAAAAAAAAAAAAGATAAAAGTGTTATTTGCGTACAGTATTGCATGCCCACCAGTTAAAATAGCGCAGTGCTGAATAGCACAAAATGCCTTGGTCATGAAGGGGGTAAAACCTTCAGGAGCTGAGGCGGTTAAAGAGTACATTGTGGAGAGCCACTCAGATCGGCACGGTACACTGTGGGGGAAATAGTTAAAAGGTGTTTGAGACAAACTTTGAAGGACAGCCAATCAGATTTTGGTTTTCATTTTCTAAGCCAGGGATATGCAATTAGCTGACCTCCAGCTGTTGCAAAACTACACGTCCCATCATGCCTCTGCCTCTGGGTGTCATGCTTGTGGTTGTCAGATTCTTGCTATGCCTCATGGAACTTGCAGTTCTGCAACAGCTGGAGGTCAGCTAATTGCATATCCCTGTTCTAAGCCATATGAAAAAAATATCTAAGCTGATTGGTTGTAAAGGCAATGGAACCAGTTAGGACAGAACTTGTCTCAGATACATTTTATTAATTCGCCCTGTGTCTGTGAACCGAGCCAATTAGTGGCAGATAGATTACACAGATATGCAAGTACTGACCGATTCTCTACTATTGCGAGTGCTTGTGTTTTATCCGAGCGAGCCCCCCCCCCGCTGTGTTGAATGACCACATTCATTTGCAGCGAGCACCTGCTGCCAGAGATGACCATTGTCAATCAGACCTCATTGGATATTTGTCTCCTCCTGAGCAACATGGTCAGGCAGCTATTGGGAGAAGGGGTAATTGTCAATCATGCTAGCTCAGCAACCAGAGCATGGATCAGAACAGGAATATGTATATGTACTAAATGCAATGGGTCCTATTTACCAAGGATTTATAACTTGTAATGATACATCTTCAAGTGCTTGACAGCTCTACTTGTCTGTCAGATGCCTTTGTGTGAATTAGTAAATGCAGAACAAAAACAAAGAACACTAGATTCTGAACCCTTGCTTTTATTGAATAGTCGACTGCATACAAAGGAATTTAGTGTAGTTTGACTTTTGCTAATATTACAGAGGGAAAAGAGCTAATCAAGATGCCTGTGAGGTAAGAGATGCTAAGGCAAAACATTAATTAGTGAAAAAAAAAAAACAGCTATAAGTGACTTTGAGCAAGCCTGTGAGAAAAACTAAAAGGTCAACTGCTTCAGTTTGGAGCATTCTCTACATTAACCAAATAACAAATGTCATGCAGTGTATGTTGGCTCTGCTCGCTGAAAGCTACAGGGGACAAAATGAATATTCCTTGGCTTTTACTTCCTTTCAAGAAATGTGCTTCTATCATGTCAACCCAAGTTTGCTCTATATTAATTATTTGCAGGTGCAGTATAATAAGCTCTTGGGATATCAGGCTACTGTTCTTCCTAGTTTTTTCCCTCCATCAGTTTTAATATTTTGCCACAAGGTCACGTACATGAATCAGATACACATAAAGAAGAATGAGTGGCCCCATGGTGGGGTTAATGTTTTTTGAGATGCTGCAAACCTTCTTTATGTGTTGTGACCCTTGTGACATCATCTCTCTGGCTCATACATCAAAATTAAATGATAAGCTCTCTTGGGAATTTCCGGTGATTGCAAAAACCTATGCAGAGCGCTATAAGGCTGCATGGGGAAATCGAAATACATTGGTTATCTGTGTATTTTCTTAAAGTAATTGAAATAGCTGTGCTTATGAAGTAAAAAAGTGCTGAACATGCAGACTGAATTACAACATGCGGTATTCACTGCTTTTATTTTGACATCAGCAAAGCTCAGCATGAGCACCATCATTGTTAGCTAGAAGTAAACGAATCCATTTTTTTTGGCTCACACTCTGTAATAGGATGTTTAGTTGTAAAACATCACATATGACTGTCTCATAACTGAGAAACGCTTCCTTGAGACATTACTGTGAGATTGGTGCCGAGTTTGTAGGTAAAGAGGAATCAAGGAATTTCTGAGAAAATATCTGCAAAGACTAAAGGTTTTAAACACTATACCCACATTAGATTTATGTTTTTGCCAATTTTTAGGAGAAAAGATAAAATTTGTTGTATAAAAAAGAAAAAAAATACAAGATATTTAATCTTAAAAATAAGCTTTTTCAATACATTTTCAGGCCATTAAAAAATATATATATATATATATATTCATATACAGCTGGGTTTATGTATAAAACATGTCCCAGCACTCATTCAGAAGTCACAAATAATGCCTGCAGTGTTTGTCATACATGATGTCAGTTTCTATTCATTCTCTTTTGCAGAGCGAACATTCAATTAGCAGAATTAAAGTGTAAGCTCACCTTTACTGAAAAATCTTTAAGGTGAACTTACACAGGAACCCTCCTCATCCCCACCCCGGTCCCGCTGACCTGGACTACGTCAATCTCCATTCTGAGCCCCAGTATATCTGCGTCAGGAGTCTGGGGCTTAGAAATCCCCTCAGCTGAATGTCCAAAACGTATATCGTCAAAAAGGAAGTTTCAGAGCATTCTAATTGGTCAGCGGCATCACATGGGTGGCGCCAACCAATCAGAAGCCACATAGCCCATCCTGTCAGCTGGAAAGAAGACTTGTGGATGCTGAGGGGATGGGGGAGGGGTGAGGAGGGGGTCCTGTGAAAGTTCACCTTACAGATTTTTCTGTAGAAGTGAACTTACCCTTTAAGGGTTGACTAATAGAGAAAATAACCTAACTATAGGTTAAAAAACATTTAACCAGAAGAAGAAATAATATAAGGCAGTCCTCTGTCTTTACTGTACAAAGTGTATGGCGATTCTGGTGCTCTTTAGCAATGAGCTGCAGGTTGATCTATTGTTCAGAGATTTGGTGAATTAACAAGCTAATGGGTGTTGAACCACATGCCGACCGGGCCATAGCCGAAAGACGGCTACAGCACGGTCGGGACGTCCTTCCAGAATAACGCTCCTGTGCGCCCCCTTGGGCATGCACCCGGGAACATCCATGACTGCCGGGTCATCACGGATCACGGTAAACGCCCGCTGATAGCGGCCGTTTACCATGTGATCACTCCGTCAAATGACGGAGCATCACTTGTAAACAAATGACACCGGTTCCTCCCGCCCCTCTCTGTACCGCTTGGTACAGTGTGAGAGGAGAGGGGGAGAGAGCGGATGCAGCGCTGTGGGCACCAGAGATCCAGCCCGCAGCGCTACTCAGTGCCCACACTATGCCAGTACTCTGCCATAGTATGCAATACTCTGCCAATACTATGCAATACTCTGCCAATACTATGTAATACTCTGCAATACTATGTAATACTTTACCAATACTCGCCAATACTATGCAATACATATTAAAAGAAACAAAGAATTTTTATTTTTTACCAAATTTTCTGTCTTTTTTATTTATAGCGCAAAAAATAAAAAACCCAGCATTGATTAAATACCACCAAAAGAAAACTCTATTTATGTGAAAAAAAGGACAAACATTTCATATGGGTACAGTGTTGCATGACTGAGTAATTGTCATTCAAAGTGTGAGAGCACCGAAAGCTGAAAATTGGTCTGGTTAGGAAGGGGGTTTAAGTGTCCAGTAGTCAAGTGGTTAACTGATCAAATACCCAGCTGCAGTGGCCAGTGAATCTTGGTTGAATGTTACTAAAGTATAACTATGGGCAACATGTTTGCAGATGCAGATGCAATGCGGCTAACACTAAACATATGCTCAATCTTACGTATTAAGGTTGTAATTGAACTATATAGATAGCTATAGGTTAGGGATCTGAAATAGTGTATAAAAAAGGATAAGTCTTAAACTCTAACCAACAGGCCTACTAGTGGTAGACACAGTCAGTGGTGATGCCAACTCTCTGAAGGAGCATAGAAGCCATAAAGTTATGCCACGTACACACGAGCGGATTTCGCAAATTCCGCTCAAGCTTGGCTTGCATACACACGGTCACACAAAAGTTTGATGAACTTTCGACCGTCAAGAACGCGGTGACGTACAACAATACGATGAATTAAGTTCAATGCTTCCGAGCAATGCGTAAAATTGTTTCCGAGCATGCGTAGGAATTTTGCGCGTCGGAATTGGTACAGACGATCAGAATTTCCGATCAAAACTTTTTCTGTCTGAAAAATTGAGAACATGCTCTCAAACTTTTGCTGGCGGATATTCCGCCAGCAAAAGTCTGATGGAACATACTGTACACACCGAAGAAAAGCTCTTATCGGTCTTTTGTCATTTCTGGTAGAGCGGATTTCAGCCCCACCCAGAGTTTGGACCCCCGGCATATGGAAATATGAAATCGAAATAGGGGTTAAAACTATGGCCTGATAATACAATTTAAAGTTGGAAAGCACTCAACCATCTGACCATTTAGTGCAGTATAGAACATCACGGGAAAACCTAGTACATTGTCCTTTCCAGATGTAATGTGAGATAAGTGACTGAAAAGTAGAGAAAAAGACAATTGGGGCTCCCATGGGAACCCTTTAAAAAATCAAAATTCTGGGTAAAACAAATGTTAATGTCTAGGTAAAAGCCGATGTTCGAGTTGAACGAAAGTTCTATTCGAACATGGGGCATTCGCGGGAAATTCAAACGCCCGCGGAACGGCCCATAATGAACTGCAAGACCTGACCTGACCTGCATGCTTTGGCCAATGACAGCGCGCTCTGTTGTGAGAGCCATGACTGGCCAAAGACAGGGTGCCTTTGGCCTATCATGGCTTAGGGGGCTGAGTCCACGCCCCACACTATGTAAGGCTGCTTACATAGTGGCCATACATAGTGTTATGAATAAGAGCAGCAAAATTACATTTGTAAAGGAAAAAAAAAATAATTTAACCACTTCCCACCGGGCCACTGCACATAAACGGCCAGGTGGGCTATCTCTCCTTCTGAGTGGAAGTTCAGAAGGAGCGGGTTCCCGCGCAGCGGCGCGATCCCGATGCGCTCGTGTCACCCAGACACAACGCATCTTAGATTGGCAGGAGGGCTCTGTGATTGGCCCTCCTGATCACATGACAGCCGTGTCCAATCACGCTCATCATGTGATGTAAACAAACAGTTAATTGCGAGGCGATCAGCTCTCCTCTCCTCACATGTAAGTGGTCCCTGACGAGAGGGAAGCGGATCTCTGCAGCCGGCTGGTGATCAGTGAGTATTAGCTGTTTTTTATAGCTTTTTACTCACTGATCACCAGTCTAGTGTAAACACATAACACACCACACATGTAAAACACACAGTAAACACACAATGTCCCCTAAACACATGTCCCCACAACACATGTCCCTAAAACACATGTCCCCCCATAGTAATGATCCCCAAAACACATGTCCCCCACATATATAACAGTAAAATCACATGTTCCAATGATCATTTGCACACATATGTCCGTGATCACCTGCGCACATCTGTACATGATTATTTGCGTACATATGTCCGTGATCACACAAACCAATTATTATATACTTAACAGGATTTTTTTTACCAAAAACATGTAGCAGAATACATTTTGGCTTACATTTATGACAAAATTAGATTTTATTGTATTTCTTTTAAAACAGAATAAAGAAAATATTGTTTTTTTTCCAAATTTCTGTTTTTTCGCTTATATCGCTAAAAATAAAAAATAGAGTCGTGAATAAATACCACCAAAAGAAAGCTCTATTTGTGCAAACAAAATGATACAAATTTCATGTGGGTACAGTGTAGCATGACCGCACAATTGCCATTGAAAGTGCGAGAGCGCTGAAAGCTGAAAACTGGTCTGGGAAGGAAGGGAGCGAAAATGCCCAGTATTGATGTGGTTAAAACTGCTTGTGGCTGTAATGTATTGGGGATCCCAGCAATATACATAAAAATCATTGAAAAAAATGGCATGAGTTCCCCCCAGTCCATTACCAAGCCCTTTGGGTCTGGTATGGTTATTTCTTTTTTCAAAAAGTTTTTATTAAGACTTATAGAAAAAGCCGTACATATTGATAACAATATTTGTAAGAAAATTTTTCAAAGTAAACAAAAGAAAACAACAGAGGCGGGAGGGAAAGTCGGGGTGAGTAATTGGAGGGGAGGAGGGAAGGATAACGTGGAAACATCCTTTGTGAAGGGGAAGGAAACGGGAAGGGGGGCACCATGGCTGATGCTGAGTCTGTTCGTGGTAGGTTTCGTCACGATGTTGGTAGAGAAGGAAAGGATCCATTGTGGAAGAACTTCTGGAGAAGCTTGAGGTATAGGTTGCTACCAGTTGGAGTTAAGGACCACTAGTTGTGGGTTTTTCAGTGGGGGGGGTCCGACAACTCTGGGTTTGACAGTGGGGGTCCATAGTATGAGAATGAGTATTGATCAAAGATGGCTAATTCTCCTGGAGAGAGTGTTGAGAGCATGAAGGTATGCCACTTGGAATAAAAGCAGGATTTGGACTTATCCTGTTTGAAGTCAGCATTAATTCGATCCTTGGATAACACAAGAAGGAGCTCTCGTTTGATTTGGGAGGTAGAAGGACAATGCAATGAAGTCCAGTTTTTAAGAATATTTCTCCATGCGATGAGGAGACAGATCAGGGCCCATTCTTTGTTGGATGAGGTTCTGTTGGAGTTTCCAGTGAAATTTAAATTTGTAGTTTGGGACCATGGTAGAAGTTGGGGATCCCAATGACGGAAGATAAAAAGCAGCGGGTCCTTGGGTAGCTTTAGTAGGGTAACTTCTAAAATGTAGGATAGAACCTGTTCCCAGAAGGTGGAAATTAATGAGCAAGTCCAGAAGCGATGGGTCAGGGGTGGCCTCAGTTGGTGGCAGAGGGGGCAGGAGGCTTCCTTGGGGGTTAATTGTTGTACCTTGTTGAGGCCTTGCAGAATTTTGATCACAAGGTCCAGATCCGGGAAGCCTTTACCACAGTTGGCCACCAATGAGGATGACAGAGGGGGAGTGGATTCATGCAGAAGAGGTTTATAGATGTTTGATATTTTATAGGAGCCATCTAGAAGCATTTGGTCCATGACGTTTGGTTTGAATCTCTTGTGGTCCTCCTTGCAGGTTTGATTTAGGAAGCTGATGCATTGTTTAAAGTGAAAGGCATGGGTTTGGGGAAGCAAAAAAGTATCCGCTATGGTCAAAAAAGGGTAAAGTTCGCCCTGTGTCCGTGTTGCATAAGGAAGAAAATTTTGTGAGGCCTTTTTCTTCCCAGACGGTGAAGGGTTTGTATTCCAGACCAGGGGGGAAGCTGGGATTGCCTTGTATTGGTAAGTGGCTAGACATAAAAGGCGAGAGCTTGAGGATTTTCCAAGTTTCTCTCCAGACGACAGCTGTGTCCATCAGTAGGAGGTTGTGTTGGTAGGGAGAGGGAATTGACTTCCATTTGCAGTGAAGAAGGGCCACTAAAGAGTAGGGATGAGCCGAACACCCCCAGGTTCGGTTCGCACCAGAACCTTCGAACGGACCGAAAGTTCGCGCAAATTTTCGAACCCTATACGTTATAATGGACGCGAACGTTCAAAATCAAAAGTGCTAATTACAACGGCCAATATGCATGTTAATGTCATAAAACAGGTTTGGGGACCCGGGTCCTGCCCCAGGGGACATATATCAATGCAAAAAGAACTTTTAAAAACTAACGTTTTTTCGGGAGCAGTCATTTTAATGATGCATAAAGTGAAAAAAAAAAAGTGAAATTTTCCTTTAAATATGGTACCTGGGGGGTGTCTAAAGTATGCCTGTGAAGTGGCATGTGTTTCCCGTGTTTAGAACTGTCCTTGCACAAAATGACATTTGTAAAGGAAAAAAAAGAAGCCATTTAAAACCACTTGCGGCTTTAGGTTTGTTCTTAAGTAGAATCTGAACAGGTACATTATGAAGTGTAGCTCCATCCCAAAAAAATCTATTTTTAAGCTTTTTGGAGAACATAGGGAGGGGTTATCACCCCTGTAACATTTGCTGTCTTTGCACATCTGTTCAGAACATGTCACCTCACTTTCCGTCCCAATGACAAATGTTTTTGGAAAAGTGGGGTTTTAATTGAAACAAGGATTGGTGATAAAGTATCAGTAGAGAGGAGATACCTTTTTCCCAAATTAAATCTAACAGGATAGAATTTCCCTTCCTAGGGGTAGATTTCCTCTCACTTCCTGTTTTCTCTTTCCATTTGCAAGTAGGAGTCGTTTGTAAGTTGGATGTTTGAAAGTAGGGGCCTGGCGTATATACTCTGCAGAAATTTGCCCTATTAGATGTTGGTGTAGCCACAAGACTGGTGGGCACAGGAATGGGCCCTGCTGTGAGTTAATAGATCAAGATTTGTAATTGCATGCACCTGTTGAACAGGGCAGAAAAATTGGGGGTGGTGGTGGTGGTGGACGGTGTTGCCACAAGACTGTAGGCCCTCATAGTTACTCTTGGTGGGCGCAGGAATGGGCCCTGCTGTGAACTATTAGATCAAGATTTGTAATTACCCGCCCCTGTTAAACAGGGGCTGAAAAATTGTGCCTTAGGCACTGGTGCTGGTGCCACAACACTGCAACCCCTCACAGATACTGTACTTGGAGCACAGCAGTCACACGTGTTGCGAAGCTTTTTTTTTATAAAAATTGTATGTACACGCCCCTGTTAAACAGGGGCTGAAAAATTGTGCCTTAGGCACTGGTGCTGGTGCCACAACACTGCAACCCCTCACAGATACTGTACTTGGAGCACAGCAGTCACACGTGTTGCAAAGCTTTTTTTTATAAAAATTGTATGTACACGCCCCTGTTAAACAGGGCTGAAAAATTGTGCCTTAGGCACTGGTGCTGGTGCCACAACACTGCAACCCCTCACAGATACTGTACTTGGAGCACAGCAGTCACACGTGTTGCGAAGCATTTTTTTATAAAAATTGTATGTACACGCCCCTGTTAAACAGGGGCTGAAAACTTGTGCCTTAGGCACTGGTGTGGTGGCATGGATCATTGAGGAGGAGGAAGAGGATAGTCAGTGAACATAAGAGGACAGTCACTCAGCATCAGCATAGGCAGTCTTGAAGGGATGTGACATTATAAATTATTCGGTTATATCCGCTTCAGGTGCCTGGTAGCTGGTGGTGATCCAAGACTGATTCATTTTGATGAAGGTCAGTCGATCAACCGAGGCGGTGGACAGGCGCACCCTATGATCGGTGACAAATCCTCCAGCAGCACTGAATGTGCGTTCGGAAAGAACGCTGGAGGCAGGACAGGCCAGTAGCTCAATTGCATACTGTGCAAGCTCTGGCCAGTGATCCATCCTCAGGACCCAGTAAGCCAGAGGATTTTCGGTGGGAAAGGTGTCCAAGTCTGACCTTGCCCCAAGGTATTCCTGCACCATGTATATCAGACGCTGGCGATGGTTGCTGGAACCGATCATACCTTGGGGCTGCGGACTAAAAAATTGTCTGAACGCATCGGTCAGACGTCCACCTTCCCCACCGCTCCTTCTGCTACTGACCGAAGCCTCAGCAACTCGTCGCCCAGGACCAGGAGTTTGTAACCTCCCAGTTTCTGGGAACGCGTTGCACAGACCTTTCTGCAAGGCCTCCCTGAGATGTCTCATCCTCTGCTCCCTCTGCGACGGCAAGATAAGGTCCGCAACCTTACCCTTGTACCGCGGATCAAGGAGAGTGGCCAGCCAGTAATGGTCCCTCTCCTTGATCCGAAGAACACGAGGATCCTTCCGCAGGCTTTGCAGGATCAGGGAGGCCATGCAGCGTAGGTTAGCTGAGGCATTCGGTCCGGAGTCTTCTGGGTCACTGAGGATGACATGATCGCCAGCCACCTCCTCCCAGCCACGTACAAGTCCACTGGTTTGTTGGGACTGTACATCATCCCTAAAAGACTGCTGCTGCTGATGCTGAGTGCCAGGCTCCACCTCCATGCTCACACAATCCTCCTCCTCCTCCTCCTCCTCCTCCTCCTCCTCCTCCTCATCCTCTTCCTGTGTGATGGGTGGGACAGAAGGAACACTGTCCGGATAAAGGGGGCCTTGAGAGGCAAGGAAGTCCTCCTCTTCCTGCCTCTGTTCTGCCTCAAGTGCCCTGTCCATTATCCCACGCAGCGTATGCTCCAACAGGTGGACAAGAGGGACAGTGTCACTGATGCATGCACTGTCACTGCTCACCATCCTCGTGGCCTCCTCAAATGGTGAGAGGACAGTGCATGCATCCCTGATCATGCTCCACTGACGTGGGGAAAAAAAACCAAGCTCCCCTGACCCTGTCCTGGTGCCGTAGTCGCAAAGGTACTCATTGATGGCCCTCTGCTGCGTGTGCAGTCGCTGCAGCATGGCCAACGTTGAGTTCCACCTGGTGGGCATGTCACATATTAGGCGGTTCTTGGGCAGGTTCAGCCCCTTTTGCAGCTCAGTCAGCCGAGCACTGGCATTATAAGATCGGCGGAAATGCACACAGACTTTCCTGGCCTGCCTCAGGACATCCTGTAAGCCTGGGAACCTGCCCAAGAACCGCTGCACCACCAGGTTGAGGACGTGAGCCATGCAGGGCACATGGGTGAGCTGCCCCTGTCGCAGGGCGGAGAGGAGGTTGGTGCCATTGTCAGAAACGACCATTCCTGGCTTAAGCTGACGTGGCGTCAACCACCTCTCGGCCTGCCCCTGCAGAGCTGCCAGAACCTCTGGCCCAGTGTGGCTCCTGTCCCCCAAACACACCAGCGCAAGCACGGCATGGCATCTTTTTGCCTGCGTACTTGCGTAGCCCCTTGTACGCCTACGGAGCACCGCTGGTTCCAAGGACAGAGCACTGGAGGAAGAAGAAGAGGAGGGGGTGGAGGAGAGAGGTGTGTCACAACCAGTAGCAGTAGTAGCGTTTTGGAGGCGTGGTGGCGGAACAACCTCCAACACTACTGCACCTTGTCCTGCATCCCTCCCAGCTGCCAATAGAGTGACCCAATGGGCCGTGAAAGAAAGGTACCGTCCCTGTCCATGCCTGCTGGACCATGAGTCAGCGGTAATATGCACCTTACCGCTGACCGCCCTGTCCAGCGAGGCATGGACATTGCCTTCCACATGCCGGTAGAGAGACGGAATCGCCTTCCGTGAGAAAAAGTGGCGTTTGGGAACCTGCCACTGAGGAACCGCACATTGAACAAACTCACGGAAGGGGGCCGAGTCTACCAACTGAAAAGGCAGCAGTTGAAGTGCTAGCAATTTAGCCAAGCTAGCATTCAACCGCTGGGCATGTGGATGGCTGGGAGTGTACTTCTTTCTACGGTCCAGCAGCTGGGGCAGGGAAATTTGCCTGCTGCAATCGGACGTCGGTGTACTGCAAGTACTTGGTTGTGACACACCTAATTCTACACCTTCAGTCCTCTCAGAGCAGCTTTCAGAGAGCACTGAAAGTGTAGTGGGGATGGAGATCCCAGCTGATGAGGAGCAAGGAGAGGTCCGCTTAGTTCTTTGGTGTGGGTCTTTTATGTGTGCCTGCCAACGAGCTGCATGGCAGGTCGACATATGTCTGGTCATGCTTGTGGTGCCCAAGCGGCTGATGTTTTGGCCACGCGAGATACGCTTGAGACAAATATTGCAAATAGCAGTGGTGCGATCTGATGCACTCGTCTCAAAAAAGGCCCACACCAAAGAACTTTTCTGATAACGTGCAGAGGCAGCGCCCTGCACAGGCGGAGCTCTGCGGTGTTGTACAGTTGCTGTGCTGGCCTCTACCTGGCCTCCAGGGGGCATCCTGCCTCGTTGGACATGTGACGCCGCATCCTCCTCCTCCTCGTCCTCCTCCTCATCCTCTCTCCCTTCAGGCACCCACGTGGAGTCAGTGACCTCATCATCCCCTCCCTCTTCACCACTAGAGCAAACCTGGCAGTAAGCTGCAGCTGGTGGAACAGTACTGCCAGATTCCTCAAGCTGGGTATCATCATCCGAGCCTTCGAATCGTTGGGCATCCTCCTGGAGCATGTACCCAACACTGTGCTCAAAGAGTTCGGGGGACTCCTCAGGAGGACATGGTGGGTCTAGGGAAGGGGTGGCTGATGATGCCATTGAGTACGCGTTGGCAGCTGCTCTGCCAGTACCCTGAGCCTGGGTGAGAGAGGATGAGGAGGATGAGGAGGGCTTGGTCATCCATTCTACCAAGCCTTCAGCATGATGCGGCTCCACATGTCCAGCTGCCGAAAACAAAGACGCGCGTGTCCCATGGCCACGTGCTGATGACGATGCACGACCACGTCCACGGCCACGTCCACATCCACTAGAAACAGAGCCTGCCTGCCCTGTGTTCTTGGCTCTGCACGCTCTGCCTCCCCTTGGCGGTCTTCCAGCCATTGTAGTCGGTAGTCCTGTGGGTGCTGCTGAGAAGAATATATAGGAGCTCTGTGTGATGCCACTAACACACTAGAAGTCCTATGGGTGCTTCTGCAAAGAAAATATAGGAGCTCTGTGTGATGCCACTAACACACTAGAAGTCCTGTGGGTGCTGCTGAGAAGAAAATATAGGAGCTCTGTGTGATGCCACTAACACACTAGAAGTCCTATGGGTGCTTCTGCAAAGAAAATAGAGGATCTCTGTGTGATGGGACTAACACACTTCAAGTCCTATAGGTGCTTCTGGGAACAAAATATAGCTCTGTGTGATGGGACTAACACACTTCAAGTCCTATAGGTGCTTCTGGGAACAAAATATAGGATCTCTGTGTGATGGGACTAACACACTTCAAGTCCTATAGGTGCTTCTGGGAACAAAATATAGCTCTGTGTGATGGGACTAACACACTTCAAGTCCTATAGGTGCTTCTGGGAACAAAATATAGCTCTGTGTGATGGGACTAACACACTTCAAGTCCTATAGTTGCTTCTGGGAACAAAATATAGCTCTGTGTGATGGGACTAACACACTTCAAGTCCTATAGGTGCTTCTGGGAACAAAATATAGCTCTGTGTGATGGGACTAACACACTTCAAGTCCTATAGGTGCTTCTGGGAACAAAATATAGGATCTCTGTGTGATGGGACTAACACACTTCAAGTCCTATAGGTGCTTCTGGGAACAAAATATAGGATCTCTGTGTGATGGGACTAACACACTTCAAGTCCTATAGGTGCTTCTGGGAAGAAAATATAGCTCTGTGTGATGGGACTAACACACTTCAAGTCCTATAGGTGCTTCTGGGGACAAAATATATGATCTCTGTGTGATGGGACTAACACACTTCAAGTCCTATAGGTGCTTCTGGGAACAAAATATAGCTCTGTGTGATGGGACTAACACACTTCAAGTCCTATAGGTGCTTCTGGGAACAAAATATATGATCTCTGTGTGATGGGACTAACACACTTCAAGTCCTATAGGTGCTTCTGGGAACAAAATATAGCTCTGTGTGATGGGACTAACACACTTCCAGTCCTATAGGTGCTTCTGGGAACAAAATATATGATCTCTGTGTGATGGGACTAACACACTTCAAGTCCTATAGGTGCTTCTGGGAACAAAATATAGCTCTGTGTGATGGGACTAACACACTTCAAGTCCTATAGGTGCTTCTGGGAACAAAATATAGCTCTGTGTGATGGGACTAACACACTTCAAGTCCTATAGGTGCTTCTGGGAACAAAATATAGGATCTCTGTGTGATGGGACTAACACACTTCAAGTCCTATAGGTGCTTCTGGGAACAAAATATAGCTCTGTGTGATGGGACTAACACACTTCAAGTCCTATAGGTGCTTCTGGGAACAAAAATATAGGATCTCTGTGTAATGGGACTAACACACTTCAAGTCCTATAGGTGCTTCTGGGAACAAAATATAGCTCTGTGTGATGGGACTAACACACTTCAAGTCCTATAGGTGCTTCTGGGAAGAAAATATAGCTCTGTGTGATGGGACTAACACGCTTCAAGTCCTATAGGTGCTTCTGGGAACAAAATATAGCTCTGTGTGATGGGACTAACACACTTCAAGTCCTATAGGTGCTTCTGGGAACAAAATATATGATCTCTGTGTGATGGGACTAACACACTACAAGTCCTATGGGTGCTTCTGGGAAGAAAATATAGCTCTGTGTGATGGGACTAACACACTTCAAGTCCTATAGGTGCTTCTGGGAACAAAATATAGGATCTCTGTGTGATGGGACTAACACACTTCAAGTCCTATAGGTGCTTCTGGGAAGAAAATATAGCTCTGTGTGATGGGACTAACACACTTCAAGTCCTATAGGTGCTTCTGGGAACAAAATATATGATCTTTGTGTGATGGGACTAACACACTACAAGTCCTATGGGTGCTTCTGGGAAGAAAATATAGCTCTGTGTGATGGGACTAACACACTTCAAGTCCTATAGGTGCTTCTGGGAACAAAATATATGATCTCTGTGTGATGGGACTAACACACTACAAGTCCTATAGGTGCTTCTGGGAACAAAATATAGCTCTGTGTGATGGGACTAACACACTACAAGTCCTATAGGTGCTTCTGGGAACAAAATATATGATCTCTGTGTGATGGGACTAACACACTACAAGTCCTATAGGTGCTTCTGGGAACAAAATATATGATCTCTGTGTGATGGGACTAACACACTTCAAGTCCTATAGGTGCTTCTGGGAAGAAAATATAGCTCTGTGTGATGGGACTAACACACTTCAAGTCCTATAGGTGCTTCTGGGAACAAAATATATGATCTCTGTGTGATGGGACTAACACACTTCAAGTCCTATAGGTGCTTCTGGGAAGAAAATATAGCTCTGTGTGATGGGACTAACACACTTCAAGTCCTATAGGTGCTTCTGGGAACAAAATATATGATCTCTGTGTGATGGGACTAACACACTTCAAGTCCTATAGGTGCTTCTGGGAAGAAAATATAGCTCTGTGTGATGGGACTAACACACTTCAAGTCCTATAGGTGCTTCTGGGAACAAAATATTGGAGCTCTGTTTGCTGCCACTGCCTGCCTGCCACGAACACACTACAAGTCCTATAGGTGCCTCTGGAAACAAAATATAGGAGCTCTGTTTGCTGCCACTGCCTGCCAGTGCCTGCCTGCCACGAACACACTACAAGCCCCTCTTTCTAAATGAATCTTTCTAAATGAATCTATCTAATTAAATCTCTCTAACTAAATCTCTCTAACTAAATCTAGCAGAGTGACACAGAACGATCCTGCTCTCTCTACGCCGGAACAACATGTGACCGGCACCGACGGCGTGGCGGCCTTTTATAAGAGGGGGCGTGTACTAAAGCCCCTGAGCTGTAATTGGCTACAGGCGTCCTGCCTGTAGCCAATTATGGCTCTTCGAGTTTCCGTCGCTGTGATTGGCCAAGCATGCGGGGTCACAGTGCATGCTTGGCCAATCATCAGCCAGCAATGCACTGCGCCGGCCGCGCCGGCCGCAATGCATTGCGGGGCCGCTCGCATCACACGAACGTGATGCGAGCGGCCAAAATAGTTCTGGGCTCGCCGAGCGAGTGAACACCCGGTGCTCGATGCGAACATGGGTTCGCATCGAGCACCGGGCCCATCCCTAATCACCAGAGGTCACTACATGGGGCTGCCGGTATCCAGGACATCACCTTCTCTTTTCATAGGCGGCAGGAGGCTGCCACTCTTCCCGCCACCACCGTTCTGCAGTATCCGAGTACCTCTCTCCCCGTCGAGCCCAGTTAACAAGCGGCCCGCAAGGGGTAGGAGGCAGGAGTAGGAGATTCCAGCGGGTGTTCTCCGTCGGTATGGAAGACGCTATGCAGGCTCACACCACCGCATAGCTCTCCCTTGATCTCCCGACCTGACGCCGATACATGCGGCCGAAACAGCTGCCATCGACAGGCTCCTCCTCTCACGCTAGCGTCTCATGTCCACATGACGTCCTCCCCTCTGCTTGTGATTCATCTACATTATCTGCTTGTGGATTCTAGGGATTAGTGTAGGGAAAGAGAAAAAATAGGCAGGGTAGTTTATTCTTCTCAGTGCTGTTCTCAATCTCTACCAATCCAGCTACCTGCAGGAGTAGTTAGTGTGTGTGCGTGCTGTGTTAATATAGCACAGCAGTAGCACACTAAACCACCTTTCCCTGTATCTGCTCTTCTGGCGTGTTTTATCATCTAAGGCAGCCAGTTAGCCAGACAGTCAGCCATCTGCAGCAGTGTGTGTGTGTGTGCTCTGTGACTATAGCACAGCACACTAAACCACATTACGCTGTATCTGCTCTTCTGGTGTGTTGTCATCTAAGGCAGGCAGCCAGTTAGCCAGACAGTCAGCTATCTGCAGCAGTGTGTGTGTGTGTGTGCTCTGTGACTATAGCACAGCACACTAAACCACATTACGCTGTATCTGCTCTTCTGGCGTGTTTTATCACCTAAGGCAGCCAGATAGCCAGACAGTCAGGCATCTGCAGCAGTGTGTGTGTGTGTGCTCTGTGACTATAGCACAGCACACGTGAGTGCAGAGAGAGGAGATGCTCAAGGACAGCAATCTGGCAGTCATGTTCCACCAGCTGCAGCTTACTGCCAGGTTTGCTCCAGTGGTGAAGAGGGAGGGGATGATGAGGTCACTGACTCCACGTGGGGGCCTGAACGGAGAGAGGAGGAGGAGGAGAAGGCGGCACATCTCCAACGAGGCAGGATGCCCTCCGGGGGCCAGCTTGAGGCCAGCACACCAATTGAATCACACCGCAGAGCTCCGCCTGTGCAGGGCACTGTCTCTGCATGTTATTACAAAAGTTCTTTGGTGTGGGCCTTTTTTGAGACGAGTGCATCAGATCGCACCACTGCTATTCGCAACATATGTCTCAAGCGTATCTCGCGTGGCCAAAAACATCAGCCGCTTGGGCACCACAAGCATGACCAGACATATGTTGACCTGCCATGCAGCTCGTTGGCAAGCGCACATTAAAGACCCACACCAAAGAACAATGCGGACCTCTCCTTGCGCCTCATCAGCTTGGATCTCCAACCCCACTATACCTTCAGTCCTCTCTGAAAGCTGCACTGAGAGGAATGAAGGTGTAGAATTAGGTGTGTCACAGCCAAGTACTTGCGGGCACTCTGCTAGCAGTACAGCGACGTCCGATTGTACCAGGCAAATTTCACTGCCCCAGCTGCTGGACCGTCAAAAGAAGTTTACTCCCAGCCATCCACATGCCCAGCGGTTGAATGCTAGCTTGGCTAAATTGCTAGCACTTCAACTCCTGCCTTTTCAGTTGGTAGATTCGGCCCCCTTCCGTGAGTTTGTTCAATGTTCGGTTCCTCAGTGGCAGGTTCCCAAACGCCACTTGTTCTCACGGAAGGCGATTCCGGCTCTCTACGTGCATGTGGAAGGCAATGTCCATGCCTCGCTGGACAGGGCGGTCAGCGGTAAGGTGCATATTACCGCTGACTCATGGTCCAGCAGGCATGGACAGGGACGTTACCTGTCTTTCACGGCCCATTGGGTCACTCTTTTGGCAGCTGGGAAGGATGCAGTAGTGTTGGAGGTTGTTCCGCCACCACACCTCCAAAATGCTACTACTGTTTGTAACAAACCTCTCTCCTCCACCCCCTCCTCTTCTTCTTCCTCCATGGCCTCTTCGAGTGCTCTGTCCTCGAAACCAGCGGTGCTCCATAGGCGTCCAAGGGGCTACGCAAGTACGCAGGCAAAAATATGCCATGCTGTGCTTGTGCTGGTGTGTTTGGGGGACAGGAGCCACACTGGGGCAGAGGTTCTGTCAGCTCTGCAGGGGCAGGCCGAGAGGTGGTTGACGCCACACCAGCTTAAACCAGGAATGGTGGTTTGTGACAATGGCATGACCTCCTCTCCGCCCTGCAACAGGGACAGCTGACCCATGTGCCCTGTATGGCTCATGTCCTTAACCTGGTGGTGCAGCGGTTCTTGGGCAGGTACCCAGGCTTACAGGATGTCCTGAGGCAGGCCAGGAAAGTCTGTGCGCATTTCCGCCGATCATATAATGCTAGTGCTCGGCTGGCTGAGCTGCAAAAGAGTTGAACCTGCCCAAGAACCGCCTTATATGTGACATGCCCACCAGGTGGAACTCAACGTTGGCCATGCTGCAGCGACTGCACACGCAGCAGAGGGCCATCAATGAGTACCTGTGCGACTACGGCACCAGGACAGGGTCAGGGGAGCTCAGATTTTTTTCCCCACGCCAGTGGAGCATGATCAGGGATGCATGCACTGTCCTGTCACCATTTGAGGAGGCCACGAGGATGGTGAGCAGTGACAGTGCATGCATCAGTGACACTGTACCTCTTGTCCACCTGTTGGAGCATACGCTGCGTGGGATAATGGACAGGGCGCTTGAGGCAGAACAGAGGCAGGAAGAGGAGGACTTCCTTGCCTCTCAAGGCCCCCTTTATCCAGGCAGTGTTCCTTCTCTCCCACCCATCACACAGGAAGAGGATGAGGAGGAGGAGGATTGTGTCAGCATGGAGGTGGAGCCTGGCACTCAGCATCAGCAGCAGCAGTCTTTTAGGGATGATTTACAGTCCTAAGAAACCAGTGGACTTGTACGTGGCTGGGAGGAGGTGGCTGCGGATCATGCCGTCCTCAGTGACCCAGAAGACTCCGGACCGAATGCCTCAGCTAACCTACGTTGTATGGCCTCCCTGATCCTGCAAAGCCTGCGGAAGGATCCTCGTATTCTTCGGATCAAGGAGAGGGACCATTACTGGCTGGCTGCTCTCCTTGATCCACGGTACAAGGGTAAGGTTGCGGACCTTATCTTGCCGTCGCAGAGGGAGCAGAGGATGAGACATCTCCGGGAGGCCTTGCAGAAAGGTCTGTGCAATGCGTTCCCAGAGACTGGGAGGTTACAAACTCCTGGTCCTGGGCGACGAGTTGCTGAGGCTTCGGTCAGTAGCAGAAGGAGCGGTGGGAAAGGTGGACGTCTGACCGATGCATTCAGACAATTTTTTAGTCCGCAGCCCCAAGGTATGATCGGTTCCAGCAACCATCGCCAGCGTCTGATATACATGGTGCAGGAATACCTAGGGGCAAGGTCAGACTTGGACACCATTCCCACCGAAAATCCTCTGGCTTACTGGGTCTTGAGGATGGATCACTGGCCAGAGCTTGCACAGCAATTGAGCTACTGGCCTGTCCTGCATCCAGCGTTCTTTCCGAACGCACATTCAGTGCTGCTGGAGGTTTTTTCACCGATCACAGGGTGTGCCTGTCCACCGACTCGGTTGATCGACTGACCTTCATAAAGATGAATCAGTCTTGGATCACCACCAGCTACCAGACACCTGCATCTGATATAACAGAATAATTTATTTTGAAATGTCACATCCCTTCAAGACTGCCTATGCTGATGCTGAGTGACTGTCCTGTTATGTTGACTGACTATCCTCTTCCTCCTCAATGATCCTGATGATAGCTTGAAAGAACATTTTTGTTTCTGGGTGCCACCACCAGTGCCTAAGGCCCAATTTTTCAGCCCCTGTTTAACAGGGGCATGTAATTACAATTTTTTATGCAACGCTTTGCAACAGGTCTGATTGCTGTGCTCCGAGTACAGTATCTGTGAGGGGTTGCAGTGTCGTGGCACCAGCACCAGTGCCTAAGGCACAATTTTTCAGCCCCTGTTTAACAGGGGCGTGTAATTACAAGTCTTGATCTAATAATTCACAGCAGGGCCCTTTCCTGGGCCCACCAAGAGTAACTGTGAGGGCTTACAGTGTTGTGGCAACACCGTCCACCACCACCACCAAAGGCCCAATTTTTCTGCCCCTGTTCAACAGGTGCATGCAATTACACATCTTGATCTAATAATTCACAGCAGGGCCCATTCCTGTGCCTACCAAGAGTAACTGTGAGGGCTTACAGTGTTGTGGCAACACCGTCCACCACCACCACCACCAAAGGCCCAATTTTTCTGCCCCTGTACAACAGGTGCATGCAATTACAAATCTTGATCTAATAATTCACAGCAGGGCCCATTCCTGTGCTCACCAAGAGTAACTGTGAGGGCTTACAGTGTTGTGGCAACACCGTCCACCACCACCACCACCACCAAAGGCCCAATTTTTCTGCCCCTGTTCAACAGGTGCATGCAATTACAAATCTTGATCTAATAATTCACAGCAGGGCACATTCCTGTGCCTACCAAGAGTAACTGTGAGGGCTTACAGTGTTGTGGCAACACCAACATCTAATGGGGCAAATTTCTGCAGAGTATATACGGCAGGCCCCTACTTTCAAACATCCAACTTAGAAACGACCCCTACTTGCAAACGGAAGGAGAAAACAGGAAGTGAGAGGAAATCTACCCCTAGGAAGGGAAGTTCTATCCTGTTAGATTTAATTTGTGAAAAAGGTATCTCCTCTCTACTGATGCTTTATCACCAATCCTTGTTTCAATAAAAACCCCACTTTTCCAAAAAACATTTGTCATTGGGACGGAAAGTGAGGTGAAATGTTCTGAACAGGTGCACAGAAAGCAAAATAAATGTTACAGGGGTGATAACCCTTCGCTATGTTCTCCAAAAAGCTTAAAAATTTATTTTTTTTGGATGGAGCTACACTTAAAAATGTACCTGTTCAAAATTACAAACAGATTCTACTTAAGAACAAACCTACAGTCCCTGTCTTGTTTGCACCGCCTGTATACTGCTGTTCAGATTATATAGGGTTGTAGGTATAGGGTTTTATTGTGGGTGCGGGGTTCCCCTTAATATCCATACAAGACCCAAAGGGGCTGGTAATGGGCTGGGGTGGGGGTGGGGGGGGGCGGGCTTGGGGGGGGGGGTGATGGGGTAGACATGCCATTTTCCTCAAAGATTTTAATCCATATTGCCAGGACAAGACATGACATTAAAGCCGCAAGCAGTTTTAAATGGCTTATTTTTTTCCTTTACAAATGTAATTTTTTGCAGGGACAGTTCTAAACACGGGAAACACATGCCACTTCACAGGCATACTTTAGACACCCCCAGGTACCATATTTAAAGGAATATTTCACCTTTTTTTTTTTACTTTATGCATCATTAAAATGACCGCTCCCGAAAAAACGTCAGTTTTTAAAACTTCTTTTTGCATTGATACATGTCCCCTGGGGCAGGACCCGAGTCCCCAAACCTCTTTTATGACATTAACATGCATATTGGCCGTTATAATTAGCACTTTAGATTTCGAACGTTCGCGTCCATTGTAACTAATAGGGTTTGAATGTTCGCACGAACTTTCAGGCCGTTCGCAGGTTCTGGTGCGAACCGAACCCGGGGGTGATCGGCTCATCCCTACTTAGACGTAGTCCTGATACAAGAGACCCATTTCCCGATTCGGTACAGTCCCAATTTCCTCCACTCCCATTTCTTTAACTTTTATTTGGCCAGTGCTCCCAACAAGACCAAAGGGGTGGGCGTTTTATTTGCAAAATCCTGTAATTTCACCTGGATGGCAGACAAAAAAGACCCTGAGGGCAGATTCATTCTTGTAAAGGGGATCTTAGAAGGGCAAGTATACTCCCTGATCTCATACTACACTCCCAACAAGGGCCAAACTGCCTTCTTTAAACAGCTATTCAAAACGCTTGCTCCCATGTTAGAAGGAACAGTCATCTTTGGAGGGGACTCTAACACAGCTTTTGACCAGGGCCTAGACAGAACTAAACCTCCGTCTTCCCAACTGACAAGGCCTACTAGGGAAAGCCTAAAAATAGCGAAACTTATACATGCACAAGGCCTGTCTGATGTTTGGAGAGAACTTAATCCTTCCAAGCGTGACTACACGCACTTCTCACACCCGCACAATTCATATGCCCGCATTGACCACCTATTGGTCCCGAACCGCTCTATCCACTTAATTGAGAAATCCTTTATTAAGGATACGGTACTATCAGATAACTCGTTGGTGATCATGTTCATAAAAACCCAAACCTCAGGGCCGGGCCAAAGACAATGGAGGCTAAATGAATCTATTCTCTCAAACCCGGTCCATGTAACCATGTTAGATAAGGCACTAAAAGAATATTTTTTGCTTAACAAAGTAGGGGGAGTAACAGCAGAAACCCTATGGGCAGCTCACAAGGCCTTTATCAGAGGAGAGATTATCAAGTTATCTGCTCAACTTAAAAGAGAAAGGAGGGCAGATATAGAAAGGCTGGAAGGCATGTATACACAATTGGATAAAATTAGGTTGGAACTCAATTTAGCACTCACGGTCAAAGCAGAAAAGCAAATTAGATGGAGTGGGAATAAATTTTATACCCACGGGGATAAGATGGGGACAATGCTAGCTGCTAAACTAACGCCCAAATTCAGATCCTACACCATGCCTAAGATTAGAATTCCGGGCTTCGGCACCACCTCAAGCCCCTCAAAAATTCTAGATGCTTTCCAATCGTTCTATGCTACTCTCTACAGCCCACACACAACAGGGACAGACGCTGCCCTAAACAAGTTCCTAGAGGATCTTCCCATTCCTGCATTGTCACCTGAGCACAAAGCGGAAATGGAAGCCCCCTTCACATAGGGGGAAGTAATGGGCGTGATTAAAAGCATGAAATTGGGTTTGATGGTCTCCCAAATCCGTATTATAGAACGTTCACCGAAACACTTGTACCGCATTTAACACAATTCATAAACTCCAAAGCGAGGGGGGACCCTCTCTACCCGCAACTCAACACTGCGTTTATTACAGTTATTCCCAAGCCAGACAAAAATCCGGAAGAAATATGTAATTATCGGCCCATATCCCTAATTAATAGTGATTTGAAAATCTTAACTAAAATATTAGCTACTCACCTAGCGTCTTTTGTTAGTAAGCATATTCATAAGGACCAAGTAGGGTTTATCCCTGGTAGGCAAGGTCCGGATCAGGTAAGACGGGCGATAGACATAGTCTCTATTTTGCAAACAAACTGGTTGGGAGGCCCCAAGCAGCAGGGGATGCTGCTGTCACTAGATCTAAGCAAGGCCTTTGATTCGGTCTCCTGGTCTTACCTCTTTGCTATACTAGAACGCTGGGGCTTCGGCACGTGTTTCCTGGGACTTATGCATGCACTTTACTCTGACCCTAAGGCCCATATCAGAATCCAAGGGTTCCGCTCTAAATCTATTCCTATACAGACAGGGACAAGGCAAGGCTGTCCTTTATCTCCTCTCATTTTTGCGATAGCCATTGAAACTCTGGCTATTGCAATTCATCAGAATCCGAACATTCAAGGGGTCACGTGTGGATCCCAAATACACAAATGTGGATTGTTTGCAGACGACATTCTACTATTCGTCACATCTCCCATAACCTCCCTTCCAAACATCTGCAGAATTCTAGAGGATTTCTCTATCGTTTCGGGCCTAAAAGTGAACTATTCTAAATCCCTAGCCATGAATGTCTCCCTTCGGTCAGAAACAGTGGACCTTCTAAAAAACTCCTTTAAATTAGCTTGGAGTGAATCCTCCATCAGATACCTGGGCATTAATCTAACATTTAACACAGAATGTCTATATGCCTATAACTACCCCCCCCCCGTGTACAGGAAGCTAGAGACAGATATGACAGCCTGGTCTAAACACAACCTCTCATGGTTGGGGAGACTGAACTCCATAAAAATGACACTACTCCCTAGTCTGTTGTATCTGTTCCGCTCGCTACCAATACCCATAAGGAAAGACCACGTTAAAGCGTTTCAAAGTAAGGTACTGAAATTTGTCTGGGGAAAGGCGGGGTACAGAATAGCTCAAAGAGTGCTATATTTACATCGGAAAAAAGGAGGACTAGGTTTACCTCATTTTTATAAATATTACCAAGCTGCAAGACTAGCTCAATTGTCAGTCGTTTGCTCTAATTTTGAAAAACCGGATTGGGTGAACATAGGAAAACTAGCTACACCTAGTTTCACACTGGATAACCTTTTTTTTTTTTTCCATAAAGTTTTTATTGATATTTACAACAAACAGCTTAAACAGCAACATTAGAATACAGAACAGATTGCTTAAGAGTAGGGATGAGCCGAACACCCCCGGGTTCGGTTCGAACCAGAACCTTCGAACGGACCGAAAGTTCGCGCGAATTTTCGAACCCTATACGTTATAATGGACGCGAACGTTCGAAATCAAAAGTGCTAATTACAACGGCCAATATGCATGTTAATGTCATAAAACAGGTTTGGGGACCCGGGTCCTGCCCCAGGGGACATATATCAATGCAAAAAGAACTTTTAAAAACTAACGTTTTTTCGGGAGCAGTCATTTTAATGATGCATAAAGTGAAAAAAAAAAAGTGACATTTTCCTTTAAATATGGTACCTGGGGGGTGTCCAAAGTATGCCTGTGAAGTGGCATGTGTTTCCCGTGTTTAGAACTGTCCTTGCACAAAATGACATTTGTAAAGGAAAAAAAGAAGCCATTTAAAACCACTTGCGGCTTTAGGTTTGATCTTAAGTAGAATCTGAACAGGTACATTATGAAGTGTAGCTCCATCCCAAAAAAATCTATTTTTAAGCTTTTTGGAGAACATAGGGAGGGGTTATCACCCCTGTAACATTTGCTGTCTTTGCACATCTGTTCAGAACATGTCACCTCACTTTCCGTCCCAATGACAAATGTTTTTGGAAAAAGTGGGGGTTTTAATTGAAACAAGGATTGGTGATAAAGTATCAGTAGAGAGGAGATACCTTTTTCCCAAATTAAATCTAACAGGATAGAATTTCCCTTCCTAGGGGTAGATTTCCTCTCACTTCCTGTTTTCTCTTTCCATTTTCAAGTAGGAGTCGTTTGTAAGTTGGATGTTTGAAAGTAGGGGCCTGGCGTATATACTCTGCAGAAATTTGCCCTATTAGATGTTGGTGTAGCCACAAGACTGGTGGGCACAGGAATGGGCCCTGCTGTGAGTTAATAGATCAAGATTTGTAATTGCATGCACCTGATGAACAGGGCAGAAAAATTGGGCCTTTGGCGGTGGTGGTGGACGGTGTTGCCACAAGACTGTAGGCCCTCATAGTTACTCTTGGTGGGCGCAGGAATGGGCCCTGCTGTGAGTTATTAGATCAAGATTTGTAATTGCAAGCACCTGATGAACAGGGCAGAAAAATTGGGCCTTTGGCGGTGGTGGTGGACGGTGTTGCCACAAGACTGCAGGCCCTCATAGTTACTCTTGGTGGGCGCAGGAATGGGCCCTGCTGTGAACTATTAGATCAAGATTTGTAATTACCCGCCCCTGTTAAACAGGGGCTGAAAAATTGTGCCTTAGGCACTGGTGCTGGTGCCACAACACTGCAACCCCTCACAGAGACTGTACTTGGAGCACAGCAGTCACACGTGTTGCGAAGCATTTTTTTAAAAAATTGTAAGTACACGCCCTGTTAAACAGGGGCTGAAAAATTGTGCCTTAGGCACTGGTGCTGGTGCCACAACACTGCAACCCGGCCCTCACAGATACTGTACTTGGAGCACAGCAGTCACACGTGTTGCGAAGCATTTTTTTTAAAAAATTGTAAGTACACGCCCCTGTTAAACAGGGGCTGAAAAATTGTGCCTTAGGCACTGGTGCTGGTGCCACAACACTGCAACCCGGCCCTCACAGATACTGTACTTGGAGCACAGCAGTCACACGTGTTGCGAAGCATTTTTTTAAAAAATTGTAAGTACACGCCCCTGTTAAACAGGGGCTGAAAAATTGTGCCTTAGGCACTGGTGCCACAACACTGCAACACGGCCCTCACAGAGACTGTACTTGGAGCACAGCAGTCACACGTGTTGCGAAGCATTTTTTTTAAAAAATTGTAAGTACACGCCCCTGTTAAACAGGGGCTGAAAATTGTGCCTTAGGCACTGGTGCCACAACACTGCAACACGGCCCTCACAGAGACTGTACTTGGAGCACAGCAGTCACACGTGTTGCGAAGCATTTTTTTAAAAAATTGTAAGTACACGCCCCTGTTAAACAGGGGCTGAAAAAAATTGTGCCTTAGGCACTGGTGCTGGTGCCACAACACTGCAACACGGCCCTCACAGAGACTGTACTTGGAGCACAGCAGTCACACGTGTTGCGAAGCATTTTTTTTAAAAATTGTAAGTACACGCCCCTGTTAAACAGGGGCTGAAAAATTGTGCCTTAGGCACTGGTGTGGTGGCATGGATCATTGAGGAGGAGGAAGAGGATAGTCAGTGAACATAAGAGGACAGTCACTCAGCATCAGCATAGGCAGTCTTGAAGGGATGTGACATTAAAAATTATTCGGTTATATCCGCCTCAGGTGCCTGGTAGCTGGTGGTGATCCAAGACTGATTCATTTTGATGAAGGTCAGTCGATCAACCGAGGCGGTGGACAGGCGCACCCTATGATCAGTCACAAATCCTCCAGCAGCACTGAATGTGCGTTCGGAAAGAACGCTGGAGGCAGGACAGGCCAGTAGCTCAATTGCATACTGTGCAAGCTCTGGCCAGTGATCCATCCTCAGGACCCAGTAAGCCAGAGGATTTTCGGTGGGAAAGGTGTCCAAGTCTGACCTTGCCCCAAGGTATTCCTGCACCATGTATATCAGACGCTGGCGATGGTTGCTGGAACCGATCATACCTTGGGGCTGCGGACTAAAAAATTGTCTGAACGCATCGGTCAGACGTCCACCTTCCCCACCGCTCCTTCTGCCACTGACCGAAGCCTCAGCAACTCGTCGCCCAGGACCAGGAGTTTGTAGCCTCCCAGTTTCTGGGAACGCGTTGCACAGACCTTTCTGCAAGGCCTCCCTGAGATGTCTCATCCTCTGCTCCCTCTGCGACGGCAAGATAAGGTCCGCAACCTTACCCTTGTACCGCGGATCAAGGAGAGTGGCCAGCCAGTAATGGTCCCTCTCCTTGATCCGAAGAACACGAGGATCCTTCCGCAGGCTTTGCAGGATCAGGGAGGCCATGCAGCGTAGGTTAGCTGAGGCATTCGGTCCGGAGTCTTCTGGGTCACTGAGGATGACATGATCGCCAGCCACCTCCTCCCAGCCACGTACAAGTCCACTGGCTTGTTGGGACTGTACATCATCCCTAAAAGACTGCTGCTGCTGATGCTGAGTGCCAGGCTCCACCTCCATGCTCACACAATCCTCCTCCTCCTCCTCCTCCTCCTCCTCCTCATCCTCTTCCTGTGTGATGGGTGGGACAGAAGGAACACTGTCCGGATAAAGGGGGCCTTGAGAGGCAAGGAAGTCCTCCTCTTCCTGCCTCTGTTCTGCCTCAAGTGCCCTGTCCATGATCCCACGCAGCGTATGCTCCAACAGGTGGACAAGAGGGACAGTGTCACTGATGCATGCACTGTCACTGCTCACCATCCTCGTGGCCTCCTCAAATGGTGAGAGGACAGTGCATGCATCCCTGATCATGCTCCACTGACGTGGGGAAAAAAAACCAAGCTCCCCTGACCCTGTCCTGGTGCCGTAGTCGCAAAGGTACTCATTGATGGCCCTCTGCTGCGTGTGCAGTCGCTGCAGCATGGCCAACGTTGAGTTCCACCTGGTGGGCATGTCAGATATTAGGCGGTTCTTGGGCAGGTTCAGCTCCTTTTGCAGCTCAGTCAGCCGAGCACTGGCATTATAAGATCGGCGGAAATGCACACAGACTTTCCTGGCCTGCCTCAGGACATCCTGTAAGCCTGGGAACCTGCCCAAGAACCGCTGCACCACCAGGTTGAGGACGTGAGCCATGCAGGGCACATGGGTGAGCTGCCCTGTCGCAGGGCGGAGAGGAGGTTGGTGCCATTGTCAGAAACGACCATTCCTGGCTTAAGCTGACGTGGCGTCAACCACCTCTCGGCCTGCCCCTGCAGAGCTGCCAGAACCTCTGGCCCAGTGTGGCTCCTGTCCCCCAAACACACCAGCGCAAGCACGGCATGGCATCTTTTTGCCTGCGTACTTGCGTAGCCCCTTGTACGCCTACGGAGCACCGCTGGTTCCAAGGACAGAGCACTGGAGGAAGAAGAAGAGGAGGGGGTGGAGGAGAGAGGTGTGTCACAACCAGTAGCAGTAGTCGCGTTTTGGAGGCGTGGTGGCGGAACAACCTCCAACACTACTGCACCTTGTCCTGCATCCCTCCCAGCTGCCAATAGAGTGACCCAATGGGCCGTGAAAGAAAGGTACCGTCCCTGTCCATGCCTGCTGGACCATGAGTCAGCGGTAATATGCACCTTACCGCTGACCGCCCTGTCCAGCGAGGCATGGACATTGCCCTCCACATGCCGGTAGAGAGACGGAATCGCCTTCCGCGAGAAAAAGTGGCGTTTTGGGAACCTGCCACTGAGGAACCGCACATTGAACAAACTCACGGAAGGGGGCCGAGTCTACCAACTGAAAAGGCAGCAGTTGAAGTGCTAGCAATTTAGCAAGGCTAGCATTCAACCGCTGGGCATGTGGATGGCTGGGAGTGTACTTCTTTCTACGGTCCAGCAGCTGGGGCAGGGAAATTTGCCTGCTGCATTCGGACGTCGGTGTACTGCAAGTACTTGGTTGTTGCACACCGAATTCTACACCTTCAGTCCTCTCAGAGCAGCTTTCAGAGAGGACTGAAGGTGTAGTGGGGATGGAGATCCCAGCTGAGGAGGAGCAAGGAGAGGTCCGCTTAGTTCTTTGGTGTGGGTCTTTTATGTGTGCCTGCCAACGAGCTGCATGGCAGGTCGCCATATGTCTGGTCATGCTTGTGGTGCCCAAGCGGCTGATGTTTTGGCCACGCGAGATACGCTTGAGACAAATATTGCAAATAGCAGTGGTGCGATCTGCTGCACTCGTCTCAAAAAAGGCCCACACCAAAGAACTTTTCTGATAACGTGCAGAGGCAGCGCCCTGCACAGGCGGAGCTCTGCGGTGTTGTACAGTTGCTGTGCTGGCCTCTACCTGGCCTCCAGGGGGCATCCTGCCTCGTTGGACATGTGACGCCGCATCCTCCTCCTCCTCGTCCTCCTCCTCATCCTCTCTCCCTTGAGGCACCCACGTGGAGTCAGTGACCTCATCATCCCCTCCCTCTTCACCACTAGAGCAAACCTGGCAGTAAGCTGCAGCTGGTGGAACTGTACTGCCAGATTCCTCAAGCTGGGTATCGTCATCCGAGCCTTCGAATCGTTGGGCATCCTCCTGGAGCATGTACCCAACACTGTGCTCAAAGAGTTCGGGGGACTCCTCAGGAGGACATGGTGGGTCTAGGGAAGGGGTGGCTGATGATGCTCTGTCAGTACCCTGAGCCTGGGTGAGAGAGGATGAGGAGGATGAGGAGGGCTTGGTCATCCATTCTACCAAGCCTTCAGCATGATGCGGCTCCACATGTCCAGCTGCCGAAAACAAAGACGCGCGTGTCCCATGGCCACGTGCTGATGACGATGCACGACCACGTCCACGTCCACGGCCACGTCCACTAGAAACAGAGCCTGCCTGCCCTGTGTTCTTGGCTCTGCACGCTCTGCCTCCCCTTGGCGGTCTTCCAGCCATTGTAGTCGGTAGTCCTGTGGGTGCTGCTGAGAAGAAAATATAGGAGCTCTGTGTGATGCCACTAACACACTAGAAGTCCTATGGGTGCTTCTGCAAAGAAAATAGAGGAGCTCTGTGTGATGCCACTAACACACTAGAAGTCCTGTGGGTGCTGCTGAGAAGAATATATAGGAGCTCTGTGTGATGCCACTAACACACTAGAATTCCTATGGGTGCCTCTGCAAAGAAAATAGAGGAGCTCTGTGTGATGCCACTAACACACTAGAAGTCCTGTGGGTGCTTATGCAAAGAAAATAGAGGAGCTCTGTGTGATGCCACTAACACACTAGAAGTCCTGTGGGTGCTTCTGCAAAGAAAATAGAGGAGCTCTGTGTGATGCCACTAACACACTAGAAGTCCTGTGGGTGCTTATGCAAAGAAAATAGAGGAGCTCTGTGTGATGCCACTAACACACTAGAAGTCCTGTGGGTGCTTATGCAAAGAAAATAGAGGAGCTCTGTGTGATGCCACTAACACACTAGAAGTCCTGTGGGTGCTTCTGCAAAGAAAATAGAGGAGATCTGTGTGATGCCACTAAACACACTAGAAGTCCTATGGGTGCTTCTGCAAAGAAAATAGAGGAGCTCTGTGTGATGCCACTAACACACTAGAAGTCCTGTGGGTGCTGCTGAGAAGAATATATAGGAGCTCTGTGTGATGCCACTAACACACTAGAATTCCTATGGGTGCTTCTGCAAAGAAAATAGAGGAGCTCTGTGTGATGCCACTAACACACTAGAAGTCCTGTGGGTGCTTATGCAAAGAAAATAGAGGAGCTCTGTGTGATGCCACTAACACACTAGAAGTCCTGTGGGTGCTTCTGCAAAGAAAATAGAGGAGCTCTGTGTGATGCCACTAACACACTAGAAGTCCTGTGGGTGCTTATGCAAAGAAAATAGAGGAGCTCTGTGTGATGCCACTAACACACTAGAAGTCCTGTGGGTGCTTATGCAAAGAAAATAGAGGAGCTCTGTGTGATGCCACTAACACACTAGAAGTCCTGTGGGTGCTTCTGCAAAGAAAATAGAGGAGCTCTGTGTGATGCCACTAACACACTAGAAGTCCTATGGGTGCTTCTGCAAAGAAAATAGAGGAGCTCTGTGTGATGCCACTAACACACTAGAAGTCCTGTGGGTGCTTCTGCAAAGAAAATAGAGGAGCTCTGTGTGGTGCCACTAACACACTAGAAGTCCTGTGGGTGCTTATGCAAAGAATATATAGGAGCTCTGTGTGATGCCACTATCACACTAGAAGTCCTATGGGTGCTTCTGCAAAGAAAAATAGAGGAGCTCTGTGTGATGCCACTAACACACTAGAAGTCCTGTGGGTGCTGCTGAGAAGAATATATAGGAGCTCTGTGTGATGCCACTAACACACTAGAATTCCTATGGGTGCCTCTGCAAAGAAAATAGAGGAGCTCTGTGTGATGCCACTAACACACTAGAAGTCCTGTGGGTGCTTATGCAAAGAAAATAGAGGAGCTCTGTGTGATGCCACTAACACACTAGAAGTCCTGTGGGTGCTTCTGCAAAGAAAATAGAGGAGCTCTGTGTGATGCCACTAAACACACTAGAAGTCCTGTGGGTGCTTATGCAAAGAAAATAGAGGAGCTCTGTGTGATGCCACTAACACACTAGAAGTCCTGTGGGTGCTTATGCAAAGAAAATAGAGGAGCTCTGTGTGATGCCACTAAACACACTAGAAGTCCTGTGGGTGCTTCTGCAAAGAAAATAGAGGAGCTCTGTGTGATGCCACTAACACACTAGAAGTCCTATGGGTGCTTCTGCAAAGAAAATAGAGGAGCTCTGTGTGATGCCACTAACACACTAGAAGTCCTGTGGGTGCTGCTGAGAAGAATATATAGGAGCTCTGTGTGATGCCACTAACACACTAGAATTCCTATGGGTGCTTCTGCAAAGAAAATAGAGGAGCTCTGTGTGATGCCACTAACACACTAGAAGTCCTGTGGGTGCTTATGCAAAGAAAATAGAGGAGCTCTGTGTGATGCCACTAACACACTAGAAGTCCTGTGGGTGCTTCTGCAAAGAAAATAGAGGAGCTCTGTGTGATGCCACTAACACACTAGAAGTCCTGTGGGTGCTTCTGCAAAGAAAATAGAGGAGCTCTGTGTGATGCCACTAACACACTAGAAGTCCTGTGGGTGCTTATGCAAAGAAAATAGAGGAGCTCTGTGTGATGCCACTAACACACTAGAAGTCCTGTGGGTGCTTCTGCAAAGAAAATAGAGGAGCTCTGTGTGATGCCACTAACACACTAGAAGTCCTATGGGTGCTTCTGCAAAGAAAATAGAGGAGCTCTGTGTGATGCCACTAACACACTAGAAGTCCTGTGGGTGCTTCTGCAAAGAAAATAGAGGAGCTCTGTGTGGTGCCACTAACACACTAGAAGTCCTGTGGGTGCTTATGCAAAGAATATATAGGAGCTCTGTGTGATGCCACTAACACACTAGAAGTCCTATGGGTGCTTCTGCAAAGAAAATAGAGGAGCTCTGTGTGATGCCACTAACACACTAGAAGTCCTGTGGGTGCTTCTGCAAAGAAAATAGAGGAGCTCTGTGTGGTGCCACTAACACACTAGAAGTCCTGTGGGTGCTTATGCAAAGAATATATAGGAGCTCTGTGTGATGCCACTAACACACTAGAAGTCCTATGGGTGCTTCTGCAAAGAAAATAGAGGAGCTCTGTGTGGTGCCACTAACACACTAGAAGTCCTGTGGGTGCTTATGCAAAGAAAATAGAGGAGCTCTGTGTGATGGGACTAACACACTTCAAGTCCTATAGGTGCTTCTGGGAACAAAAATATAGCTCTGTGTGTGTAATGGGACTAACACACTTCAAGTCCTATAGGTGCTTCTGGGAACAAAATATAGCTCTTTGTGTGTAATGGGACTAACACACTTCAAGTCCTATAGGTGCTTCTGGGAACAATATATAGCTCTTTGTGTGTAATGGGACTAACACACTTCAAGTCCTATAGGTGCTTCTGGGAACAAATATAGCTCTGTGTGTGTAATGGGACTAACACACTTCAAGTCCTATAGGTGCTTCTGGGAAGAAAAATATAGCTCTTTGTGTGTAATGGGACTAACACACTTCAAGTCCTATAGGTGCTTTGGGAACAAAATATAGCTCTTTGTGTGTAATGGGACTAACACACTTCAAGTCCTATAGGTGCTTCTGGGAACAAAATATAGCTCTGTGTGTGTGTAATGGGACTAACACACTTCAAGTCCTATAGGTGCTTCTGGGAACAAAATATAGCTCTGTGTGTGTAATGGGACTAACACACTTCAAGTCCTATAGGTGCTTCTGGGAACAAAATATAGCTCTCTGTGTGTGTAATGGGACTAACACACTTCAAGTCCTATAGGTGCTTCTGGGAACAAAATATAGCTCTGTGTGTGTAATGGGACTAACACACTTCAAGTCCTATAGGTGCTTCTGGGAACAAAATATAGCTCTGTGTGTGTAATGGGACTAACACACTTCAAGTCCTATAGGTGCTTCTGGGAACAAAAATATAGCTCTGTGTGTGTAATGGGACTAACACACTTCAAGTCCTATAGGTGCTTCTGGGAACAAAATATAGCTCTGTGTGTGTAATGGGACTAACACACTTCAAGTCCTATAGGTGCTTCTGGGAACAAAATATAGCTCTGTGTGTGTAATGGGACTAACACACTTCAAGTCCTATAGGTGCTTCTGGGAACAAAATATAAGCTCTGTGTGTGTAATGGGACTAACACACTTCAAGTCCTATAGGTGTTCTGGGAACAAAATATAGCTCTTTGTGTGTAATGGGACTAACACACTTCAAGTCCTATAGGTGCTTCTGGGAACAAAATATAGCTCTGTGTGTGTAATGGGACTAACACACTTCAAGTCCTATAGGTGCTTCTGGGAACAAAATATAGCTCTTTGTGTGTAATGGGACTAACACACTTCAAGTCCTATAGGTGCTTCTGGGAACAAAATATAGCTCTGTGTGTGTAATGGGACTAACACACTTCAAGTCCTATAGGTGCTTCTGGGAACAAAATATAGCTCTGTGTGTGTAATGGGACTAACACACTTCAAGTCCTATAGGTGCTTCTGGGAACAAAATATAGCTCTGTGTGTGTAATGGGACTAACACACTTCAAGTCCTATAGGTGCTTCTGGGAACAAAATATAGCTCTTTGTGTGTAATGGGACTAACACACTTCAAGTCCTATAGGTGCTTCTGGGAACAAAATATAGCTCTGTGTGTGTAATGGGACTAACACACTTCAAGTCCTATAGGTGCTTCTGGGAACAAAATATAGCTCTTTGTGTGTAATGGGACTAACACACTTCAAGTCCTATAGGTGCTTCTGGGAACAAAATATAGCTCTGTGTGTGTAATGGGACTAACACACTTCAAGTCCTATAGGTGCTTCTGGGAACAAATATAGCTCTGTGTGTGTAATGGGACTAACACACTTCAAGTCCTATAGGTGCTTCTGGGAACAAAATATAGCTCTGTGTGTGTAATGGGACTAACACACTTCAAGTCCTATAGGTGCTTCTGGGAACAAAATATAGCTCTTTGTGTGTAATGGGACTAACACACTTCAAGTCCTATAGGTGCTTCTGGGAACAAAATATAGCTCTGTGTGTGTAATGGGACTAACACACTTCAAGTCCTATAGGTGCTTCTGGGAACAAAATATAGCTCTTTGTGTGTAATGGGACTAACACACTTCAAGTCCTATAGGTGCTTCTGGGAACAAAAATATAGCTCTGTGTGTGTAATGGGACTAACACACTTCAAGTCCTATAGGTGCTTCTGGGAACAAAGTATAGCTCTGTGTGTGTAATGGGACTAACACACTTCAAGTCCTATAGGTGCTTCTGGGAACAAAATATAGCTCTGTGTGTGTAATGGGACTAACACACTTCAAGTCCTATAGGTGCTTCTGGGAACAAAATATATAGCTCTGTGTGTGTAATGGGACTAACACACTTCAAGTCCTATAGGTGCTTCTGGGAACAAAATATAGCTCTGTGTGTGTAATGGGACTAACACACTTCAAGTCCTAATAGGTGCTTCTGGGAACAAAGTATAGCTCTGTGTGTGTAATGGGACTAACACACTTCAAGTCCTATAGGTGCTTCTGGGAACAAAATATAGCTCTGTGTGTGTAATGGGACTAACACACTTCAAGTCCTATAGGTGCTTCTGGGAACAAAATATAGCTCTGTGTGTGTAATGGGACTAACACACTTCAAGTCCTATAGGTGCTTCTGGGAACAAAATATAGCTCTGTGTGTGTAATGGGACTAACACACTTCAAGTCCTATAGGTGCTTCTGGGAACAAAATATAGCTCTGTGTGTGTAATGGGACTAACACACTTCAAGTCCTATAGGTGCTTCTGGGAACAAAATATAGCTCTGTGTGTGTAATGGGACTAACACACTTCAAGTCCTATAGGTGCTTCTGGGAACAAAGTATAGCTCTGTGTGTGTAATGGGACTAACACACTTCAGTCCTATAGGTGCTTCTGGGAACAAAATATAGCTCTGTGTGTGTTATGGGACTAACACACTTCAAGTCCTATAGGTGCTTCTGGGAACAAAATATAGCTCTTTGTGTGTAATGGGACTAACACACTTCAAGTCCTATAGGTGCTTCTGGGAACAAAATATAGCTCTGTGTGTGTAATGGGACTAACACACTTCAAGTCCTATAGGTGCTTTCTGGAACAAAATATAGCTCTTTGTGTGTAATGGGACTAACACACTTCAAGTCCTATAGGTGCTTCTGGGAACAAAATATAGCTCTGTGTGTGTAATGGGACTAACACACTTCAAGTCCTATAGGTGCTTCTGGGAACAAAATATAGCTCTGTGTGTGTAATGGGACTAACACACTTCAAGTCCTATAGGTGCTTCTGGGAACAAAATATAGCTCTGTGTGTGTAATGGGACTAACACACTTCAAGTCCTATAGGTGCTTCTGGGAACAAAATATAGCTCTGTGTGTGTAATGGGACTAACACACTTCAAGTCCTATAGGTGCTTTGGGAACAAAATATAGCTCTGTGTGTGTAATGGGACTAACACACTTCAAGTCCTATAGGTGCTTCTGGGAACAAAATATAGCTCTGTGTGTGTAATGGGACTAACACACTTCAAGTCCTATAGGTGCTTCTGGGAACAAAGTATAGCTCTGTGTGTGTAATGGGACTAACACACTTCAAGTCCTATAGGTGCTTCTGGGAACAAAATATAGCTCTGTGTGTGTAATGGGACTAACACACTTCAAGTCCTATAGGTGCTTCTGGGAACAAAATATAGGAGCTCTGCCTGCCTGCCACGAACACACTACAAGTCCTATAGGTGCTTCTGGTAACAAAATATAGGAGCTCTGCCTGCCTGCCACTAACACACTACAAGTCCTATAGGTGCTTCTGGTAACAAAATATAGGAGCTCTGCCTGCCTGCCACTAACACACTACAAGTCCTATAGGTGCTTCTGGTAACAAAATATAGGAGCTCTGCCTGCCTGCCACTAACACACTACAAGTCCTATAGGTGCTTCTGGTAACAAAATATAGGAGCTCTGCCTGCCTGCCACGAACACACTACAAGTCCTATAGGTGCTTCTGGTAACAAAATATAGGAGCTCTGCCTGCCTGCCACTAACACACTACAAAGTCCTATAGGTGCTTCTGGTAACAAAATATAGGAGCTCTGCCTGCCTGCCACGAACACACTACAAGTCCTATAGGTGCTTCTGGTAACAAAATATAGGAGCTCTGCCTGCCTGCCACTAACACACTACAAGTCCTATAGGTGCTTCTGGGTAACAAAATATAGGAGCTCTGCCTGCCTGCCACGAACACACTACAAGTCCTATAGGTGCTTCTGGTAACAAAATATAGGAGCTCTGCCTGCCTGCCACGAGCACACTACAAGCCCCTCTTTGTCAATCAATCTTTGTAACTGAATCTATCTAACTCAATATCTGTAAGTGAATCTATCTAACTATCTCAATGCAGCAGAGTGTCACAGAATCTGCCTGCTCAATCTGCGCCGGAACAGCATGTGACCGGCGCAGACGGCGTGGCGGCGTTTTATAGGGGGGGGGGGCGTGTACTACAGCCCCTGAGCTGTAATTGGCTACAGGCGTCCTGCCTGTAGCCAATTATGGCTCTTCGATTTTCCGGGGCTGTGATTGGCCAAGCATGCGGGGTCACAGTGCATGCTTGGCCAATCATCAGCCAGCAATGCACTGCGTCGGCCGCGCCGGCCGCAATGCATTGCGGGGGCCGCTCGCATCACACGAACGTGATGCGAGCGGCCAAAATAGTTCTGGGCTCGCAGAGCGAGCGAACGCCCGGTGCTCG